>OZ030006.1:28375888-28886048 GCA_964023405.1 Apodemus agrarius
CACACACACACAGATTGTGGAGTTCATTTTATGTTGGTCAACTACCCCTGAACAGGAAACCTGCCCTGTACTGGTTGACACACACAAGGCCATTGTGTTGGAGAAAACTGATTTTCCATCTTTCCATCTTTTCAACTCAGCGGGTATAAATGACAGTCTAGTTGTTTACCTTTACCCTAGTGGGTAGGTTTTCATTCATTTATTAATTCATTTTATTTTAAATATAACACAGTATAATAAAATAAAACATGTACTATTACATTGACGTCGAGCAAGACAAACCAAGAGAAGAAAAGGAGCCTCAGGAATCCTCAAAACCACTTTGCTGGAAGCCATAAAACTATCACAGAAGACATGGCTGAGACCCACGTGGTCCTGTGCATCCTCTGTCTGTCTCTGTGAGTCCCAATGTGCTTGGCTCAGTTAACTGAGAGGGCTTTGTTCTCCTAGTGTCCTCGGTCCCATCTGGGTCTTAAACTCTTCCTGTCTCTGCTTTCTTAGAGTTCTCTGGGTTTTGAGAAAAGGGATTGGGTGGAGACATCCCACTTAGGGATGGGCGTTTCTCTGATGATGGGTGAAGAAGGCACCGATTTATGAGTATAGCAGACTGTCATTAGGAGTCATTGTATCACTATATGCTTTCTTTCTCTCATTCAAAGAGAATGAAGTTTGTTATAGGAAAGAAAATCCATTCAGTTGTAACCTATAACTTTTCTCCTTATAGAAAAGTTTCCCCCACCCCCACCCCTCTCTGCCAGCTCCCTGGGCTATCAAGTACTTTGTCATCTAAACAGTGTTGGATATTGGTTCCATCTAGTGTAGCAGACCTAAAATCAAATCAGTTCCTGGTTGGTCACTCCCACAATCATCTTGCAAGCAGTACACTATTGTAGACAAAGGGTTTGTGACTGGCTGGGTGTTTACATTTCTGTTTTGATAGCCAGCATAGCACATTCCTGTACCAAAAATGCTAGAACACAGAGGTGAAGGCTGTATGTAGATATCAGCCCTACACTGTCATGTTCACTGTGCCATGTGGGTGCTGTCTTCAGCAATAGGCCTTTGCTGTCAGTTTGTCAGTGTGTAGGCAACAACCTTATAGTCTTGGCAATAGCCTGAATTTTAGGGGGATTCCGATAGGGCCCCTTTGGCCAACAATTTTGTTAGATGCAACCTAAACTTGGTTCTGGAAGCACTGTTTGGTGACAAGAGGTGGCCAGTTGGTACTCTGTTTCCACATTCCTTCACACACACACACACACACACACACACACACACACACACTTTAGGAGGTTAGTACTGTATTTGGTTTCCCTGCAACCTATACAATGCCTCTTCACTGCTGCACTTCTCATGATCTCCATAAACTGGAGATCATGAAACGTCAGAAAACCTCCATGTCTCTCAGCAGATAAAGAAAATGTGGTACATTTGCACAATGGAGTATTACTCGGACATTAAGAAGAATGATGCCATGAAATTTGTAGGCAAAGGCATGGGATTAGAAAAAAATCATCATGAATGAGGTAGCCAAGACCTAAAAAAACAAATATGGTATTTGCTTATATGTGGACATTAGCAGTTAAGTCAGCATTGACCAGGCTACCATAGAACCACAGAGGGTAAGTATAGTGCTGAACTAAAGGGAACAGATAGATCTTGTTAGAAAAAGGGAAATAGAATATATAGTTGTGAATGAATGGGAGGGGTCTGGAATTGGAGGATTTATTGGGGCCGGGTTAGGGAAAAGGGGTTATGGGAGGGAATATAGCAAGAGATTTATGTTTTCTTTGTGAAAGACTTTATATCATTTATCTTGCCTGGGGAGTATGTCAAGAACTAAAACCTCTCTTTTTTTTTTTTTTTTTTTTTTTTTAGCAAATAAAGAAATTCTATTTCCCAGGCATGTATATGTCTAGTTTGAGAGATTATGAATTGTATTATATTGGTGTGCTATTGTATATTGTAAAATTATATATTGATTTAGGTTTGACTGTTTATAAAAGACCTAACATGTTGCTATAAGGAGAAAAGTTATAGGTTACAACTGAATGGATTTTCTTCTTTATAACAAATTTCATGGTTATGTAATATTTCATAATTTGTTACTTGTTCTTCTAAATAGTACTATACTAAATGTTTTTATGCCTCCATCATTTTCTAGACATGCAATTATTGGGTTGAAGAGTCTAAATATCCTTAATCTTATCCTGTCAAATTACTGTTCTGAGTGTTGTTCAGATGATGGAATTAAAGCCAAGAGGCAACGTACACGCAAATGATGAAGTTACAAACTTTAAGCTAGGAGACCTCACTATATTTATAATTTGCTTCACACAAACACTTTCTAAATTAGAACCCTGGGTGGCACTAGGAGATTAAGGAATGTGAGCATTTAGAACTCTGGTTAGAAGGTATCTAACAGGTTGCCCAGATGCCTGTTGCTACATAGTGTCTTCTAGACATGATAGGGAGGGGATAGGCATGAGCTCTCTGTATTATGGCTGCTTAAACAAGACCAGCATAACGGCAACACCAGAGCTGACATGCCAGTGTGGATAGGGAAAGCTCATAAGGCTGAACCCTTACATGGAGACCTATAGAAAATCAAGGACTTCTGAGGTGCAGAGAGAGAGAATCCCTTATCTCTCTTGGAAAGAGCCTCCTAAAGGGTCAGTCATCAACACATACACACAAGCACATCATTAAATGGACTCAGTCAGTTTTTTCAATGTCAGTAATAATTAAAAAAGAAAAAGTCATGAATTTAAAAGAAAGTAGGACAACCAGGAGGAATTAGAAGGGGCAAAAGGGAGTGAGAATGATGGAAACACAGTATTAACGCATGCATTTCTCAAAAGTTACTGAGAAGGTCCCGAAAACTCCCCACTTCAAGTAAATTCTTTTGTTGTTTTATTTTGTTTTTAGATGCGGAGGCAAGAAGAGCTGGGTCTACAAATTAAAACTGGTTTGCACTAGTTTACACACACACACACACACACACACACACACATTTACTTCTGGGATTCAAACACAAATAAATCTCCTTTGTCCATATTCTTGCAACAGTTAAGAATTAGAGACAGGAGTTGCAATTCTGCCTGTTCAATTCTAGAAATGTAAAGACCACCACCTCACCTTGTCTGCTGAAAAAGACCTTTCTGATCTGCTTCAGAGCCATGGAAACATTGTGTGAACACACACACACACACACACACACACACACACAAAACCCAAATGTGTGTATATTTGTACAAATAAACAAATGCATATGCATTCATAAAATTAAATATGTGCCAGCAGCATATAGAAAGAAATGCATCTTCTTTTTCACAAAAGCGTGATTCTGAAAAAGTCCTTCACCTTTCCCCCCTTCTATACTGTAGAAATCTTCCAACCTCGGACAAATTAGCACTTGATATCAATCTAGATAGCTGTGCCCTCTGAGGGCCTTTGTCAGTAAACTTTCTGCTTTAGAAGTTGTGTGATAACTACACAAAACATCCTTTTCTGGAGCTGTGTGGGGCACACATGTTGGCTCACTAGTTGAGAACACCTTACGATTTACCTAAGTTCCCTGGTCCCTAGGAACCTCAGTTATCCGTTTATAGATAATTCTACAAACATTATAAAGCTTAAAAGGGAAAACATGTTCAAACATGCCTGAGTTTGGTCAGTATTCCACGCCAAATTGTAACAGTAAGTCAATTAAATAAATTCATGAAAAGTCCTTATATTTTTTGTTCCCACTCAGAGTAGTTAAAGTCAGTTCAGTGCAATTTTTTTAAGTCATAGGACACAAGGCTCCCCAGTATGTTACACTCTTCTCAAACCCTTTGAAAAGCACACAAGTTGCCACAGTCGCTCAAAACCTAGTTTTACAGATGGGAGATTCTGAGTTTCACTCTTTCTTTCTACAGCTCAGTGGGACGGGCATTAAAGCCAACCATATACCTATTGATGAACAATGAACATTCCGGGGTTCCATGTGAGAGCTTTCTTATAAACATCTATGATCAGCTGCTGAATCTTCCTGGACACACAGCTCAGAACCCTTTATTTGAGGATCCCTGTGCCTGACCCTGCAAATGTCACCTGCTTGCACTCTCAGACTTTAACCTTTCAGGGATTCAGCTTAGAGCACAGAGAAAGGAAATGAAACCACCATGTAACAAAGAGAAATGAACCCAGGACAAAAAGAATATAAGGAGGAGGGAGGTAAGAAAAATGTAGACACAACAAAAAATATAGATGAAGGGGAAGACAAGAAGTGTGCCCACACAAGAGATGGGGGCTGTATAATGCCAAATATTCATTTTATATTTTATTATATGTATTCATGACTATGTGCTTTAAATTTGTATTTGTTCTTTGGTGATTTCATATAGAAATACAATGTATTTAAATAATATTCATTTCCCCCCACCTCCAACTCCTCCCAGACTCCCCTTCTGTATCCTGCTCCCAATTTCATATCTTCTCTATCCCTATCATTTCTTTCCCTCCCAATCCTCCCTTTAAACCCAGTGTACAATTACTGCTGCCCATATATTCATGGGTATATGGCACCATCTACTGGAGCATTGGTGTATGGTAACATCTATTGGAGCATGGGTGTATGGCACCATCTACTGGAGCATGGATGTATGGCACCATCTACTGGAGGATGGGTGTATGGCACCGTCTACTGTTAGCTTGGGTGTATGGCACCATCCACGCTATATCATTTGAGAAAATTGACTTTCCCTTAGCACTCATCAGCTGCCAATAGCATCTCAGTAAGGGTCGGGGAATTACGAGTTCCCCCCTCTCTCCACTCTGGAGTGTTAAATGTCAGCACACTTTTCTGTAAAATCAAAATGAAAAAAATTATTCCTCCCTCCTGTTGTCTCCTTCTTCTTAAAGATAGTTTATGCAATATTTCCTATGTATATAGAAATATGCTTTAATTCATTCATGGACTCCTAACATAAAACTGATTCACATCATTATATTTATCCACATTGTTATACTTAAATTTGCCTCTTACCTTTTAATAGCTGGAGTTTCTTAGATGTTAATTAGATGGAGGCCTGACAGTTCCAGTTTGCTCTGGTCTCCTAGTTCCTCCCTTTAAACATTTGAAAGTGAGAAAATCATTGGGAGAAGTTTAAATATTGTGTTTAGTAGTGGATATCTGGCAGGGATTGTTCATATGTAATGATTTGATGGTGTTTGCAGTAACTGGTGCTGTCCAGGGATGGTGAGGGGCCCAGGGAGGTCCCGTGATAGCTCTCCTGTGAGAAAGCAAACCACTGACATCCAGTTCCTGGTTCAGGCACTGAAGTAGAGGCTAAAGTTTGGGTAGGAGATTCAGGCCATGCAGTATCTGCCTGTTGAGAAGATACTGATACTTTTAGAAAACAAATATTGTCACAGACAATGGTACTTTGAGGAGTCACAGAACACACGTGGTCTTCCCACTCAAATTAGATGTCCAAGAAATAGGCAACAAAAAGGGTTTGGTTTTACATGGACATTTATGTTATTATGGGGAGAAAATAGCTAGTAGGTTTTTAACCTTGTAACTGATTTATTATTTTAAAATAGCTCTGTATTTTGTAAAGTATGGGGAAATAGCCATGAGGTTAGGACTCCAAAGAAGCTTTGTAGTTGCAGTATTGTGACATTTCTGGAGAAACAGCTAAGCAAAGGTGACAATAGCTCGGATCGCCTCAAAGAATAAACAAGGTTGTTTTATTTTTTTTTCCAGGTGGAAAAGGAGGCAAAAGAGAGTCTTTCATGTACGGTCATGATACAATTCGCCGTTCAAATTGGAACGCTTCTGGTTGTGAGGTTTTGAAATGCATGTGCTTTCAGTGTCTGTGCTGGAACAGTGGAAAGAGGACGGGCAATTTCCTCCACAGTGTGGGAAACTAGGTTAAGGTCAGAGGTTGAATGATGGATCAAGGATCAAGAAAATATGTTTGTTAGCATCCGGGTATGGTTGCCTGGCACGTCAGCCTCTGGGACCACAGGTTTGCCTGAAACCAAGAGTCAAGATCTCGGATGATCAATGTTTCTTCTCAATCTGGAAACAATGATAGTCAAAACAAAAGTAATTATATATATATATATATATATATATATATATATATATATGGATTAGACTAATAAAATTTCATTAACAGAGAATTATCTGAGAAAATGGCTTTGAGAGGCTGGCACAAATACAGGAATTTTATTTATCAAGGTCTGGCATACAGAAGGGCACTCTTTTCCTTTAATTATTTGTGGCTACTCAAGACCGAATCCTGTCCCCCTCCCTGACCTCACTCCAAGTTTCTGGCCAAGCCTCCCTCTTGCTCACGTAGCCACTGTGCTGTAGCTCACTTGCATCCCTATATTTTTTTTCCCAACATGCTTCATGTTTCCCCGTGACTTGGCTCCCACCCCTTGACTTATATCTGTTTATTTCCTCCCCTTCTTCCCATAGGGTTCTCAGTGTTACCTATTGAGCTCCTCCCCGACCCTGGTCATGTGATCTTGAGGATGTCGGCTGTATCTTGAGCTTTAAAGATGACATTCTGGGTGTTATTTTAAGCAGATTAGGCCTGTTACCTTTCCCACTCCGTTGCTCCGGAGTAGGATGTGTAACTGGTTTGGTCAAGAAAGCACAACTGAAATTCCAGCAGAGGCTTCTGGAAACGGTTTCCTCGCATCCAAGAAAACATTGTACGGAAATGCTGAGAATCCCAAGACCATTGTGATGAGTTTTGGGGGAAATTATCGGACTCTAACTTTTCCTTGTATTTGTTCTTACCTTTTTGGTTATTAATCATTTTATCCATTTACATTTCAAATCATATCCCCCTTCCCGTTCTCCTCTCCACAAACCCTCCCTTCCCTTCCCCCCTCCTTTGCCTCTATGAGAGTGCTCCTCCGCCCACTCTCCCACTCTGGTCTCACCACTCTAGTGTCCCCCTACGTTAGGGCATTACGTCTCCACAAGTGCTTAACTATGTCACCTTAACTCCCCATATAGCATTGTTGACGGTTACTCTGATGGACCATGAGGCTGCTTGCCACCAGGACTTTGCCCAAGCTGTTCTCTCTGCCTCAGATGCTTCCCTCAGGTGTTCTCACCTGGCGGATTCTTTATCCTTGTAGGCTCGGCTCAGCTTTCCTTGGGAATCTGTATTTGACTCCTTTGGACTCCATCTGGACGCACCACGGCGTGATGCTCTATGTTGCTCACATTACCATCAAACACCCCGTGTCTTGTTCTCTGATTGATTATAAGTCCTTAGAAGATAAAGAGTAGACCATATCTGACCCTTCTCTGCCTTTTGGCACAATGGAAGAGAGGAAACAGAAGAGTAGCAGCATAAATTTCCCCTCCACATGTTCCTTGCACCGGATGTCTGCCTGCTATACTTTCTCATCAAGCATTACAACAGCGCTCCACACCACATGCTCGGAAGCTTATAAACTCTTCTTTAACGGTGACAGCGTGTATGCTGTGAGACATTTATCTGGAGTGTCTTGACATTCTCACATACTTCTCGAGCACAGCACTGTAATGACCTCTGTATAATTGACCCACAGCATAACCACAGTGGGGGTGACAAGGGCTTCATGTGTAATGAGAGCATAAGAAAGAACCTGGTTAGCTTGAGGCTATCTGCACAGAGGACTCACTGTGAGGAAAACGGCTGTCCCTGTGGGGTCTTGTGCAGACTGCAGGTACTATAGCAGTGGATCACAACCCAGACATAGTGGGATAAATTAAGATGAGGAAGATACCTTTTTCATTTATCTTCTGCATGCTTTGAGAGCAAAACGGGGCCCAGAGTATTTGAGTCTCAGTTTTACTATCTGTAAAATGCCTGGTGGTGCCACCTGTAACTTATGAAATAGTAACCATTATTATGTAAGCAGTGAAAGTAACATATATAGGCACCATCACACTTTCAAGACTCTACTTAAAGAACAAACAACTTGGATAGGAGCTTGGTGAACCATAAGAACTCACAGTTATTAAGTGACCCCAGAAGTCAAAGGAACTTGGTTATTGGAAACAAGGTAATTTATTTGTCTCCTACAGATGGAATTTTTTTTATTAAACAAACAGAGCTGCTATTTAACTCCATGAAGTTCCAAAGATATTTACAGTGTGATGTCTAAGATGTATATGCCAGGGAAGAGGCCACAGGGAACTCTCGGAAGGTCAGGCTGCCATGGGGTCTCTGAAGTGCTAGCTGCTGTGACAGTTGATTATGTTAGATTTACAGAGGGCATCTCCTTAATCCCAAGGTACCATTCCGCTGGGGATTTTTTTCAGGCGTGAAAACAATCTATCAGTTTACCCTCTGTTGAGTGGAAGCCCCTTGGGCTGTCATCTTTCCCTGGAACATATTGAAATGTAAAAGTTCTTAGACATAAACCAGTAAAGAAGTAAGGAAGCTGTTTACAGGGAAGCCAATTGGATTCGAAGCTAATACAGTTCTCAGGGAAAGGCTGACAGAAGATACATGGCTGTGTTCTCTGCCTCCTCCAGAGAATCATGTGGGCTCCCCTCCCCACCCCTACCCCCCCCAAATGGACGGCTGCCCTCAGGCTAGGGACCAGACAGTTACAAGATCTCAGCTCAGTCACTCATTTTCATTAGGGAAATGACTGAAAAGAGCATCCTTGTTTCAG
This sequence comes from Apodemus agrarius, assembly GCA_964023405.1. Lineage (NCBI taxonomy): Eukaryota > Metazoa > Chordata > Mammalia > Rodentia > Muridae > Apodemus > Apodemus agrarius. Next base: position 28,384,571 of record OZ030006.1, read on the forward strand.
TCCCCAGGTTCCTTGTGTGTGCTCTAGGAAGATCAAGGAAATTATATATGCAAAAGGGCTTACAGATGTCAAGGTTGAGGGGCGGAGCGAGGGTATGGTTGAGCGGCAGAGAGCTAGCTCCCTTAGCATGTACAAGGTCCTGGATTTTATTTTCAGCACTGGGCTAAAAAAAAGAAAAGAAAAGAAAAAGAAGAAGAAGAAGAAGAAGAAGAAGAAGAAGAAGAAGAAGAAGAAAAGGGTGGAGGTAGAAAAGAATAAATAAATAAATAAATAAATAAACAAACAAATAAATAAGTAAAAGAATAGAAATCAGGGCTAACTTTGTAGTCACCATACATAGTGTGCCTACAAAATGAGAAGAAAGGAGAGAAACAGACTTACATCCATATTTAATTTGTGTTGACGGAGGAAGAAACACCTCGCTTTCTTGTTACTTTGTGAAACTAAAACATATCTATGCGTGTTTGGATGTGAACCTTAGGTAGATAAAAAGAGTGATTTGAATAAATATGATCATGCACAACAGGGTAGAAGCAGAAAACAATGAGTTTCTGAACATAAATGCGAACTTGGCAGGAACTCAGTAAGATTCACCGCCCACCTGCCCAGTTTTTGCTGGGTTGGCACTCCGGTTCTCCTATCATAATAGAGCGTTTGAAGAGTATCATCTCCTGGGAGGAAGCTTCATGTGGACTTGTTTTCTGAGACTGTGCCAAATTTATTGAAACTGCCTTATTCACATGAGATTACAAGCAGCGGGGAAACGGCATTTTACACATTTCTAATTTTTGCTTGCAATCCACCCACAAGACACGCTGTTTGAAAATAATGAACACGGAGCGCAGGGTTCCTTTCCGAAAGATGAGTGGTAACCGAGAGCTAAAAATCCAGCAAGATTGTGCTTAGTAAAAAGGAAAGAACTTTCGGCTGGTTTTTAAAGATTAATTTGTTAATTAGGTGAACATCTGGGTTTTGGTTCATCACTTCCCTTGGAAACCTTGATTAATTTATGAGATTTTCATCCCCATTTACTAAAAAAGCAGTGAGTCGTCCGGCGTTCCACACCAATGAAGGCAAAAGTTAATTGGATTCGAGATCTTTCTCATTTCCCCCTTCAGCAGCTTCTTGCTGCTGCGTTGAGTGGAACCAGGCGCTCAGGGATTCTGTCTATTTGTGTGTGGGAGAGAGAGATACAGAAATGAGAGGAATTACAAGTGATTGGAAAGCGAGTTTGAAAAAATAATCATTTAGTATTTCCTTTGGTTTGGGTGGGAAATTCTGGAAGGGCGAACGGAAAAGCTAACCCCGGAACTAGTAAGTGTATTGGCTTGCTGCACACCTTTTGATTTGAGGATCGTGCGTCTGCTACAAGAAAGGGCCATTTGTCGACTGAAGTGTTCAGGATTTGGAAAGAGTAAGTCAGAAATGCAGCCAGAGCTTGCAGTCTGCCCTGCTAATGAGAGATGCATAAGCAGATAACACGCCCCTCCCCCTCCTCCTTCCCCTCCCCCTTTTCCCAATGGGCAAGAGGCTGAGAAGGAAAGGCCAAAGTGGCTAGCTCTGAGCTGGTTGCCTGACTGCAGATGTGGACAACTGCTCGTGGCTCTTAAGAAATCACAGGCAGTGAAAGACGGCCATCACGAGACACACCTGCATTTGTCTCTTGAGCTTGGTCACATAAACAACACTCACCGAAGGGGAATTCGGTGTGCCTGTCATAAACTCTCTTCTGCTTTCACTTCTTCTCTCATTGTATCTCTCTCATCTGTTTTTCATCACAACTTTATTGTCGTTGAGTTACCTTTGACCTTGTAATCTACACATTTATACGAGCCCCGTTGCTGGGCGTTGAAGGAGAATGGTCCCCGTATGAATGATGCAGGGAAATGCGGACAGGTTGTTTCAGGAAAGGTAAGGCAGGGGTTTTAATTGTGTGAGAAAGCCAGTATTCTTTCTGCTTACCCCCGTGTAGGCATATGTTTTTGGTGACCATAAAATCGATTTCTAATCAGAGTAGTTCATGGTTTTACTAAGTGCAAAAGAAAGTATCTGTGGTAGCAAGGATTGACTTTTTCATCAGAAAGATCTGTGAGCTCAGTGGAGTTAGGAAAACATGGGACAGGGTAAGCAGTGGTTCACTTCAAGTAGTTTTAAAATAAATTCTATTAAAGTGTTTTTTTCTGCATAAAATAAAAAAGGAATACATTTTGCTTTTTGATAATTTTTCACAATGTCCACTTTTATTTGCACAATGGAAAATAAGAATAAAATATCTTAATTCTTCAATCTGACATAAAAGTAAGACTTTACCATCTAAAGAATCAGGGCTATGTAAAAAAAAAAAAAAAAAGCAAACAATACTTTATTTCAATTTTCTCTTTCTTTGAACAAAAATGAAAGTGAGACTTTAACAAACCATTTCCTTACACATTTTGCCAGCCTTTCCGTAAAGAAGGCATGGTCTTACTTTTATGTTAAGTATCTTTTTTTTTTTTTTTTTTTTTTTTTTTTTTTGTGACACAAATAACAAGAAATCAATTTGGGGCCAAAAAAAGGGGGGAGCTATTTTATTTTCATAACAGTAATGAGCACTTAATGAAACAAAGCTTATCACGAACATCTACCAAGGCAAAGCCTCCGAGTGTGTAGGTGGCCCGGGGCAGTGCTGCGCTGATCAGAGTGGAGGCGCATGGGCGAGTCCCAAGTGGGATGCTTGAAACTTTCAGTAGCGAGTGACTGGGGAGCTTTGTTCGCTTCCTTCTCCCAGTCCGGGTGATAAAATGTCTGCGGAGGAATATCCCCACGGCGTTCCTCTGTCACACAGCCATTGCGCATGTCAGAAAGCCGGCCTTCTGTCTGCACAAGTGCCTCTACTCCGCATTTAGATGTAACTGATGGTTTCTGGGATTTTATTTTTCACAGATTCCAGATGATTCCTTTCGAAAACGTTTCTTTGTGATTTCACTCCAATATACTGAGTCTCACCTGGCAAAGAGATACGGGAGACACATGAAGTGTGCCGTGGATGTCTTGGAACCTTAACCACTTTATTCCTTCTCATCGCTGTGAAGGTGAAGAATATGAGTGCTTTGAGCTAATTCAAGAAAACTATACTTATAATCGGTCAAAAGAACAAAGGGTAAACAATCTTTTTGTAGATAATTACATTTTGGGACTCAAGATTTAATTGTCTAAATGTCTCGTTTTCTAGGTAATAATAACCATGTGGGTAACCAACCACATTTTGGTTGGATTTCGGGCTCTCTACATGAGACAGAACCCTTACCAGACGTTGCTGAAGTGGCCAAGATCTGAGACTAGATAGGTAATGGATCTGGAGGAGAACCTACTACCATTATTCTGTTAAAAGAACTGCCGCAATGAAATAAATCCTAATGATATATCGCTATGTCCCTACTCCAGAATATTGCTCAACCCTTATCAGAGACGCTTCCTCTTGCAGTAGATTGACAAAGTGATCCACAACTGGTCATTGGACAGAGGGAGAAACACTTTGAGAACTCAGTCCTAAGTGGGACGTCAAATCCCTCCTCTCCAGGCTCGGGGAACTTTACTAAAGGGGACTAAGGATTCTAACAGCCAGAAGTGGTGGGCAATGCCAGAGAAACAGTCTTTCAGATACATCAGCACATATGAACTCACAGAGCCTGGGACAATACCCACAGTGCTGCACAGGCTCTCACCACGTGCCATCCCAGCACTGAGCCCGGGAAGTAAACACAAAGTCCCACCTCTAACCACAAAGCTATTTGCAATTGAGACCAGCTGGGAAAGGGAAAAGCAGTTTTCTCCAATGGAGTGTCACTGGGTATATTAATCATACCCCAGGGTAGGCCACAGACCCAGGAGTAGTTGGCCAAAACAAAACATACTACTCTTATCTTCCTTTCTACTTTCCTTCCTTTCTTTTTTCCTTCCTTCCTTCCTTCCTTCCTTCCTTCCTTCCTCCTTCCTTCCTTTTTTCTTTCTTTATTGGCTTTTTTTTTGCTATTTATTTATTTATTTATTTATTTATTTGGTCTTATTGATTTTCCAACTTTTTCCCCTTATTTTGTCTGTTTTGATTTTTTTTTCCAGAGAGAGAAAGAATATGGATTTGGGTATGTATGGAGGTGGAGAGGATCTAGAAGAAGTTGGAAAAATTCTGACTAAAATATATTGTGCAAAGTATTGGACAAAAATCCTTAAAAAAATACTAACAACCAACAATGAGTTCAAAAAAATACTGGGCCAAGATCATTTAACAGTATCAATAAGTGGCGTTTCAGTGAATGACTATGTCGGCAAACAAATCACTGAGCTGAGTACTAGCTTATGAACGCAGACCAATTTACTGATATATTAAACAGGAATTCAAGTTTCTAACAGTCACATGTACTAAAAAACAAACAAACAAACAAACAAACAAAAAACAGTCTAAGGATCAAAGAATACAATTATCTAGCCAGTGCTCTTACCTTAGAAAAGACTCTCAATAAAGGGGAGAGAAAGCAGTAAGTTAGAATTCTTCCCGTGGGGCTGGCTCGCCCACTTTGGGAAAGAGGGAGATAGGGCAGAGAGCCAACAACCTCCTATACTGTTCACTATTCATGAAAGTAATCTTCAAATTTAATAGGACATAGAGAAAATCATACGGATTCAGGAAACAAAGATCATCTCATCTACAGCCAACATTTATTCTTGAAAGAATGTGTATTTCATGAAAGGTTTCTGTTAAGCAAAATGGACGCTACAAAATTGTGAAATCCTTACAAGACTGAGTATTATTGAATCCTTCTCACCAGGAGACAGCAGAGAATCAAAAAACAGTTGTAGATTTATGTATATAAGTACAGAACATTATTTTTGGATGGAAAGACACAAACTATTCTATTTAATTTTTTTAAATGGAATAGGTAGAAAAAAATCTGTGTTAAAAACAAAATTTTTGCAGTGTTGGCTTCCTGATTGTGTAAGTTAAAAGGGAAACATAAAAGGGATAATTAATTATTTGGTGCAATAGAGGTGCTGTGTATTTTCATATCTTTTAAAAAGAAAGTGTGAAAAAGAGGGAAATAGTGTTGATGTCTGAAAAGAGGGCAAACTCAAAGGTTAAGGGGAGAGAAAGCCCCTGGAAGACACACAGAGAACCGAACAGATGAATGTGTCTCAGGAGGCCATGAGGGGACCCATGAGCAGGTTTGGGGATGGGGGGGCAGGGTGGATGTGAGCTGTAGGATTGGATCCAGGAGGAGCTAACTAGAAAGTTAGGGTGACTCATGTCCTTAGTGGCAATTTACAAATAGTTCTTTGGGAAACCATTTCTGCTTTGTTTTCAACCATTGGAAATTGTTCCTGAAATACACTTTTATTGGGCCAAGGATTTTTAAATATTTTGCTCATTTCAGACAGACATCTATTGACAGAGAACTATTTTTAAAACTTTTTTTTTTAGATGAAAATGAACTCTTTTACTTTATTCTGCATTCTGTCTTAGGAACCTTCCTTAAAAGACAAACCTTGAGTCTTCATTGGATGGCGACCATTCTAGTAGTAGAAGTAGATATTTAGAACATTTAGAACACAGGGCATGTAGAAAAACAACTGAATTTAAATAGAGATTTCAAAAATTATCGTAAAAATTTTTACATGTGCGTATGTGTGTGCACATGCACATGTGGGTGAGTGTGTGCCAGTGTGCAAGTGTGTGTGTGAGTGTGTGTGTGTGTGTGTGTGTGTACAAGTGGAAAGCTCACCAGGCATCTTCCTCAACTGCTTTTCACCTCATTTGTTTGTCTGTTTGTTGAAGACATGTTTCCCAGAACCTGGAGCTTGCGAGTTGACTAGACTGGACTACTCTGGTTCCCTGGGCCGAGGTTTCTGGTGTTTGCTGCTGTGTGGGACTTTTTATGTGGGTTCCAAACTCAGGTCCTCACTCTTTCATGGCAAGTACTTTATAAATTGAATCCCATCCTCAGCTGCAGAATAATTCTTTTATTTATTTATTTATTTATTTATTTATTTATTTCTGGATACAGTCTTACACAGCAGACATAGTCTTAGAATTAGTAATAGATTGTGCAATGTATATCTGGGCCAGAATATTACTTTGTACCCCATAACTATGCACAACCAATATGTATCAATCAAAGAAGAAAAGACAAAAAAAATGAAGACAGAAACATTCCCCCACTCCAGAAAGTAGAGACCAGCTATTACTTTAGTGTTTTCTTTTTCAAAAACCATGTTATTGTGTCTCCTTCTTTCACTGTAGTCCTAGAAATATATTGCTTCAAACCAAAACGTTTTTAAAATTTCAAATCAGAAACTCTTGGTTCCATTAGGAATTGCTTTTCTCTACCTGACTTTGAGAGTGTTTTCTCTGACAGGTCTCTGGCATTTCTTGTCACACACGTGGCCCTCAAACCGCCGCATCGTCCCTGGGTGCGGGTTTTTCGCCATTAGATGATTTTTCAGTGCACTCAAGGACTCCTCCGAGCAGTTATTTTCCATGTTTGCTCAGAAATGAGCAGGAATTGCTTTGTTGGAGCTGCTCCATTTGCCAGAAGGGAAGCGGTTATTGATGTTCTTGTCAAAGTCAACAAGTGACATCTAAAGGAGGCGTGGAAGGGGACTGTGGCAGTTAGGCCTGCAGGCAGCTCTATACACAGAGACAGAACTTGGTTTCATTATTTTGAGACTGTGGGCTTAGCTTCTCCATGGCAAAGAGGAGACAAATCTAGTTAACAGCCTTGAGCTGAACTGGGTAAGTGGTTTGCTGCTTTTGGCTTCAAGACCGGTTTTGTCCTCAGAGGGACCAGTCTTATGCAGCTGGACATAGTCAGCCTTGAATGGAAACGTGTTGGGCCTTTCTCCCCTGATAGCCTTCTTGCCTGGCCTTTTAATTAGTGACAGAACATTGTGGCTGTAAAGTTGCACCTGCCCATGTGCATGGCTCTGCTTGGAGGTATTTCTACACTTGCCTGTTTTGCTTTCTAAAACTAGCTTCACATGAGGATGTTTATCGAAGAATTTCACATGCTTTGAAACTATAGTTTTCTCTTTTAATATTTTGGGGGCTTTTGGAAATGCAGCCGCTGGCCTCTGAGAGCCTCCACTGCACCCAGCAAACGCAGACTCATACTTACTCTGTATTGACTTGCTGTTGTGCAGGGATATGCTGAATGACTTCATAAATTGTGCCATGAAAATCTTGCACTGTTACACCATCAGAGGCAGGGGCAGGCCTACTTGGCATCTAGAAAACACAGCACATTAAAAGACAAAGCTTAGTCCGAGAGTGTTTGAACACTCATGAGAGATGGAGAACAGATCCTCGCCACCCTGGAATACTACTTCCTCCTTGCTAGCTTCCTGTCCTCACGCTATGTTATTCCAGGAATAGCTTGACAAACCAACCACCTATTTCACCATTTAAGAAGACATATGGAAAACATTGGGCAGAAAAACAATAGGGAGAAAAGTAGCAGAATGAGAAATTAAAACAAAACAAAACAATACAAAACAAACCACAGCTTAATAGTTTAGAACCAGAAAGCACATATAAAACACTGTATCTTAACTGCTCAGTTTGGACACTCTTTGCCAATTACACAAGTCTGCATGGCTTCTCTGAAAGGATACTGTGAAGCCAAAAGTCCTCATCATACTTCCAGAGAGTCAAAGGGCAAAGGGTGATGCTTTGGTCTTACTGTGGGGACGACTCTGGAGATGACAGGCTTAGCAGACCAAGAAAAGGATGGAGTGTATTTATCTGGTAAAAACCATCACATGCTTTGTTGAAACCCGAGTTTCCTGTGCTTTCCTCACGTTCCTCATCATTTGTAATCTCTTTCTGCAAAAACTGCCTTCCAGTTCATTGTCTGTCTGGTCTTCCTTGCCACGTGCCCCCTTCTAACCCCTCCTCTATCTACCTGCAGTCCTTCCTGGTTACACAGCGCCCTCCCCAGTGAAGCGGGGACACTGAAGCATGCTTTAGGGATGCCTTAGTGCTATGTGGTTTTGGAAACCATTCCTCTTACTGACGTTCTCAAAGGGAAGCATCATGGCCACGGACCATGACTTCTCCAGTCCTTTTGGGTTGAGATTTCCATAGAATTTATAATTGAGACTGAATCTTCATTTTCCTTGGCATGAAGGTAGCCAGGGGCTATGGTCGATGTATACTAATATATATGATCTAATATAGAATGACAGCAAATTTGTTAATGTCCTCTGTCCAACTCCTGGAAGAGGTTCTCAATGGATAAGGAAATGTACAACAGATAAAGGGAGATCAATCTATTTTATATGTACTACAATAACCAAAGAGATTGTTTTGATTTTTAAGATGCAAATAAATTAGTAATTAAACTTATTTCCCCTCTTAATGACACTTTTGAGGACTTTTCTTTTATTAAAAGTTGTTTTCTTCTTAGGTTTATTGCCTTGGGCTGCCTATCTTCTCATGTAAATAGCATCCTGACTTCTTCCCACTCAGCTCCTTCCCCACATGTCCCTGTCCTCAGTCTCCTCCTTTGGCTGTTCACTCTGGTTTCTCACCTCATTCCCAAAGCACCTGTCATGGCCACTTAAGGAGGTCAGAAGAATTCTCACACGTTTCTGATTCAAGCATGAACATGGTTCCGAATCAAGTTATGCTATATGTTACAGAGTCATGCAACTCAAGGGCACGCTTGTCTGCTTCAAGTCCACAGACACTAAAGTACTTGGGGTCAGTAGAGGGCTTCAATTAGTGCTCCAGTCTGTGCACAATCAATACCCCATTCTTGGTATTAATCACCATTCACTCCTTTATAATGATCCATTAGGAACATATGTGTGATTTTTTTTTTAAATAGAGAAATTCTACATTTCAAAGCTCAGTATGTCCTTTTACCCCTTCAGTCTCCTGCTGTAAGCTTTGAAGCTACACCTTAGAAGGGATTTATCACAGTACTATGAAAGTCCTTTTAGCTAATGGGTCATTCACATATTTATTGTCTTTTTTGGTTCTGGAGGTGTAGAGTGACACCATCCTGTCTAAGACCGAAGGGCACATCTCCTTCTTGTCCGTAGCATCATGGGAGCTACTTACTCACCCTCGGGAGGGCAAAATCCAATCAACCCCTCTCCATCCCTCACGGGACATTTCTGAAATAAAGCCTGTAGCCAGGAAACTCACTGGCTGAAGCATACTGGGTGATAGAATGCTTAGAACAAAGGGGCTATTTCCAAATGGCAAATAGTTCTCTTCTAAAAAATGGAAGAAAGAAGAAGCCAGAAGCAAGCAATTCATTTCTGGTTCCATCCATAAGCGGACTATTACAGAGGAATGAGGAGACAGAGGAAAAACCAGTCCTTTACACATTAATGAGTGCTCATGAGCTGAGTTTGGGGGGCACATTCTGCTTGGAACTGATTACCTACAGTTTTTGGCAGAGGCTGCCTGAATACAAATGGTTTCAACTATAAAAACCCCTGCCTTTTTTAAAGGATCACACCTTTAGGGTAATAAAAAAAATGTATACCTGTATATTGCTAGGTTTGTATTACATGATAACTCCCTTATGACAAGCACATAGCTTCAAGGACAGGATCGGATGTCTCTGGAAAACTATTGAGGTTATGAGGCAGAAAGGGAGGGAGCCGAGGGGTAGAGTGAATTCTGCAAAGTGAAGGAATGAGGTCACCTAGGCAACAAGGATAACATAAGCCAGTGACTCCGGGTCTTCCATCCTTCTTTTCACTCTATATTCAACCTAGCTAATTCTCTATGCATAGACTATACCAGGAGAAGAGTGCTTATCCTTATTTCTGACAGCTTTACTATCTCTAAAAGAGTAGAAAAACGAGAAACGTGCCCTAGCTCCACAAATCTCACTGTCCAGTGAATCAGCCCTGTGGTATGCAGCAAGGGCGTGCGAAGCCCCTGGACACCACTGCCCTCATTCTTAAATGAATGCTGCTTACACCTCTATTTAATCAGTCGCTAGGAAAACCAACCCTGGGAACACCAGAAGCATCCGGAAAAGCCACAAACTCGTATATTCCAAAGTCACTCAGGGCATCTTCATGGCCTGAAAGGAAATTAAAAAAAGAGAACAACTTACAGAAGCAAAGCTTTCCTACAATACTTAAATTTTCATGCATTTATTTTTGTTTCCTTAGGAATATCCAAAGAACTTTTCTTTATTGTCTTCTTCTTTAAGTGATATTTGCATGAAACCATTTAATAGATCATAGTCCCGTGTGGTTATATTGGCATGGAATAGCTTGAGGAATAAGTACTTCTTCAGAGGAAAAAAGTTAAACTGAACTTGACCGGTTATCCCTAAAGTCTCCTGTGGGCGATATTGTGTTGCATGCTCAAATACACATATGTGGACAAGATGGGGGATTAGAACACTAAGGCCTTAGCCTGGAAGTCACAGCAACTTTTGATCCACCCATAACATCTTCTGAGCATTAATAGTTCTAACAGAGACCATTAGAAAAGAATGAGTACTCCCAATACCTACCCTGACATGAAAGAAAACCCATTGGAGCACACTAGAGATATTACCCAGCCTTTATCTCGGAAATGAAGAGGAGGGAGATGGTTGAGAGGAGCCTGATGGTCTCGGGACCCTTCCCTTCCATGACACCCAGTTATTATAAGCGAACAAGGACTAGATAAGAGGAAGAACTTTTGTTTCTTTCCATTAAAGTCACATTAGGCTCTTCATATCATATCATGTTACTTCTCATAGCAGTCCCAGGAGGAAGATTTTATCTCTGTTAAATAGATAAGGAATTTAAAGCCAGGAAAAATCATTTTCCAAGGGTATATGTTAGACACAGAGAACTGACACCTGGCTCTCAGTGGCACTATTATCTGAGCATAAGTTCCATTGTTAACAAGAACAGCTCAGTATAGAGTCAGTAATGAAGGTTGAGGGTCAGCTAGGGACAAAGGAGCAGCCCCGCCTGATCATACCTCCATTTCTTCCTCTCCTTAGGAAGGGGCTGCCTACTGTATGTCCTCCAGAGGCTACAAAAGTCCCCCTTTGCTCTTACAGACCAGTGATAAGAGGGCTAATGAATAAGAATGGAGCAGAACTCAATAGTTTTATCTCTCTGATCTTTCTTTGCCTTGTCTGTAAATTGAGTGGAGAGTCCTTCCCTAGCTCATCTTACAGACCTGTGTCGCTTACATAAAACCACCATAGAGGAGGCAGCGTTTTGTAAAGGGAAGACTCTGAACGATGTAGGGATTGTGGTTGTGCTAATATTGCCTTCTGTTAATTGCATTACATTGACAGTGATATCTGTAAATATCTGCAGAAAACCCTGACAACTAATATGTACCACTATGGACAGCACTCCTGTCCAGTCTGGCCATTACCTGAAAATGTTTGAGCTTTTCTGTATTCTGACTCAGGTCTGAAAAGACAAACAGATGCATTAGTTAAGGGCTATAATTGAGGGGAAAATTCTAAAAAAGTTATTTTCTCAGAAACATATACATTACCTGCCTTCTAGCTTCTGTCTTATAACTAAAAGTAAAAGAAAGGAGAAAACTCAGTAAAGTATTATTTAGGAGGTTTCTAAAATGTATTTTTTTCTATTTTTAACCTACCTTTGTAAGGTTGATATTTTTTCCACAGAAAAAGAAGACACATGGATATAATCAAAAACAGCGATATTCCAGTTATACTTGCTAATGGAGACAGTGATTTTCCCCTTTGTGCAAGCTTCTCCAGCCCTAAAAAATAGCAATAAATTACTAAATAATCTGAATTGTTTATGGTTACTCTCTACTTAAATAAACACCATTGCTTTCCCCTCTTCCTCCCCTTTTCTTCCCTTCATCCCCCAGTGGGTGGGATAAATTGGCTTAAAACTTAAACCCCAAACTTCCTGGGGCTGTTTGCGATTGAAGAGTGGCTAGTTACCTGGGAAATACTGATGTAATGTACTAGCCATAGCCATAGGAAACTGCTCCTGTCCCTCTTCCCCCCCCCACCGTCTCTACCCCTTTCCCATAAATGTCTCAGCTCTTTGTCCCTCCACCATCAAATGCAGGATGCTCTCTCACTGTTTTAGCAAGATTCAGGGGACATAATGGTATATATTTAAGGATATGAGAGGAAGAGTACTTATTCCAAATACACCTTACTATGTTTTTTAACCAATCAAGAAATGCCAATATCCTTAATAACATGTGTATGCAAATCTCAATAAAATATTTAAAATCAAGCTTGCCAGATTTGAAGACTTACCTGAGTTTGATATTGTTTTCTGACCTCCACATGTGCATTGTGAAACATGAGCATCTACACACACATACACACACACACAGGTGCACACACACACACACACACACACACACACCAATGTAAATGTAATATCCCACTTGCAACTAAAAGTCACTCTATTTTGTAGAACGTTCCTTTTATTACTAGAACTGTATTGTGTATGGTGCTAATAGCAGCAATACACATGCTGAGTGCTTACAGAATACCAAACTCTGTGCTAGGCATGCATGGCCCATAGTAACTGCTTAATTGCCTTGGCAATTATTATTAGAGAGCAATTATGTTATTATCTCTTCTAGATGAGGAAGTTGCAACTTACAAAAGTCATTTAGGTTATCATGGCGGGAATAATCCCAGGCTTTTAATATTCCATTCTGCCTCCTTCCAATGCTGTTTATACAATGTATTGACTATGGTTGTGTTAATACCAGCCCTGGACTATGATATTCTTAGTCATATATTAACCTGTACAGAAGGAAGTATCTGTAATCTTTAACATGCAGCTCAGTGTGCAAATGAGTCGTGGCAATCGCCTGTCTACTCAGACTGATGTGCTCTGAAATCATAATTCAAAACCTGTAATGCCACTTCCATCTCAGACATAGAATCTGTGTGTGCTCAGAAACATAGTGGCTACTTGGTTCTTCAAGAAATGTCTAGCCAGCATCTTCTTCCTCATCCTCCATAAAGGTTCTATTAGTGCCTCCGGGAGTTAAAATAAGTCTAAGTCCTTACCCATCTCCTTTTCTCAATACAGGGCTATCCAAACCATCTCAGTTTCCCCCTGTAGAATGCTATCACTTACAAATGTCTTGTTTTCCTGCTATAGCATAGCCCTTATATAGCAAACTGGGGTCTCATTTGACCACACAGTGCTGTTCTCATAGCCTCTTTAGGTCTGTGAACAAGGATGTTTTTTATTATGAAATATTTTTTGCCATTTTGGGGCCACTGTGATTCTGTTAACTATCCACCAATGCCCATATAAATACCTGATTGTTCATCAGTGATGCAAACAATTTCTTTGCTGAACTGGATCTTAATCAAACATTAATTGAAGTCTATTTTTGCCACATTATGGCTGAATGTTGCCATCAGTCGACTACAGATTCAAGAACTCACCAAAGTCAAATCGTATTTAATATTATGTTGTAAGGAACAGTCTCTTTCTAGGAGACATGTTCTCTCCCTGGTTGGCACCAAGGTCCTAGCCTCTTCCTTCTTTTGGCATGGACTGTTGGAAAATTCTTATTAAAAATTATTTTTATTTATTTGTGTGTGTGTGTGTGTGTGTGTGTGTGTGTGTGTAAGTATATATTCCACTTCTCCACTTCTGGTCCATGGAGGCCAGTAAAGGGTATCAAATCCCCTGAAGTAAGAACTACAGGCAGTCGTGAGCTATCTGATCTCAATTTGGGTCCTCTGGAAAAACATCAAGTGTTCGTCCTAACAGCCAAGCCATCTCTCCAGCCCCAGAAAATTCCAAGTCTTAACACCAAACTTCAGATTCCCTCAACCCTTTCACCCCACAATAGCCATCCTGCAAAAGTTCAGAACGTTTAGAAATAATTAGGCACTGATTTATCTTATTATGTGGAAAAACATTTTAGTTTAGTCTTGGCTGTTTTTTTAAATATCCTTAAAATTAAAAATGTGCCAATGATGTCTGTGTCAGAATGCTTCTCTTTCCTATGATGGATTCACTCTGGCACCCACCATTGCCAGATACTACGTCTCTGGGTCTTAAACTTGGCAACAGGCTTAACACACAGTTGTGGATGGTCTTACTCTCAGATACATTAAGACACACTTTCTCCTTCCCTTCATTTTTAACTTCTCCCCACTTGGACAAGTACTTAAGTAATCAAATTTTTAGATTCCCTTTCACAGAGGTCACAACCTTCCCGTGCCTCATCCTTTTTTCTTTTTTTTTTTTCTGTTTTAGCCTTTGACTCCTTCTTTACAGTCCTCTCTCTCCCTCCCATTGGCTTCTATTTGTCTGCAACAATGACCCACCTTGCAATGATCAATCCCTGTCAATCAAAAGCCTGGCTTTAGTTGAAGCCAGTGGTCTCTCCCTGGAGAGTGAGGACGCACGTGGTCCTTTTCTGAAGATGAATGATTGTTCTCGGTCCCCTCATCTAGTGCCATGGTTCCCTGATCTTGTCCCTGCTTCTTTGTCTAGAATGTATGCCAAAAGGTACTGTCGCTACAGTCTCAGCTCTCCACAAGCGTGTTTTTTTTGACAGATGAGTTTCTAGAACTCCGACATGAGAATAGGAGAGCAGGGCAATTCTGGTCTTATTGCTCAGAGAATATATTGGGACCTGTAATGCAGGTCTGGGCATAGGGAAGAGCACCCCTTTTTCTTCTTTCGAAGTTTATGCTATTCTTTTGTACCCGGCATGCCATCCTCCCCACTATTTAAACACAATGGGCTCGTTTACCAAAGCCAGAGTGCAAATGGTATTTGCCCCCTCCTTAAGCAAACAAATAAAATGGAATAACATGTTAAGTGCAAATATGGGCAAGAGGTGTGGTATCCATGGTATCGCTACCCTGCTGTTTGAGACTGTACCCCCCCCCCAAACAGGACAGCCATATGCTACATAGGCAGTGCGTCTATTCTGCGATGAGAATGGAGTCCTGAGAAACCTTCCAGCCAATCTGTTCACTAATTGTGGCAGCTGCCTCGTGCCCCCATGGGGATGAAGATGCCATACTCTGCACTGTGATACTTGCATACTCCTCATGGCCCCACCCACCTGACAGACACAGTTATCCTGTGGTGGGCTCTCCGGCCGCTCTCAGCAAAGGTCTCAGACATCAGAATTGTATCTCAATCTGTGTCTTCACTGAGCCAAAGCTGAGAAATTTGTAGTTAAGTAGAGGAACGTCATCAATTTCTCCTCCTGGTTTGTATCCTTTCCAACACTTTAGTAATGAAAAGTTTTGGATGATAATTTTGAAACGATTGATCCACATTACATGTAAATCTAAAATACATCTGTTATAGATACTTTTTAAGCCATGTCCATATGTCCTCAGGGACTTGTGATTATACACTTGAATATCTTCATATACAAGCCTTTAAATTCCAAGCAGATGGCAATATTTCCATAAATATTCTCTCTCTCTTTCTCTCTCTCTCTCTCTTTCTCTCTCTCTCTCTCTCTCTCTCTCTCTCTCTCTCACACACACACACACACACACACACACAGCATCTCATAGTATTAACTTAGGTTTAGTTAATACTTTAAAATATGTATATCGGTATTCAAAAAGTCCTTACTTAAGGTAATAAAAATCATTACTTTTAAAATATAACTACCAATTTATTATTTTAGTGGCTCTTACGCCCTTGAAACAAATAAGTAATCTTTTAGCTGTATATATTTCACTGCTTCTCATTAGTATGAAATAGTCCATTTTGTGGGCAAAGTGTCTGCAAGTTTGTACTAAATTAGTTTAGAAAATTATTCAAAGAAAACTTCTTTACATTCATATTCATATTTTAAGGTATTAACTGGACTTAAATCACTACTAGGAGTGATAATGCATACACACTGCTTTATATGCACAATTTTATATGTATTGATTAAAAGGACAATAGTCACATCAATAGCTTAGTGGCCTAGAAAAAGTAGAATTTTTGAGATTGTTAAAAAGAAAGGAAATGAATTCAGATGTTATTTTACCATGCGTTTGCTGTGTGACTCTGCCAATTGCCTCTGTTTTCTTTTGCTATCTTCACTGAGCTACAGAAAGGTCAATTAATAATATCTCAAATTAGATGTGAATCACAGCCCAAAGAGGTGAAAGTCTCCATCTGTCTCGCCTCTGAAGACACAGAGCTAATTGTCACATTCTGCAGCTTTCCTCTGCCTAACTGAAAGTTGCCAATAAAACTTTTGATTATTTCCTGGCCTTGTTATTTTTGTTCCATGTCTGTGACCCTGGAGTCATCTTGGACTCACTTTTCCTTTGCCCTCTACAACCTATTGCTGAGACTTTAAAGCAGGTATATAGTTTTGTCTCATTAAAAAGAAGAGATTCATTTATTTCCTGCAGCTTGCCTCTGGGGACTTGAGACTTCGATTTGGTTCTAAAAACATCTTAAAGGCAAATATCCCATTCTCAGAAACAAGTCTGAATTCAGCTTGTTTGTCAGAGTGAGTTTTCCATAAGCGTTCAGCTGACCTTGTAAGCAATGGTCATGCTTCAGTTCGTGTATGCTTAATCTGTGTTGAAGAAATTCATTCATTTTGAAACAGAAACATTAAACACATCACATCGACACTGCTGATTTTCTTCCTCTTTTGACTGTTGCCAGAGTCAAGGCTCTGTGAAGACTAAGGACTGGAAACAGCCCTGTACAACCACAACGAGGCTGCTAATGCTGACAACCCGGGATCACTCTGGAAGCTGAGCACCTGTTCTCCTTATTTACAGCAATAACAAATGCCAGCCTCTAGGCAGGTCAAACAGGTTTTGAGACTTTGCTAATGACAATTATCTGATATGAAGACTGTAGCTGTCTTTGGAATAATATACTAGTCAGGTACTGGGGGCTTCTGATCTTATGAAAGTTTACTGGCTGAGTATTATTGTAGAAAGTTTTAGAAGTGGGGAAGCCTCAACTATGATATATTAATACATATTATATCTACACTTTCACTTACAATGAACATAAAGAACAAATCTAACATGCAACTAAGATTGCCACCAAACAGTTCCGGATACAGTCTGGTAAACACACATGCTCTCTCTCTCTCTCTCTCTCTCTCTCTCTCTCTCTCTCTCTCACACACACACACACACACACACACACACACACACTCACACATGTGCATTCACTTCACTTTAAACTATCCTTTAGTTAGTCATGTGGTGAAAAGCTGGTTGAGCCTATAAAAATGTAGTGAATTATAAAGCAAAAGATTTTTTTTTAGTTGTACTCATATTTTACTTCAATCAGAGTTTCTTATCAGGGGTTATTTGATTGTCAGTGCCTATTCCTTATTTGGCCCATAATAGGAGCCATGTAATGGATTAGTAAGTGCTAATTTTAATTTTTTTGAACACATTCTTTGGAAGATCTACAAGGAAAATATATTACCTTTTATTATTCCAATGAGACACAATTTAGGTAAGACTTTTGTAGCTTTATTCTCTAATCCACTAGACACTAAAAAATGTAGTTATGCATAATTTAAAATTCAAATGAGTAAAGGTGAGAGAATATTAAAACTTCAGCCAGGCAGTGGTGGCACATGCCTTTAATCGCAGCACTTGGGAGGCAGAGGCAGGCATTTCTGAGTTCCAGGACACTCTACAGAGTTTTTTCCAACAGCTGCCTAGTTGGAAAGTGAGGATATTGACAGCTTCTTCCTTATATTAAGTTCTATTGGACAACAATACTCCAGGCAATGTTATCATCCTCATAAAAATGTTTACCGAGAGTGTATGAATCCCAATATACTTGTTTTACAAATACAGTTACCTTAAATCTCCAAGAGTTCTAAGGGGACATACAATTCTTCATCAACCTGTGGGCTTTGTACACTTTGATAACTCTGTGACTCTCTAAGACCTTTTTAATGAATTAAAAATTAATTGGAGGAAAAAAACCTTAAACAAGCAGTTGTCACACTTGTACTAAGTATTATTTGGCCTTAAATGCCATCATATGAGCTCCTAATCCAGTTGGTCTGAGGTGTCTTAACAAGCAATTCATTTATCTGTTTATTTTTTAGACAAGGTTGTGTTATGTACTCTATGCTGGTCTTGAAATTGACAGAGGATTCATTCTGCCTCAGTCACTTGAGAAACTACCGTTTTGGGGAGGGGGCCTTGAGACAGGGTTTCTCTGTGCAGCCCTGGCTGTCCTACAACTTGCTCTGTACCCCAGGTGGGCCTAGAACTTACAGAGATCTGCCTATCTTTGCCTCCCAACTGCTGGGATTAAAGGTGTGCACCCCAACCACCCGGCTTGCTTTTCTTTTCTTTCCTTTTATTTTATGTGCATTGGTGGTTTGCCTTCGTGAATGTCTGTATGAGGGTCCCTTGGACCAGGAGTTACAGACAGTTGTGAGCTGTCCTGTAGGCACTGGGAATTGAACACGGGTCCTGTGGAAAAGCAGCCAACGCTCTTGAGTGCCAAGGCATCTCTCCATGAAAAACTGCATATTTAAAAACAAACTTTCTAGGTGATTTTAATGCAAGCAGCTAAATAGCTGTAAATGGCAAGTTTAGTCTAAGGATTAAAAAACATGTGTAAACAGGTTTTTTATTCCTGCTTCTTTTATTGAACACAATACACTGAGCTTCTTATATGTCCTGTTCTAGGCACTGGGGATAATGATATGGACTGGAAGGGGCTAGTGGATTCATGGCTGTAATGTTTTGCACGTTCGCTCCTTTACTAATACAGTCATCTAAATCATTGTTTCCTATTCGAACTGTGGGGTTTTTCTCAAGTTGGATCCTGTTTGTCTTTTTCTGTATGCAAAGATACTGATAGTAATAGATGAAATAATAACAGAAGATTTTAAAAAGAAAAGGGTGAAGGAGGAAAAGGAGGCAGGATGGTAAAAAGGAAGAGAAAGAGAAAGTAGAAAAAGGAGATTTGGGAACGGGAAGAATGCAATAGAGAGAACTTAGTGGTCCAGAGCCGCAGACACAGGGGGTAAGGGACAGGAAGAGCTTGAGGTGGCAGTTTTCTGCTAGGCTGGTAGAGAATGGGAAGATTAGCTTAAAGAACGTGGAAATGCAGATAAAGGGGTTGCGGAGGAGGAGGAAAATGGCAGTCCTGCTCGCTTGAACCTGTCTTCCGCTTTTAGAACTTCTGAGATACAACTCAGCAATTAAAAATAATGAATTCATGCAATTTGTAGGCAAATGGTTAGATCTGGAAAATATCATCCTAAGTGAGCTAACCCAATCACAAAAGAATACACATGAAATGCAATCACTGATAAGTGGACATTAATGAGCCCAGAAGCCCTAAATACTCAAGGCACAATTAGCAAGTCAAATGATTCCCAAGAAGAAGAAAAGAGAGGACCCTGGGCCTGAAAAGATTGGATCCAGTTTTGTAGACCCAGAACAGAGAAATCGTGGGGGGGGGGGGTGATTGGGGAATAGTTGGGGGGGAGAGGAATTATGGGACGTATGGTGGGGGGGGGACTGGGAAAGGGGAAAGCCTTTGGAATGTAAACAAAGAATATAGAAAATAAAAATTAAAAAAAAAAAAGAACTTCTGAGAGAGGCATCCAGGAGGCAGCTGCGTCACAGCCGTGGAACTTTGAAGATAAGGAAGGAAGACGGCCAGTGTTCCGCGGCTCTGTGGGGAGGGGGAAAGGCGTACAAGGAATCATACCAGAGAGCAGAACCATGCTCCACACAGAAGCTCATGGGGTGGGAGTCCGCCACATGTCCCCAAGAAGCTGCGATTCTGAAGCTTTTGGGTCATAGCATTTTTAAAGACACAACTTCTAGAGGATGAAGAATTTTATAGTCTCATGAAAACCTGTTTCCGAGGCGATACGGCTCCTGATAAATACTCCTGTCCATTTCCGCTATGCCGGGTGAAAAAAGGAAGAGGAACTAAGGGGCGAGTGGGAAAATGGAGAACAAAGATCCAACTCGTGCGTGTTGATTCTTCTAATCTAACTTAACAGTACATATAAACCCTTAAGTGATCAGTCTAGTTCCTTCTCTATGCCTGCTTGTAAAATCGGGAAAAACAATGGCATACATTTAGAGTAATTTATTGGCTCTCTCTTCGTAGCTTCCCACGGCCGGCATTTGAATCTCTCTCCATTTTGTTTTGAGCTTTCATTCTTTGAGCCTCAAAACCCCTTAGTTAACTGTGGGAAAAGACCATTTGAACAGCAGAGCAATTGTGTTCTCTTATCCACAGACATTTGGGAAATCGAGGCTAGCGTGCCTTGTCCTTTTGCACACTTACCTACGGAGGTGATGATGACGGTGAACCGAGTCTCATCGCGTCTTCCCGTGATGTTGTTGTAAGCACAGCACACGTAGTCAGCTGTCTTCTGGGCCACTTTCTCAGATGCAACTTCTAAACGAGGCCCATGCTTAATGACGTGGGTTGTGTTGTCAGATCTACGGATCCAGGAGTAGGTGTTGGGGGGATAAGAATCAGCAGAACAGTCGAAGAGGACAGCTTCTCCCAGGTCAACAGTGAATACTTCTCCCACTTTCAACCCTTTATCAGAATTAACCTGAAGTCCATACGGTCCATCTGTATTAAACCAAAAAAAAAAAAAAAAAAAAAAAGATGGAGGGCGTGTATCAGTAGTCACAACATACATTTGAGCAAATAGTCCTCATTTAAAGCCCCAATTACTGATGAGATTCCCCAAAGTGGGAATTACTTGATTGAATATATTTGTAATAGTTAGAGCCTGAAGCTTAGTTTGCAGACTTACAGGCACTGTAAGTCTGTGTGGGGTTAAGCTCTTCAGTGCCCTGCTGATAAATGTGCACTGTTGCTAGGCAACCTCATCCTTCTGGAATAGGAATCACACTTAAATATATTTTTACAACATATAAATACTATGTTCTTAGCAACCATACTTTGAGAAGTGCCTGTTTTTCTTCTCAATGCCAGGTCAATGTAAATATTTATTGAAAAGAGTTTCAGAAGGAACAGAGACTTGTGCAGTAGGTATAAAAGTGTTTCATATTTTAAGAAATCAAAAAGTCCTTTTAAGCCTCATATTCCTTTTGGAATACACACACACACACACACACACACAGAGAGAGAGAGAGAGAGAGAGAGAGAGAGAGAGAGAGAGAGAGAGAGAATTCCTTGAAATTATAACAAAAATATTTGTTACAAAATTCTTTCTGTTAGTCCCCAGAGTGGTCCTCCATGGTACCACAATTTCCTGATCCATCTACCAGTGTGGAGACAAGTTTCATCACAGAAATCGGATTGCATTTATTTATATTTATATATATATAATCTATAATCTGTAATCTGTAATCTATAATCTATAGTATATGATATGTAATATAATATATATTATAGAATATAATATATGTAGTATATGATATATAATATATAGTATACAATACATGATATATGTAAGATATATACTCAAGATAAGCAAATCTGTAGATGCACAAGTCAACTACAGAAATGGTACTGTATTTGTATATCATCAACATATGTCTCCCTGTACATTTTAAACATCGGATTACTTATTAGACCAGATGCAATGTATGTTTATGCTTCATTCTCTGGGAGATGATGATATTAAAGAACATGTATGTTCAGTACCTGTGCAAGTTTTTGAATATTTTCCGATTGACTTTGGCCAGATCTGCTGATGTAAAATCCATAGGCGCTGGCTGTCCCTTTAAACGTAAAAGATAATGATAACAAGGAAGCCTAGATGCCCTTTCTGTGAGTGACCTAGGGCTTGTGACACTGCAATCTCATTTCAGGCTATGATGCAGTCTCAGGAGAAGCCACTGTGGCAAGGGGCTACAGACAGTGAAGCTTGGCTTCTTTTTCTGAGCTCTGGTGAGGACTGAGCAATATATCAGGGATGAAAAGCTGCTTTTACTGGCTTAGAAAATATCATCCTAAGTGAATTAACCCAATCACAAAAGAATACACATGAAATGCAATCACTGATAAGTGGACATTAATGAGCCCAGAAGCCCTAAATACTCAAGGCACAATTTGCAAGTCAAATGATTCCCAAGAAGAAGAAAAGAGAGGACCCTGGGCCTGAAAAGATTGGATCCAGTTTTGTAGACCCAGAACAGAGAAATCTTGGGGTGGGGGGGGATGATTGGGGAATACTTGGGGGGGGAGAGGAATTATGGGACGCATGGTGGGGGGGGAACTGGGAAAGGGGAAAGCCTTTGGAATGTAAACAAAGAATATAGAAAATAAAATTTTTTAAAAAATCAAAAGAAAAAAAGAAAAAAAAAGAAATCAGCACTAAGGTGTCCTTATGTACAATACTGTTCTAGGCATTGTGGGCGAATTGGGATGTTGGGGGGAAAATGAAGACTTGTCTTTAGCTCTGTACTGCAGAAGGGCCTTCTTCCTTCGGGATGCAGGCACTGATGAGAGCCCAGGCAGCCAGCCCAGGGACGCTGACTGCTTCACATACAAGGAAAGCAAGGGAAACGAAGTGTGTGCCTCGGAAGCACAGAAGACCTAAGTTTATGTGGACAGCCTAGAACTCTAGAGGCATTTCAGAACCAGGCAACAAGAGATTTGAAAAGGAATAGAAATGTGATCCTAAAATTATGGTCTTCAAGTCTAGATCCCCATCTTTCTTTCCAGTGGCCTCCGGGTTACAAAGCACGCCCGTAGAAGCGAGTTGCTGT
The DNA here is from genome assembly GCA_964023405.1 of Apodemus agrarius. Classification (NCBI taxonomy): domain Eukaryota; kingdom Metazoa; phylum Chordata; class Mammalia; order Rodentia; family Muridae; genus Apodemus; species Apodemus agrarius. The sequence continues at coordinate 28,407,250 of OZ030006.1, forward strand.
GTAATGGGTCTCACACGTGACTGTGGCGCTTCTCAGAGTGTGCTGACGCTCATCACAACTCCCCTTTGGAACCATCTTAGGATCTTACAACATATTTAAATATTCCCATAGGCAGCATTTCTTTCATCTTGGAGAGTGGGTTGACCCTATAGAGGAAGCCCTATTTTAGAGCATGGTGAGTAAGGTCAACAATTTAATAATATAACTGTGTTAAATAAAACACATGTTGAAAGAAGAGCCTCTGATTGCGCAGCTTTTTCCTCTCCTCACAGGCCTGTTGACTTTGCTACTTACTTGTTTGTTGGCATTCATGGCTGGCACCGCCTTTTCTCTGCGTCATGTATGCCGTGTGTGGTTCCCCAGATTTCACTCTCACATTGCACTACCCAGCCTCCCTGTCAAGCATTCTTTTCAGATCCTGGACACTAACACTTTGAGGCAGCTGAGTTCATTATTCCTGATAATATTTTATAAAATTTATATTCTATAAGATTATTTAAAAAAAAACAACAAAATGCATGTTGGTTGCAAAAAATAAAATCACAAACTAGAGAAGCCCAGAAATGAAAAGCCATCTGTAATTTTCTTAGAGACCCAACATCTGTATAATCATGTCTTTCTCTAATTGCAGCTCCCTGATTTCCAGTCTTCTCTTCCACCTTCTTTTTTTCCTACTTCTCCTGGTCCTCCCTTAGCCCCTCTCTCTGCGTCTATGTCTGTGTCTCTCTCTGTCTCCTCCTCTTGCACACACAAACACACACAGGTACGCAACTTCATCTGACACATACTGTGTCCTTCTGAGTGGACTCTGAAGTTATTTTCTCTACACTAGTTAGTGAGTGCTTCAGCACTTCAGACTCAACCTTCTTCTATTTTAAGGTCGAGCAAGGCACATAAGTCAAGTGAATGGGCAGCCCTGCAGGAGACATTCAGAGTGTCTCAACTGGAGTTGCCTCTGGTACAGATAAAAGCAGATGGATAATTCCATTTGGCTTTGGAGCACGGTTCGCCGTCTAGCCTTTGGCAGGACGCTCCCGATGAAAATGAACTCTGCCCTCAGGGATGGCTGTTTACTAAATGACTTGTAAAATCACATATCATCTGTTCTCTTTAACAATTTATGACTGGGCGGGAACTGTACCTAAGTTTCCATCAGATGCTGCCTGCCGCCCTGCGAGGGAGCAGATGGGAAGTGTTTACTGTAAATGACCTGTTTTCCCCTTTTGTTTTTATCACTTAGAGAACTCCCTGCAGCAGAGTCGTGTCTTTCACACAAGATGTAGCGGTTATTGGGTTATTATTTACAGTTGGACCCGGCAGGCATTGACATTTTATAAGCCATAAGTAGTGTTTTCTGACTTCTTAACTTGGCATTGTGTTCTTCTGAGTCTTTGATTATGATGTCATAAACCAATGAATATTGCTGAATAATCAGATTGCTTTGCTTACTTGCTTGCTTGCTTGCTTGCTTGCTTGCCTGCTTGCTTGCTTGCTTGCTTGTTTGTTTTAGAGACAGAATTGCATCCTATATCCCAGGTTGGACTGGCACTTCATATGCAATCCCGAATGAATATATAATTGGATTATCATGTCATAACATGAATATATAATCTATCTTGATAGATTCTTGTTATAACGTCTCTAACAATGAAAGATAATTTGCCTGAAGAAAATGTCACAGAAACACTGAAGACAGAATGGATTATTCATGGTGGAATTTTTAAATCATTGGTGTGGATCTATATGGGAGAGTCTTAGACTATGACAGTCACTCACTTCTTGACTCTGCCTGACCACAGAGCCATGGTGCTGTATCATCTGAAGCGTGGTATGAACAACAACAAAACATCTCTTCCATTTTAGTCATGTTAAACCGGGTTCCTAACTGTGTCAAGTATTTCCCTATAAAATTAAAGTTGCTTAAATGTGGAGCTCCTAGGAAAGTTTATTGTACTGGTACTTATGAGTGGAGAAGAGTTTAGGAAGACCTAACTTGGTGAGGACCAGAGGCAGACATGTAAAAGATGCTGTCTTTGCACAGAGGAGGGGGGAACGGGCCAGGACAGAAGGATCTTTCAGTAGGAGATAATGCTGGAAAAAAAGGGAGAGTAATTACAAAGAAATGGAGCACTAGGGAGTAACTTAAGACAAGTGAAATATTCCCATTACACACAGAAAGAGACTACTGCAAATACCTTGGTGCCACATCAACAGGAGACCAGCGATGAGCTTTTATGCATGCTATTTAAACCTTGCTATCCAAAATAGAAACAAGTAATAAAACAGGGCTAAAGTGGTGATTGCAAGAAAAACTAATAATGAGTCCAGGTTGTGTTTCTAGGTCATATAGTAGACAATTGCCAAGCCAAGAAAATCCTGGTGGCATGGCTTTCTTATGATTCAGTGTGCCTGTTCATAGTTTCTTTTCACTGTGTTTACATAACTCACACACTTAGGTTTGTGCTACTTGTATTTGAAGATTTAATTCATATGATAATAATTTGTTTAGTAACACACACACACACATGTACACACACGTAGATGGGCTGCACCGTTTCTGAATCTTCGTTACAATTCAACGCCAGTTGTACAGCACAGCCAAAGCTTGTACTTTCTCTGTCAGTCTGCTACCTTTCCCTCAAAGGCTGACAGAACATTCTCATTCTCACAATGGCATCTGAAAAGATCGTTTTAAAACATAGCTATGAATCCAGCTATGAAAGTAATTTGCCACAATTAAATACAAATCAGGGACTGTGGTCCATGCCTGCAATCTCAGTACACAGGAGACTGACTCAGGATGTTGCCCTAAACTCAAGCCTGGACTTCATGTGAGGTACCAGGCCAGCCTGGGGTATAGAACGAGACCGTCTCTAAAACAAACAAAGAAGCAAGCAAAGCAGACCATGATGTAAATGGCATTTCGCTTCAGCTCCTCTTTGTGTTAGGCTCTTGCTGTGTTCTGTGCTTGGGGTGGTTTTCCAGACCTTTCCACTTGCTCAGCCACACTCGTACACTCAAACATTACGTTATGAAAAGTTTTTTTTTTTTTTTTTTTTTTTTTTTAGTGTGAAGCAACATTACCAGTCTTTGGATTCACATGGGATGATATCATGATAATGAAATACTGGCAAACCATTCTCCAGCACTGACGATGGGCCAGTCAGGTGTACCATCCATCACTTTACATGTTCAGTTCCCACAGTGACTCCATGAAATAGGTCATCATGAAGACAGTGGTGCACAGAGAGGCAAACTTGCTAACCCAGGAGTTGAACCCTGGTCTATGACTCCACAGTTCTTACTCCTTTCTGCTATGCTTTGTGTTACATATCTCTATGATAGCCATGATATTTTACCCTATACACTTTGTTACACATATTCTTTCTCTTCTAAGAAATCAGGGTCTGTGTCAGTCGCTGCTGGCATGCACTGTTGGAGAACAGGGAAGCTTCTGAATAACCCAAGTTGTCCAGCATAATCTCACAGCAAAGTCAACCAGTCTCCAAATGTCTCACAAACTCCATGTTACATTAAACTTTGTGTAAACTATTAAACATATTAGAGGGTAGATGAGATGATTCAGTGGGCAAGCTGCTCTCTTTCAAGCCTGATGATTTTATTTTCATCCTCTAGGACCTACATGGTAGAAACAGAGCTGACTCTTAAAAGGTATCCTCTGGCTTCCAAAGGCACGCTGTGGCATATGCATACCCTAAACACACACACACACACACACACACACACACACACACACACACACACCAAGTACGAGAGAGAGAGAGAGAGAGAGAGAGAGAGAGAGAGAGAGAGAGGAAGAGAGAAAGAGAGAGAGAATTAAACGTATTAGAGGTAGTGCTATGGTTCTGTAGTAACCAGAGAATACTAGAATAAGGAATAGTGTGGGGCTTGCTTGGAGATTGATTCAATGATACCAACTGAAGAGTGTGATGAATTTTATTAGTCCATGAGATTCAAGGTCAACAACTGAAGAGATTGAGAATTCAGAAGTAACTATTGATCTGTAGGGAGATGCCTAGGAAGGCTCTGGCTGGGATGCTTCCTGGTCCTTCACTTAGAAATGACAGGGAAAATCACTTCACAACCTTTTGCTAGTATAGAAGTGGTGGAGAGAAAACAGGGAATATCTGTTCTTCATGGCACATCCCAGCACATAAGCCAGGAGTGCTCCTTTTCCACGCAGTCTGAGAAGAGCACATCCTACTCTGGGTTCCTCATAATTTTCACTTCCTTCTGGGAAATGGATGATTCAGCCCCTCTGTGTGGTACTTGATTCTGGGGATTGAGAATTCCACTGCATGTGAGATTGCCCAATGGTCAGAATCACAAATTCCACCCCAAGTGCCCTCCAACTAATGTTCCAACTTTATTCCAATTTTCTGAAAGAGGGTTGTGTCATGATTTTTCAGCATTAAGGTTGTGTGAGTAGATATAAGAATTTTCCGACCAGACAAATGCCTAGGTCAGTGGTTCTCAACCTTCCTAATGCTGTGGCCCTTTAATACAGTTCCTTATGCTGTGGTGAACCCCAACCATAAAATTATTTTCCTTGCTACTTCATAACTGTAATTTTGCTACTCTTATCAATCATGATGTAAATATCTGTGTTTTCCAATGATCCTAGGTGATCCCTGTGGAAGGGTCCAATGGCAACCTAGAGGTTGAGAACCACTGACTTAGGTAACACGACTGTAGCCAATCCTATGGCTATGCCCGTGAGAACTTTCCATAAACACGGACATAAGGGAAAATGAAAACACACTACTTACAATATATGGTGGGCATAATGACTTCACTTTCCATCTCACTGACGGGGTTTGACACGAAGCAGGTGTAGTTTCCAATGTCCTCCTTTGTCACTGGAACAATCCAAAGGGTGTTGTTTTCGGGAGAAAAGGAGTGGCTGGAGTCGATGCAAACGGGCTTCCCGTTTTTTCGCCACTGGTAAACCAGCCTGGTACCTCCTTCTACCTGGCAGGTCAAGGTAATATTGCCCACATATTCCACAGCCCCAGAATCAGGATGGGACTGAACCATCGGCTTCACGACAGGATCTGCAATATCAAGAGACATAGAAATTATTTTTTCCATCTATAGAGCTATAGTAAATCTCTGAGAAGTTTTCCCAACATTGAGTCCTGGGGAAATGATTCCAACATTTTAGTATTTCATAAATGTAGATGGTTTGGGTAACAGTTAAAGAAGATATAAAAGGGTCACAGAAATGTTAAACTGGTAAAATATGAAATATATTTATGCATTAGAGCTAACCAAATTCTAGAACTTATTCTTCAAGTATTGCCAATTAATCTACTTACGTTTTATATAATGTAGTTAGTGGTTCAAATCTTAGAGTTCTGTTTTCCTGTTCATTACGCTTTCTCTAACATCAAAAGTCTCTCTCTTCCATCTCTCTCTTTTCCTTTGTCTCTGAACCTAAGAGCTCATGCATGGTAGGCACATGCTGACCTGCCGTAAAGCTACACTCATAAGCAAAATGAATACAGCAATTCCCCTTTCTTGACTTCTAATGTATAACAAAATAAGCTAGCAAGAAGAGATGTGGCAAATTCAAACTTTTATCCACCATCTGAAAATTAAATTACATAGCTCATGTGTACAGTATACTTCTGAAAATGTGTAGTGACATTTTTGAAGAGTAGCATGTATACAATTTCTTTTGCAAACAAAAGTCTACATTTCAGTCAACACTTGAGTCTATTTGACAACAAGACGTGATATATTGGGATTTTATGAAATTTGAAATATAAAGGACAAATCCAGTACAAATTCCCATTAGAAAGTCAAGAGATGAGAAAGTAGTTTTATTTTATTAATGTGACATGCAGTAGGCAAATAGATAAATATAGAACACAAACGTTCTTTCACTGACTTTTAGCTCTGAGTATATGGATGAGATTTGTAATTACAACTGGGCAGTGGTGGCGCATGCTCACACTTTAATCCCAGCACAAGTGGATCCCTGCTAGTTTGAGATCAACCTGGTCTGCAAAGCTAATTCAAGGACAGCCAGGGCTACACACACACACACACACACACACACACACACACACCAAAAAAATACCTTATATCGAAAGAGAGAGAGAGAGAGAGAGAGAGAGAGAGAGAGATTGGTAATTATATATGCATTCACTATCAATCCCCAGAGTTCTTTGATAAAATAGTGCCTTCTGGGCCAGTGAGATGGCATCTGCTGTCAAGCCTGAGTTTGATCTGCAGATCCCCCATGGTGGAAGGAGTGAAACAAGTCCAGAAAGTTGTCTTCTGACTGATGCATGTGCTCTGCAGTATGTTCAGGAACACACACACACACACACACACACACACACACACACGCACACACACACACCTAACTAAACAAATAGGTGGTAAGAAAATAGTTACTTGTTCTGAGTTATACATCCTTCAAGAACAAAGAGAAGAGACCTTTCCGCCTGTCAATGTCCTTTTTCTACATTCTGTAGATGAAGATATTTAATAGTCTCCACCGAGGTAAGCTCACAGAGCACAGGGGAAGCTAAGGTAGCACGTAGGCACTCTATGATTGGATCCACTACTTTAGGCTTTGATTTCCTGTCAAGCGTCCAGTTGAGTATGACGTTTCTTCTCAGGCAAATTTATCTTGGGTTACAGTTACATTTTCTTACAATGGAAACTGTGCATCAGGGCACAAACAAACCTAATTCTCCAGCCCAGGGGAGTAAGAAACAAATGAAAGATAAGAAAGAATGAGGTTGAAAGCGCCTTGGAGGGGAGCTGAGTAACGTGAGGACAGCTGGTGTTTTCAAGGTGGATGACATCTCTTGGTTTGTTCGTTTAATTCAATCCTTTGTCTTTCCTGGCAAGAGGAAAGGGTTTGCAATAGCAGCTTGTGTACATTGTTATGTTTTAAAAAGAAAAGTGAATTGTGTATACTGATCATATCAGAAACACATCCCAGGCATCTCTGTGTGGGAATGTATATGGTCTGAGAAAACTAGGCAACACAGTAACAGTCTTGTAGGAGGAGAGCCAATAATTGGAATACTAATCCACATCATACACTTGCCTGAAACAATAACCCAGACATGAAGTTTCCTTTTCGAAGTTTTTGCCTCATCCTTAAAGCCTGTTAAGACTTTACTACTTTGGGGGGGGGGAGGAGGGAGGGCAGATTCATTTCTCTAAACAAATTCAAAATTACAATTCAATTATAAATTGCATGAAAACTTGTTGCAGGAGAACTTTATGAAAATTCCTGTTAGGTATTTCTTCACTTTCTCCTCAACCGCTCTGCAGGCAATGGCTTTCCAGCTGTTGTCTTTATTCCTCTGGAGCCTCTTCTGTCTCTCACCTGCCTCCTTGCTCCTTAGGGGTTACTGAGTCTGCTATGGTTAGCACAGCTCTGACATGGAGAAGAAAGAAGCAAGAACACAGATAATGTTTCTCCTCCCGGAGACCTCATGTTCCGGGCATGGAAGAGAAAAAAAAAATTAAATAGAGATACTATTAGCAGGGGATAGCAATCTTAGTGAACAAAGAGAAAAGCAGAATTGAAAACAGTGAATAGTGTGTGTGTGTGTGTGTGTGTGTGTGTGTGTGTGTGTGAGAGAGAGAGAGAGAGAGAGAGAGAGAGAGAGAGAGAGAGAGAGAGAGTTTTTGTATAGACTGTAGAGTATTTCAGGGAAGACTTGACAGATATGACAATTGAGATGATGCCTAAAAGAAAGGAAATGATATTTGGGGTGTTTGCCCAGATTGAAGAGTGAAAACAAAGGCCCTGAGCTGTGAGTGCATTTGTCCTGTTCAAGAAAAGCAAGGAACCAGTGTGGCCCAGACAATAATAATGGGCAGAGAGGAAGAGTGGGTCACATAGGTTCCGGGTATGCTGGGCCTTTGAATGTTATTGTTAGCACTTTGACTCCCATTTTGCGTGAGATAAGAAGCTATGACAGGTGTTTGCTGGAGGATGCAAGAGCAAAAGCAGGGAGACTAGAGAGCAAGCTATTATAGCAGTTCAGATAACAGAGTTGTGAGCAAGGCGGTGGTAAAGGGCAAGTGAAAGCAGCTGGAGTCTCATCTTAAGGTCAGCCAATGATGTTTTCCAGCAGCACGGGAAGGCGGAATGGTCAGTGATATATACAAAGCCTTGGACTGAGGAAGGAATAGAATCCATTTAATATTTACTAAAATAAATATATTGTCAAGTCAAGAATAGACCGAAAAACAAGAAGTGCATAGTACAGTCAAGGCGTGCCACTTATAAATCTTAATAAGAAAAAAACAAGTGCCTAGAAGTTAGCTCACCCCTCTTGCCCTCAGAAAACATTCCAAAAACATCTATTGTCCTTACATAAAGCCCGTGGCTCATCTTCCCTTAAACATTAGACCAAATACAACTCTTCACGCGGTTAAGAATGGGGTGCTTCCGAAGGTACAGCCTACCAATGAGAAAACTAAAATGTCCTTACCTTACTCTTTTGCAACTTTATATAAGTCCTAAGAAAACAGTGTCTTACTTACTGCCTGAGGATATGATACCGTGGACTGGGCAACTTCCTCATACACATATACAATTAAATGTCAGAAGCCTTACAAGGTAGGTAATGACATCATGGAGGCTTTGAGAATTAGTTAAGTCACTCACAGTCGCAAGAGCCAGGACATTAAAGCCCTGGAGGCTTGGTATCCAGAGCCTCTCGACCTAGCCTCCTAAATACTGTCGTGGAGGACTCACCGTCAACAGTGACTTGGATCTTCTGACTTGAGGATAGAGTGCCATTGCCTTGGATGTTGACCTTCACAATGTAATTGCCCTCGTCGGTGAACTGCAGCGGGTTGATGAGCAGAGAGGCGTTGGGTGGCATCATGGTGAACTTGTGCTGGTATTCCAAGTCGGGAACCACAGACTTATTCACCGCGCCCAGCAAGTATTTGGGCATCGTGTGGGATCTTTCAAACAGCCATATGATCTGGATGTCAGATGCTGGAGTGTGGAAGCCATAGTGCACTGGGAGGTAGAGGGCCTGTCCTCTGATGCCATGGACAGTGTGTGACGGCACGGTCACCTTCAGTCCCAGACAAGAACCTGCTACAAAGGGAAAGAAAACTGTGAATGCCCTGAGCCACATGGAGTAATACAAAGGTTCAGTTGCAGAGAGAACTCAGATGGTAATCCCTTTCAAAGAAGAAGGCTTCTAAGTACTGACTTATTCTAGTACCAGTTACAGGTAGAGGTAAATATTTGTCTCAGAACTTCTGCATTTGAAAGACTCCACCCACTGACTATGCATGACTTCTCTAAAGACAAGGCAAAAAGGAGAAGCAGAAATGTTTATCTACTATCATTTCAGAATAATAAAAAAAGAACTGAAAAATATCATGGGCTCTAAAGTCCAGAAGAACCATTAAACATATTTGAAATTAGATCATATCAATGTCATATCCAGGTGAAACCATGCAGTTCCTGAAATGTTAAGGGATTGATTACTTCTCTGTAAGAAATTTCTTCAAAGTCTTCTGAAATAACTTAATATTCCATTTTTGGAAGTTTCCTCATCTGTAGTAAGTCATACTAATTCCGAATAATATAGTAAAAGTGACAGGAAACTATATACTCAGTTAAAACCAGACATCCCTTTGTCCACAAAGGACTCTGATTGGTGTTTGAGGGGCCGGCCAGATCAGAAAAGAGGAGAAGCAGAGGATACAGGGCTATTGACTGCCAGTGTTAGTACTCTGTCTAAGCTCCACCCCACAAATACCTGGCAACAGCCAGGTATGCCCCGCCCCATAGACCTGGCCCACTATAAAAGGGGATGCTTGCCCCACCTCTCTCTCTCTCATCCACTCTTACCTCTCTGCACTCTCACCTCTCTGCCCCTTTTGGGCTCTCCTGCCGCCGTCCCCCCTCCCTCCTCGTGGTCATGGCGGGCCTCCACTCCTCTCTACTTCTCTACTCTCTCTGCCTCCACTACATCATTAACTCCCATCCTCTTCCCTGAATAAACTCTGTTCTATACCATGTCTGTGTGTGCATGGTCCCTCAGGGGGAAGAGGTGCCTGGGCATGGGCCTGCCTGGGCACCTCCCCTTCCCCCACACTCTCTAATCCCCTTCTTCTCTCTCCATTTACAAAACCCATCATTTGGTGCCGAAACCTGGGAACAACATTAATCCATCAGCCAGTACAAACAGGGGAGGATTTTAAATCCACAGGAATCTTGGGCAGTTTTCCTCTATGTACAATGACAATGTAACTGGAGTTTGCTGAGGAGGGCCAGACTTTTCTAATGGTTTATTTATCTCACACTAGCTGGGAGGAGACTGGACTGAACAAGGAGAAAAGCTGGAACACTGAGGTGTCTCCTGGAGTGACTACAGAAACAAAGCCTGGAAGAGACAGGGGTGTGCCGAGGCATGGTGCAGGAGATGGGGGAGGGGTGTGCTGAGGCATGGTGCAGGAGATGGGGGAGGGGTGTGCGGAGCCATGGTGCAGGAGATGGGGGAGGGGTGTGCTGAGGCATGGTGCAGGAGATGGGGGAGGGGTGTGCTGAGCTATGGTGCAGGAGATGGGGGGGGGTGTTCCTCAGCTGTGGTGCAAGAGATGGAGGGGTGCTAAGGCATGGTGCAAAAGATGAGTGGGTGTGCTGAGCAGTGTGAGCAAAGGCTGGTGTGACCTAACACCTCAGCTACTGCACTGCAGAGCAGGAGACACACTTACAATGAGGAATAAACATCCCCTTCATGTGCTTGACTGAAGTCATCTGGAATACTAGAGCTAAATCATGGGGCTTAGACAGAGAGCTAGCTACCTGTTTGGGGTGTGGTGTGAAGGTGTCAGTTTAGGGCGTACTCATTTTGAGGTGCCCATGAGACACCCAAAAGTCTATGCTGAATTCATACAGTGATCACCTGCTCACTGTTCAACACACTAAAGTCGGGTAGGATACAGCTAGAGACCTGGAGAGATGTGGGACCTGGAGCTCTTCCTCACATAGTCTTACACAGTGCCTGTGTTGTATGGGCCCATGGACTCAGTGCTGCGGCTGTATCTTATGTTTGTGTGTGGCTTCTTAGCTCTGGGTCCTATAGATGTCATGATATATATGATATGATATGATATGATATGATATGATATGATATGATATGATATGATATGATATGATACGATATGATACGATATGAGACAATGTGATACAATATGATGTGATATAATACATTACCATTTGCAATGGAAACAGTCCTTTCAGGATATTGTATTTTCAGAACTATAACTGAAAGCTCTTCGCTTCATTTTATAACTGGGTGGTGTAGGTATGAAATCACCATCAGAGGAACATTTGGAATAATAGGGTAATGTGTGGAATTTAAATGTAGACTATTTTGAACACCAAGAGATAAACAATGGCACAGGGCCAGTGAGATGGACCAGTGGGTAGAGGTACCTGGCACCAAGTCTGACAACCTGAGTTCAATCCCCGGGGCTCACCCAGACCAAACAAAGAACTAACCACCTACTTCATGGTGTTCTCTGACCCACCCTCATACTGAAGGTAGCACACACACATACACACACACACACACACACACACACACACACAGACACACACACACACACAGACCCCCACACACACACCCTACACATACCACACACATAAACACACACACACACACACACACACACAGACACAGAGACACACAGACCCCCCCACACACCCTACACATACCACACATACATAAACACACACACACACACACACACACACACACACACACCACATACACACACACACAATTTTTAAGAATAGCCCAGAATGTTAACCTTGTAAAGGAGATGAGAGAAGTCAGGTCAGGGCTTGGCAGAGTTGTAGACTATGGAACTAAGTTTATAACACTGAGGACGACTCTGTCAGAACCAGGAGTGATGGTGAGCAGAAGAGTGATAGCCTCAGGTGGAACGGAGCAGAGTGACAGAAGATGGTAATTAGGACCAACCCGAAGGGCTTTTCATTTCAGTTTCCTTATGCACATCAAGTGGACATCCTATTCAACTGCTTTCTCTTTTCATGGTTTCCAGGAAATGAGGGGTTTTTAAGCTTCATCTAAAGCAACTTATGGGAGGCAGTTGAAACGAAGAAGGAAACAAAGGTCTGTCTGTCTTTCACGGTGATTTCCAGGGAGAGGCTCAGGCATGTCACCCCCTATCCCATGAGGAATCAAGTTCTACTAAGTTCTCTGTCTCTCTGTCTTTGTCTCTGTCTCTCTCTTCTACCAGAGTAGAAAACTAGACATGCACTGCATACTCTCCTCTTCTTCCTCCCTTCTTTGCCCTCCCTCCCTTCTCCATCCCCCTCTCCTTCTCTCCTTCCATCACTTCCTCCTCTCTTCCCTCTCTACCTTCCCCATCCCACTCTCTCTCCCTGTTACACTCTCCCCCCATCTGTCTTTCTGTGTCTCTTTGTCTCTCTCTCTCTGTCTTCCTGTATCTGTCTGTCTGTCTCTGTCTGTCTCTGTCTCTGTCTGTCTCTGTCTCTGTCTCTGTCCCTCTCTCTCTCCATAGTGGGAAGCTAGACAGGCAGTGCAGTCCTGTTCTTGGGCCTTTATGTGTCCTTGGGACAAGCACTTCAGTTTCATGTCCCTGTCAAAGGTATTACCAGGTGCACGATGTGTTTCTGTGGGGACAAGTTCAAGAATGTTAAATGTAGAGATCTCCCAACCTGAGAGGTTAAAAATGAAAGAGGACAACGGATGCTGAACTATCTAAAGAGTAGAGTTACTTGAAGCAAAAGAGCGGTGGATTCTGCGAGAGACCCGTAGGAAAAAATAAGGAGGACGGTGAACAAACCAGTGTCTTAAGCCTAGTGACGGCTAAGACGTGTGTAGTAGAGCTGGAGAGAAGGGAGAAGCTCCAACAGCAGACAAAGGCATGGGAGTTGGAACAGGAGTGTGTTCCTCCTTGGATGTGTGTTTTCTGAACAAATAGAAATGGCACCCTTGTCTTTAATTGAAATTATAGATACAGCATTTCTTGAAAAGCAATAAAGAAAAAGCAGTTTTTGGTCCATTGTTTCAATCTTAAGGCATGGAAAAACATAACTTCCACCATGTTGCTATGTTTCCCCCCCCCCTTGAGTGCATATGAAAATATCTACTAGCTACGTGTCAGGGTTCATGTCTCATCTTAGATTCCTTTTGAAACTATGCTCACCAATAACTCTTAGATTCATCATTTGCAAATTGCCCTGAAATGAACATGGTCAGGATGGTGTGCCTTTTCTAAAGTTGCAGAGAGTATTTTATTTGACGTTTTGCTAACGCTGGAAATGTGAATTCTTAGCAAAGGATACATACTTGTCTTGTGTTTTGTCTGTAAATGTGGTTTGGGGTAAGTGGGGCATTTAGTTCTCTGCTCCTTGTGTCATGTGCGAAGAGTGCAATACAAGCTTGAAGCCTAGACCGTTTCTCGGACTGCTAATTGTTCAGGTGCTTGGTGCCCTGCGGTACTTTGATCAGAGTAGCCACTACTTCCATTTCAAGAGGGAGGGTTCAGAGGACTTTGAAATAGCGAGTCTCATTATTTAGTCCACATAGTAAGTTGTCAGTCCCTGGATGTGTGCTAACAAATTGTCAATTCTGCGCTTGTTACCAAGTAATCAAGGGGCTATGGTGGGAATTACATCATTGCCTCGAGAATGCGTTGGGAAGGGCTGCATGGCTGCTGATGAAATGAGGTGGCTGGCCCTGCAACGGAGCAGCCTTCGCAGGGGCTTACTGGGGCGTTTAAGGCATTCGCAGCTTATCCCAGGAGTCCCTGCTAGACTGAGGTGGGGTTGAATATCATTTTGGCCAATCAGATTTTTTTTTCATTTGGGGTCCTCATTGAAGAGGTTCTTGCTCTTCTGCTTTTCTATAATTTAGTCTATGTAATTGTCATTGGAAAAGATTGGTTGGAGTTTCATTAATATGCTGGAGATGGCTGCTCGGCACTTCAGTACTATGGGGTAACACGATCGCTAGAATGGAGACGCTACTGACTTCTGAATCTTGATTCAAATGTGGGCTCTCAACTATGAGCAAGGTGAGTTAGAGATTTTAAATAGGTTATGAGGGGAAAACTTTATTTCACAAGACACCAAATAAAACAACAAATACTGCAGTCTGGAGAGAAATAAAGTTACTTTAGTAGATCCGGTATGGTGACACACAACTTTAATCCCAGCCCTTGGGAGGAAGAGATCTTCGTTCTTCCCCCCCCCCCAGAAAATAAATAAACTATGTTAGTAGAAAAAAATTATCTTGAGACACAAGTTGCTAAACAGACCTCACTGAAGTGCTTTTTCTTGCCTGGAAGGTAGGGTTCTCCTTCCTCAACCTCCTGACTGCAGGAGTCAGAGGTGCGCATCACCACCCTGAGAGAAAGGACCAGCATCTATATGACATTTACAATCACCACATAAATGAGGAAACAAGCTCATTGGGCTATTCAAGAGAATGAGCCATAGATTAATGTTTTAGAGATATACTGCCAAAGATATTCCTGAATGTATTCAGTGCTTTAAAATAAAATCAAAAATTCTTCACTAAATATGTTGTGCAGTTTTTTAATGCACATCACAGTGAGAGATACAGTGAATCTCTTTGTTATATAGTACTTTTCCTCGAGATTGCCTATGTCATTATTATTAATTATGTCATATAATTATATCACAATTATTAATAAATGTGAATATTATTTTGTCATTAGAGACAGCATGTCACTATGAGGTCCTGGCTGATATGTAGAACAGTCTGGTTTACACACCATAGAGGTCTATTTGCCCCTGCTTTCCACCCACTGGGGTTAAAGGTTAAAGGGCTATCCACTGCCTGTGTTAATACCACTGCCTGTATTATTTTTATGGGACAATTTATAGGTAACAAGTGTCAGCAAGAAATGAATTTCCTTATATCAGCACCTAAAAAAATCTTCCTTCTCGGAAAGGTTCGGATCCAATGATACGATGAACCATTGTGAGACTCAGAGAGTAAACAGGTATTGTGATTCCTGTGCATTTTAAAGCACACAGGCTTCTATATTCGTGTTTCTTTTTTTGGGGGGGGGGCGTTGAGACAGCCGTGTTTCTTGCTATAGATGTAGCACACCCATGTTTTCAAGCACAGTGGTTTACTAATTTAGAAAAGCAGGTTGTGTGATATGAAAAATTTTAAGTATTTTTCTATTTTCATGAGAAAACATAAAAGACTAAAGCTTTCTACAGCCTCTCCCTGTGTGAGCAGATAAACTCCAAGAAAGCAAATGGTAGAAATAATAGTAGAATTTTAATTTTCTTTTGATATTCCAAACACTCACACAGAAATGAGAATATTGTTTTACTAGATTGACCAGTACTTCCTGGGTGTAAGAGAGCTGTTAAGATCTTCTGCCTATAAGGCACCAACGGTAGCCAGGAGGAACATGGAAAATACCATTCATTGTAAACAAAAAAATACAGCAATAACTTCACTTTAGAGATTTCTTAAGGCATATAACAACAGTACCCATGAGAAGAATGTAAAGCTAAGGAATACTTGAAAATATTCTGTAAAAATTATCCATGTTCCATCAACAAAGAACTCCTGCGAGCAGTTTGATTGTGTTGACGATAAACATTAGGTTTTACAAAGTGACCTCTACGGCAGTGCAGAGTAGCCGCCATCTATTTCCCCATTAGCACACACAGTATGAGCAAACACAACACGACTATTGTTGACTGAAAATAAACTCTTGCATCATTAGAAAAAAATAGAATGTATGAGGCTGTATCTTTAGTAGACTATTTAATCAATCGCAGGAGCTTATTTAAAATGTTTTAAAGGTACAAAGAAAATTCAGTATTTTAAAAGCAAAAGAACTTTCATATTACTTGTGACCCTTGTGACTCACCACCTCCAGAGAAACTGAATTTCAGTAAGGAGGGAAGTCTTGCTCTATAATAACAACTTTATTTTTGAAGTTGGAAGAAATAGCAAGTATATTTAATGAATTTTATTTCAGTCAAAATTTCCAACTGAATTCATTCCTGAATTCTTTTTTAGTATATGTGCTGCCGAGGCAAGCACTTCCAGAATTCTTAAGGCCAATTACAAAACCATTATCTGTGAAAACCTAGCAGTCCTACTGTTTAAAAATGAGAGAGAGGAAGAAAGAGAGAGAGAGAGAGAGAGAGAGAGAGAGAGAGAGAGAGAGAGAGACATCGGATCACTTAATAGCTAAGAATGATGTTAAATTATGGCAATATTCAACATATTACAGGTTTAAATTTGATAGTATAACAATATAGCCCGTGAAATGATCACAGTTATGAGGAACAGACACTTTAAAAAAATTTACAGATGGCAGTTTTAAGTCAGTGAGATTTATATGCATACATACAAATGTGAACAATAATTATGCTTATAATGAAGACTAACAAAATATATTAGTGAAAGTAAAGCTTTTAATAACCCCTAAAGACCAAAGCTCAAATTGTTTTTATATATCTGTTATTCTTTAATGAATAAAGCTCCTTTTAAACTTCTATCAGTTAAATGTAAACAAAACAAGAAACTAACTTGACTCTTAAGATCTAAAATAAGAGGAATGGAAACTCTTGATGAAAAGAATATAGGTGTTTAACAGTGTGTCATGATATAGGGAGGCAAACTCGACGCCAAAAGAGAGAGAAAGATAAAAATATTAAGGTACAGTAAAAAAGAAAATAGGACTAGTCATTGACAAAGGGGAAAAGCTAAAGGCATTTTGGAGCACTGAACCTTTTAAACACATTTCTCTCATTCTGTCAGTTTAGCTAGAACTTCACATTTTCCACATTTATATTAAAGAAGAACCAACAGTTTGCATGCTATTTTTAATTTAAGCAATGCCTTCAATTAAAAGAAAACCACAACCATGAATTGTTTTGAGTTCCATTCCGTGTTTTAATTTAATGCACTATGAGAACATTTGCCAATTAAAACATTAAGCATTAAAGATTAGTGAGCCTATCGGCAACCCTGGGAGAAGAAGAGACTCCGGAGCTCTTTATGCTGCCTTAACTTTCTCAGCGAGTCCCATGGACAATAGCTGTTGCTCCAAGGAAACAAAAGCAATCATTTCTTGAAGCTCATTTCTCTTACATGTTCCTCTCTCTTTGCTGGAAGAGTGTGTTATTGTTAAAAGGTTTTGACCTGTCCTTCAATTATCTGAGAAAAATCTACAGCCCTAAGCAAATATTTACCTTATACCTACAAAAAAATAAATCCACAATGAAAGCCAACAAAACCCCACAACCCAAACCCCAAATACCTAAAAGGCAGCCCATGCAGGAACTTACCTAAGAGAAGAAGGTATGTTTTGCAAAGAGAGATCCCAAGCAGGCTGTGGAGTAGCTCCATGGAAGCATCCTGCCCCATGCACACGGCACCCTGTTCTCAGCGGCAAGTTGGTTCATGGACCAGCAGCTGCTGGTTTATTTGCTAGGGAAATTAGCAGTGAGGTAACAGAGCCTAGCCTGCCTCTTGCTTCTGTGATTTGAATACAGAATGAATGTGTATACAAAGGACACAGGCAGTAGGAACACCTGTTATATGCTCTGCGAGAACACAGGGCTGTGGCTTTCAAAGAGTTTCTTGGTGATTCTCAGTAATTTTTCAATACGGCTTTATAAATTATAGTGAGTTATTCACAATCAGAAGGAGGAAGACACTCTCTCTAGGTGACCCCGTGATAAATAAAACCCAGATCTGCTTTCCTACCATGAAAAATTAGGTCATTATTTTGAAATTTGAAAAAAAAATACTTTCTGTAAAAACTGAAGGGCTTCATGAATTTCCAAAGCAGCCATTCTTCTTCACGAAGTTACTAATTATCATCTAAAGACTACCAAAGAACCGAGACAGGGCATTGGAATATTTTTTGTGTTATATTTTCTATTACAAATCGCTGTGATAGTTTTACTGGATCTATATATTCATCATTAAAAAAAATAAATCACAAGTATGTTTGCAAGTGGAGCTGAGGCATACATTTTACATAATGATAATGTATAGCATACACGAACAGATAATACCTGAGGCCATATTTTCTCAGCTCAACCTTAGAGGAATAACCATAAAAATCTTGCCTGTGTGTTCCGGCTGCATCGTGTAGCTCCTTTCAGTGCCATGAAGTAGGTGGGCTGAGAATTTCGCTTAATTCGGAAGTTCCAAGTGAGCTATTTTTTTTTTTGTCAGAAGGTTTTGGCCCACGCTTTCTGCATCAAATGGAACATATCTAGAAAAATTTGACTTGAAGTCAGTAGAATTTTCAACACAAGTAATTTTTAACAGGGAAGTCCCTCTGAAGAAAGTCAGAGATTGGCGTGTGAGGGTGAAGGAAGGCACAGCTTTCCATTGTAGCTGCTTAAATGAAGACGGTTATTCAGATGTTATTAAAAATAAAAAAAGGAACAATTGTTATGCTGGAGACCAACTTTGGAAATACTCTTTGCATCAAAGTTCCCAACTTGTCGAAGATGTGTCTAAAGACAAAGACACTACTTTCGGGAAACCTGAGTGCTTTATACAGGTCAGTTGCTTTACAGTGCTCCATACCTCAGAAATATGTCAAGAGCATCTTCAAGCCCAGGCAACGACTACAAGTTTCTCCAAGCATAATTCTCATTGTTCTTAACATGGTTCCCCAGAAACAAACCTCTGCGCTCTTTAGCCTAAGTTGCCTGCTCCTTAGCCACTCCTTAAGAAATGCACACAAATTTTCACATCAGACTGCACAACATCCAATTGGGGGAAAAAAACATAGGATTTAAACAGATGCCCCACAAGCTCCTTCCCCCCATTTAGATCAGTCTTAACAGAAGCCGCTCCTATTAAATAAGATCATCTTTCATATCATCCTTAAACAAAAATGGCTTATTATGAGGGTTCCAGGATCTTTGACAAGATGTGAGAAACAAAGACAGTATGGAGGAGTGTCAAATATATAGCATTTAAGGACTTATACATATTCCAGTATTTTAATCATTTTATATTGAATTGCCCATTTTCGTGACAGAAAGAAATAGTGGGTATTTTAATAAGGACTTAGATACAAGAATGCTCTATTCTTGTGCTCTTTTCCCTCTCATTATACACATTAAAATTTTTGCATTACATGTGTGGTGTGTACAAGAACTGTACACATTGACCATGCGCCCTCTAGTGGTAGGCTGGTAAATATAATTGTTTGTGAGAGTCTTGGAGTTCAGGAGTTTTACATTGAAATCATACAGGCAAATTTCACTTCAAGAGCTCCCAAACTGACAGAATTCCTAAAAATAGTTCCAAAGGGTTTTCTGAGAAAAGGAAAATTCTCCCAGAAATATGGCATCGCTTGGAAGCAGTGGCAGGTAGATCTCTGAGTTTGAAGCTAGCCTGGGCTTTATAATGAGATCCCATATGGGACTGGGAGGTGGGGTTGGGTTGTCTTAACACAGTATCTTATAGCACAGTTGATAATCTACCAGCTGTTTCTGTAAAAAATGGTCCCATATCCCCACTGTTTATTATCTTTATTATTAATTATATTTGCATTAAAAATGAATACACTAAAACCACTCTATCCATAATGATTGCATTAATATAAAGAGTCATTGGAAGTATGTGTGGGGTGGGGATGGGGGATTAGGGCAAGACTGCTTTCTGACCTTGCCAGTCACACAAGGTTTACTGATCATTTCAGTTATTAGGCTGGCTTTGTTCTATACAGTGAACATCTACTATAAGCATTTCAAGCAGCTTCAATCTTTAATACAGATCCCCTTATGGAATTATTTACACTAGGAGAACAATGGGGGAAATCTTCAAGATTACATGAATGATTGTATCTAAGATGAACGGGGGAAGGAACACATTTATTATTGGAATTAACTCTGTGATTACATTGATCCCGAAGAGAAGTACATCTTCAGGAAGAGCCAGCTACTAGAGGAGGCGACTGCATAGGTGATTTCTGTGCTAGTGTCCAAGCCTCCATACAGTCAAGTTGACAACGCTGCCTCCTAGAGGGCCTATGCTTTGTTTTATAATAAACGTTAAACTAACGTAGTTAAAGGCACTGGTGTCCTGATTTAGGAATCACTCCTCAACATAATACTGGAAACCTTTAAGCATCTGAATAATTACTTTACACCTCTAACAATCTTAGGTTAAGTATCTTAACCTCTCCACACCGGCTTCATCTTTTTTTCAACATGAAGATGATGGTAACTCCAAAAGATGTAAATGCATACGGGGTTGTGGGGGTGTGTTTCCTGTGTTTTTCTTTCTTTCCTTTTCAGTCTGTCTGTTTGTTTGTTTGCACGTTTTGTTTTCTAGAGGGAGAAAGAGAGAAAGCACGTGGAAGTGAGGAGGTGGGGGCAGATCTAGAATGAGTTGGGGGAGGGGAAACACTGATCAGAACACATTGTCTGAAAAAACTGCAATAGGAAAAAAACAAGGAAAAGATGCTCGTGCAGATACATGCATGAGGTCATACACATGAAGCCATCAACAAATTTCTCCCAATTCGTAAATTTTCATTGTTAGCTATTATTATTAGCGCTGGGTTTGCCGCCTCCCACAGCAAAGTTACCCTCTTACTTTCTCCATTCTACTACTAATGACAAGACCAGGACTTTAAAGTGACAGGTGCTTTCATAATTCCTGACATCTGCCATGACTTGCCCTTGCTGAAGCAGGTAGAAAAATGATAGGTGAGGGTAGACGAAATCCTTTGATTTTATTAGAGCGTTTACAGGGGATACCAAGAATGAAGAGGAACCTAGGGCTGGCCATCAGTATCTTAGTATCTCAGTATCTCCCACTTTCCTCAGTACACACCCAGAGCCACTGGGAAATTTCATGTCTTAAGTCACCTGTCCAAGAGCTCTTTATGGAGGTCAGTATCTCGGTCTCATTCCTCGCCTCTCTAGCCCAGGTGTGCTTTCTCTCGCACCCTAGAGGGCAACTTGTCAAAGTGGGCTATCTACAGTCGCCTCAGAGTTTGTTTACTTCAGTGGCCGGACTACCTGGGTCTCAGGTGTTCGCCACGCCCAACCCTCTTCCACGTCCAGGTTGTGGCTCTGGACCAGAAAGATTCTCAGTTCATTGAAGCGGTTGCTTCTCGGGAAATGTAGTACAGAGGCTGGCCTCCTTCTTTGATCGCGGCCGGAAGACTACATTTCCCATCATGCTCAGGGAAAGGAAGGCTGACCCAGGCGGGCAGCGCCACGTGACGACTCACTATGGCTTCCCTGTGTTGTAGCCGGCTGCCTGGTGGTCTTATGTGATTTGTTACTTCTCTGAGGCAGGGTAATCGTCTCTCGACTTCGACATGCAAAAAATCAAATCTCTCATGACCCGGCAGGTGGGTTCTGTTGTCTGAAGTAAAGAGCTTCCCGCTCTTGGCTGGGAGAGGAGCCGAGACTCTCAGTTCCCCGGTGGCGGTGGGCGGAGGCTTAAGTTATAGTGGGTGGCGGGTCTGAGGGGTGTGGGGCAGCTATGTAGTGCCCTGGAAAACTCACCTGAGCCTCCTAGATCCGGCCTGGACTCTTTGTGAGAAGTGTCTTCCTACACACATTCGTTTAGACAAAGCCAGTCAGGGAGTTGGGCTGTCTTTGTCTCTTCTCCTTTGCTTCAGTTTCCTTTCCAGGACAGCCTCAGCTGTTTTGCAGTGTGCCCCTCGTCCTCACTGGTGGTGGCTTGCCAGTAGGTGTCCTGGAAAGTGAGGTGAGGTCTGTGCAGTAGAGAAGACTGGAAGGAGCGAGGGTGAAGGCACAGGGCTGTTTGTAGGCAACTCTCCAAACCTTGTAGCTGTTTTCTGGGTGTAAAAATGGGAATGACAATTCCTTTTCTGTCCGCTCCGGCCCCCATCTCAAAGTATCATACTGTAGGTCACCAGTCAGTAAGCTAATATATGTGAACATTCTTTGTGTATTGCTACTTTAGAAAAATGTTGACAAACAATGTTTTTGCCAGAATGATAATTCACATATAAGACTGCTACTGTATTTTGTCTTACATGTTAGGGCTTCCTAATACTATGCCTCAGCTTCCTTCAGGGAGTTGAAGAAATTTATTTTTAAGGTATTTATTGATCACTTTGATTTCAGAAAACTTTGTTTTGACTGTAGCAGTTTTAGCCACTGTGACATAATTAGAATTTTTCTTTGTTTTAATAAGAAAGAAGCATCGTTTAGATGAGTTTTAAGTCACCGTGGCTTAGAAATGTTGGTCGAGTCCTTTTTTTTAAAGCTTCACTTATTTTTTTTTTTTCTTAACAAAAGAGAAATGCTTTTGTATTGAAATACGGGAATACAAAAGACTTCTTGACCTGCTTGAGGACTCAGAATTTTTTTAGCGATAGTGGGACAGTTACATATAATTTCTTAATAAACAGTACAGACGTGATCGTTGCATAATGGTTTTCCTTTTCTTGGTTGGAGTCAAGACACTAGGGAAAAAAAAGTTCTATGAATAATAAAATGAACAAGTGGGCGAGCAGAGCCGTTTAGCAGTCGTTCACATTGTTGAACACTGGGGCTGTGATGCTGCTTCTTGAGACTAGGTCTGGAGGCTGCTTCATCCTGAGGTGGGCGGAGAGAAAGCAGACCGTCAGGAGATGACTTACTCAAGTGCTAGCAGACTACATTCTGGTTTTGCTTTCTGTCTGCATGGTCTTGCTTGTTCAGTAACATAGTCCGTTGTTTATCATACCTCTTCTAAATGCTTTGGGCTGCTGCCCGTGGACTTCTTCCTAAGGTTGGTACTCTCTTCCTTTTGGTGCCTGTCTAGGTGTATAGTAGCTTGGGCTTTTAGGTTTTGGACCTTGCCTTAGGAAAATGAGTGGGAGAGAAGAACCAAACAATTCCAGAGAACTAGTGATAATATAGCCATAATGTTTGTAAATGTAATGCCGACTCTGCAGAAAGTGTGAATTCTTAAGCCTCACACAGTTTATTGAATTATAGTAGGCTATATCTGTTTTTAGTTGGAGAGAAAAAAATCTTTAGAACATGTACAAGAAACTACTGTATAAATACGAAGGTAAAGTTAAGAGGTATATGCAAATGTGTGGTCCTAATTATATATGTTTAAGGCTCAGTGTCTATATATTTTAGATGCATATTAAAGAGATGAAATTCTGGTTTATGAAAATTTAATTTTGTGTTCTCTCTCTTGCTCGTTCACTCACTCGCTCGCTCACTCGTTCCACTTGCTAGTTCGCTCGCTAGTTCCCTCACCATTTTGATCTTTCTTTGTAAAAGGTTCACAGGGATGGATGCCGTTTGATAGCTGGGCCTTATGTAGATGAGATCTGTGACTCATCATTCCCCACTATGCTGGCCTCTGTTCTTTCTGTTCTTTCAGTTCTATCAAATTGAATTGAGCATTATGGGCCAGGCACTATTCCAGATCTGGGAGAGGCAACAATGAATAAAGTAGACAAGTGAGTGCTAAGGAAGACACGGTGAGGAAAATGTTTGAGAAAAGGAAATAAGGAGGCCTAGGAGGCTTGACAATTTAAGATGAATTATATCTGTAGATATTGGCTGGTCATAGGACGCTTCAGTGAAAAGATGATACAAAGTCCTGAGAGAAGTGAGGGGCTGAACTGGATGAGTGGATACCAGCCAAAGAACAAATTCAGAAACTGTTATGGCCCAGTGTAGGCAGAGGAAAGGGAACAGAGGAAAAGGCCTCAGGAGATGAGGTCAGGACCAGGACGTCAAGGTAAAGGCAGGAAGCAGGTAACATCACTGAACATTACAGGTCAGAGCATACCACAACCTTTGTTCTGAGCGAAACGGCATTCGGCCATTTTGGCCCGTTTTAGTAATATACTTAAGAAGGGAGAAGAAAAAGAATAGAGAGACTCCGGAAGCTACTGCTGTGATCCATGTGGTGAGAAGAATGGCCCTGCTAGTGGTGGACGTGTCCAGAAGCTACTGGATTGTGGACCTGTTGTAAATCCCCTCATGTGCTGTGGAAAGAGCCAGGGGTGGCCCAAGTTGGTTTAGTTCCTGTAGTTAGAAGAATAGAATTATCACTTTCTGAGATGGAGGACACTGGAGGAGCAGTGATTTGGGGAAGAGGTTTTTAGACTTTTTTATATGAAGGCTGAGTTATGGGCAGGAATCCAAGGCTTAAACTGGCAGACAGCATTGGCTGAAGTTAAGTGGAGTGACTGTAGATATATGAAAAGTCCAAACTGCCCTTTCCATTTAATATTAAGAGATGGATTCTGCAGAGCAGAATATGAAGAAGCTGTCAGTGATATATGAACTCTGAAGCAGCCTGATCCTTAATAAATACTAAATGAATTTGGATAAAGAGGAAAACAAAAAAGCAAAGATTTAAAAGATGCTGTAGATCCACCAGGTAGGACTTGAATGAGAGTCACCTTTGGGACTGAACAGCCTGGAGGCCATGGGGACCTGAGAATAGCCCTCCCTCTTTCCTGCCCTCCTTCCCTCCCTCTCTCCTCCCATCCCTTCCTTCCTTTTTGCCCTTTCTCTTTCTCTCTCTCCTTAAAAATTGTTTTTTCAGTTTATGTTATATAACTTTATTTAATTTTTATTTATGTGTTTTGCTCTCATTTGTGTCTCTGTGACATGATCCCCTGGAACTGGAGTCACAGATAGTATGAGCTGCCATGTGGGTCTTAGGAATTAAACCAGATCCTCTGGAAGAGTAGCTAGTGCTCTTAACTGTTGAGCCATCTCTCCAGTTCGGACAACAGCGCTTCTTATGAAGTGGTGGGGAAGAAATTCTGGCTAGGTTGGGATCAAGTCAACTATATTGGGGAGTGATAGAGAGAAATTATAAGGACTCAAGTCTTTCTAAGATGAGAAAGAAATAGCTCCAAATATCATTTTGTTCTAATAGGACAAAATTTGCTAATTTCATGAAAGGAACAAAAGGTTCATATAGCTGCAATGGAAATGTCTTTATTGTTGATTGATTTGGGCTGGAGAAATGACTCAGCCTTTAAAGGCTAGCCTCACAACCAAAATACAAGAAGGTACAAAGGCAGCTTATTGATGATGAATATACATTTAAACTGGGGAAAATTATAAAAACATAATTAGAAAAGTATTAGGTAGTGGATAATGATAATAACAAATGTTTTGTTTAATAAATGCAGAGCACCACAGTTACAGAGGTAAAATTGTGCCTTAGATGAGAATAGCAGAAAATCGAGTTCATATTTAGTAAGAACATAAAAAGCTGACAGTGAAAGGGTTAACAGCCTTTAGTCTTAAATAACAGTTGCATGCCCTATGTGGAAACATGTAGGTCCTTATTTTCATTTCTATTTTGTTAAAAGAAAAGCCATTTATCTGTGATCTAATAATTCCAAGTATAAAGGGTTAAAACTCAAGAGATGTTTGCAAGCTCACAGGGTCTGCTTCCGTCCCTCACAGATACTGTCCCTTTCATTCTTTATAATGTTCTTTATAATTCTGAGTTCTCACCATGGTTAGGGTCTATCACACAGGAAGTTTAGGTAGATTATGCAAGGCCACAGGAAAGTCAGGGAACAAACCAGGAAGTTGTTCTGGAGTCCACTCTACTCTATTGGTTCCTGACATTGGGCCTACAACTTTTATTATTCTTACTTTGTATATTTGGCAGAAAGCTGCTATGTTTTCTGTTGATAATTGTGTAATAATTTAGAGGTGAAACCTTTTTCTAGATACTGGTGTATATCACACTTAACATTTTGCCATTTATGGCAAGAGGAAATAGACATGCTATATCTATTCAAGGATTTCTGTCAGATTCCTTATACCTTTAAAACATGTTTAAACATGCTTGCTACATGTTGAAAATGGCATTTAAGTAATAGTATCATTTGAATTAAAATAAAAGTTTTACTTTCCCGTGTGTGCATAGTTGTGTATAATATGTGTCTATGGGTTATTTGTCTGAATGAGCCTTGCCTCTTTCGATGCTTCATATGAGTTGCAGTGAGAAACCCAGGCTAGGACGAACAGTCCAAGCCTCGAGACAGGGTCCAACGCACATTCGATTGCAAAGCATGGGAGACTGTAGTAGACTTTCCCGGGAAGGGTTCCTGGAAACTGCAGCCTGCAGTCGGTTGCACGCTCCCGTGAGAGCTCGGTGCCGAGCGGGTGGAGATGGGAGCCTGAGCGACAACTTCTATGCAGGAATTTACTTTTTTATTTTATTTTATTTTATTTTATTTTATTTTATTTTATTTTATTTTATTTTATTTTTTTAACTTTGGTTGTTTGTTTTGTTTGGGAACTTTGCTAGCCGTTGGGCGACAGAAGCAAATGACGTTTGCTCTCTCCTCGCCTTGAGCTGACAGTGTGAAAGAAGTCTGTGTACTTCATGTTTAAAGCTTCCCTGGTTTGGCTGAGAGATTGTTTCGAAAATGTCTAGCTGTGTTTCTGAAGCATTGAACAGTCCTCTGAGTCCCTCTCTGAGTGTGATAATTCCGAAGTTGGTGGGGTATTGGTTTCAGATTTTTGGAGCTAGGAGGGAGAGTGATAACAGGAAAGACAGAGGGGGTGTGCTGGGTAATCTGGAAATAATGGTAGAAAAAGGCTGTTATAAACTTGTAGATGTGACCAGCGCTATTTCATAGCAAGAAAGCAACCCTGCAGCACACTATGTATTTTGGTGACTAAAGACCCCAGAGAGCCAGTAGGAGACACCCGAAGATCGTATGTTGTAAATCTCTCCTCAGAGTTATAGTCCAGCTGCTTTCCCTACAGACTAATGTCAATTCTTTAGCATATTTTCTAAGATGGAGCTTTAAAATGAAGTGTAGATGCTGAGTTCTTCCTGTCTTCCTAAGTGTCCCTGGTATGTGTCCGGCTTTGGACCCCTCAGCTGATGTGCATACAGGACAGCTGGAGAGCAGTGAGACGGGCCTTGAAGTCTCACCCTAGGCAGCGTGAGCTGACCGTATTAGTGACAAATGATCAAGATTAGCAGAGGGCTGACTTATGTTTTATTTAGCATTTTAAAAGTTTTGAACTAGATCAAAACTAGTTAGTGTATTTTGATCTGTAAATCATAATATTATGGCTTGCTTGGGTCTCTTTCTCAATGAATTTATTAGTGATTTAAATAAAAGTATGATTATAGAAGGCTTTGTAATGTTTCCTTTCTTTTTGTTTTAAAGTTGTGGTTAAGATAGACTTCTCCTTCTCTGCTGACAGTGCCACATAATAATACTGTTTTATCTTAAAATACTCCAAACACATTCTTAACTTGATTTCATAACAGACCATATGTGTTAAGTGACAGTTGTTCTTAGAATGTATGCTCTCTGTATTTTGAAGCAGGAAAATCTCATTTTAAAACTGTCATGTCTGTTTCACTAGGTGTGCGCTATCTTTTTACAGTTCTTTAGCACAATTAAATTGTGTTTGTCTCTCTCTCTTTTTTTTTAAGGGTCTGAAGAGCCCTCCGGAGAGCCTCAATGATCTTGGTGCCTTTGAGAGCCTTCGGGTCCCTGGAAAGGTATTGATCTACACGTGTGGTTGACTTTTCACTTCCCCAAGAACAGACTTTGTGCCCCTGGGTACTAACTGCTTCTCTGGAGCTCTGCCTCCCACAGCAGCTGGCTGCTGTGATAAGCACGCTGTGCTTTTGCTCTCATTGTGCGGGGGGATGCAGTGTGAGTCACCAGTAAAGCAAAACCTACAAAATTAATAAAGGTAGGGTTTATTATATCAAAGTCTTGGCTTGACAGCAGATATGTATGTATATTTTTACTTGCTTTTTCTGCTGTAATTTGAAGATGTCAAGTAAAATAATTTATTACCCACTTTTTAATGTTGTAGCATTCCAGACCCCAAAGTATATTTAATTGTGTTTTTCCTTTGGGCAGGGAATTTTGATAAACAAGTGAGACCCACCTTATACAAAGTCTGATATATTTCAGATTTAATCCCCTAATATTCATGTGAGCATCTCAGTGTACAAGTTTAATGCATGCCACTTGGAAGCTAGCTGGCTTTCCCCTGGAGAACAGTCAGCCATTGTTAACCCTGCTGTCACTGGTTGTGGGTTCCTGCTGCTGCTGAGAGTTGGTGTGAATCACAGCTCTGCCACAGATAAAGACTTTCAGATGATTTTAATTTGAGGATTATAGTAGGGGGTAGGATTTTCCTTTAAAAAAAAA
Organism: Apodemus agrarius; assembly: GCA_964023405.1. Classification (NCBI taxonomy): domain Eukaryota; kingdom Metazoa; phylum Chordata; class Mammalia; order Rodentia; family Muridae; genus Apodemus; species Apodemus agrarius. The sequence goes on from OZ030006.1 coordinate 28,435,471, forward strand.
AATCAGGTAGGGGCTGAACTAGTGATTCAGATTAGTGAAAGCATTGTTTGTTTGTTTTTAAAAAAAAATGAAAAATATTAATTTGAAATGAGTATTTAAGAAGAAACCTTTCATTTACTATAAAAGCACAGAAAACAGCCCCCCGGAAAAATATTTCGTGCTTACTAGGTGTGCTCCCCAGGCAACTGTGTAGCTGCATTAACCCGACAGTCCCTGAGCATCATAATTAAAAGTGCTCTGCTGTTTGCTGTGTCTGGCATCTCCACACAAAACGCTTCGTTTCCTTTCAATAGAGATTTCTTTTACATATTTTCATACCTTTTTATTTTATTATATGGGTTTACATAAAGGGCATTTTCTTATAACTTTATAATGTACTTTGATCACAGTTCTCTTCATAGCCCATTACCTGCCTGCTCTGAGCCCTCACCCTCCTTAGTAGTCCCTTTGTTATCCAGATAGTTTAGCTTCTGCTTTCATGTCATTTGTAGTCACCTAATTTTATGTATTTACAGCATCTAGGACCTGTAAATGAGAGAGACTATACAATGATTGTCATTGACACTGAGTTACCTTGCTTAATAGGATGATTATGTCTGTATTTCTGTAAATTACAAATGGCTGGAGAAAATTCTATTATGTATACAAAGCACATTTTCTTCATTCATTCCTCCTTGGAAACCTCTGCTGGTTTCCTAGCTTAGCTACAGTGAGTACTGTTGCAGTACAGTGCACGGGGCCTGGTTGCCAGGAGTTTTGTGGGCCAATACACAGGAATTGTACATGGGATTCTGTGGACTGCCAGTGCTTGGTTAATTATGGGTGGGCTAGTTTCCATTCCCAGCAACAGTTCACGTCCTTGTCAGCATACGTGCTGTTTCCTTAATACAGGACTTGCTTGATTATCTGAGGCTCCTCATCCCCCAGTGTCAGTCCCCACATCTTTCAGACACTTTCACCAGTGAAGGAAGTGTTATACTTACTGTTCAGTCTTCATGTGAGCTCAGACCCAAGTATAGTGTCTCAGTATAATAAAGTGCTAGGGTTAAAGCTATTTGGTAGTGGGTTAAGATGAATATGTTATTTATTATTCTTAAGCAATGTAAATGCTGTGAAGAAACATTTAAATACTTCCACTTAATGGCATTGCTACTCATCAGTATGTAGGTAGAACACTGAAAATAATCCCTGCTGCTCAAGAATGAGTTCTTTTTTTTTCCTTTTTAATGCTGTTAACATTACGAACCCCAAAGTATATTTATGTTTTTCCTTTGGGCAGAAAATTTAAAAAACAAATGAAACCCACCTTACATTGTCTGATATATTTTACTCCCCTAAAATTCACGTGATCATTCTGGTTTACAAGTTTAATGCATGACTACTTCTCTTTTTTCTTGGTCATAATATCTGGTGGGAAGAAGGAGCTGTGAAACTCAAGGAATTGGCTTAGCTTGAGTTGTGATGCATTGGCAGGCTCTAGAAGAAAGGCTGGTGTATGTAGGAGTGGATTTTTGGGCTGGATCATACTGTGGTTAGTTAGGTTAAAAATGATTAATATTTGCAAGTTCCATGCTGGTTCAGCTCCCTAGGAAAAGGAGGGCAGTGAAAAGGAACTGGAGATCTCTGTGTCGAGCTACCTGATGAGCTGGGGGTGGGGTGTCTTGTTTTATTTTTTATTATTTTAATTGTATTCTTTTTTTGTTGAGACTTGTGTAAGTGCTAAGGGAGGGGAAAAGCCTTGGGCATCATCTGCGTGGTGCTGGAGAGCAAGGGGCGGCCCCGCTGGAAGCACGGTCCTCTAGGTCTGATCTGATTAGGAGAGATGATGGGTGTCCGGGCTGGTTCGTTACACAGGGATGGAGACTTGGCTGCTGAGCGGCAAGAGGCATAATGAGGTGGAGAGAGAGAGAGAGAGAGAGAGAGAGAGAGAGAGAGAGAGAGAGAGAGAGAGAGACAGACAGAGAGACACGCCGTAGGCTTGATGGACATTTAGAAAGCCGAGAAGCCCCGAGGCTGGGGGGCTCTGCAGTGCTCCTCTCAGCATACACCGCGTTCTTCCAGGCGGGTCTAAAAGACAGTGGAGCTGAAGCAACACAGGGAGTGCGTGCGCGGCACTTTTCTGTCTGAGCCCCTGAGAGTGCTGTGCCTCTCTCCTGGTGTCAGCATCCCAGTAGTGGCTGGCAGTTTACTATCATCGAATCTGAGCATGATTTTTAAAGAGAGCTTAAAATTTTAAGGTTTCCAATGTTATTATCTTCAATGTTTTTCATACAGTAAATACATAAAAAATATAGTAAGTCCTAGACTTGGGTTCACATTTTAACTGTACAAGAAATTGTACAAATAGTTGGCAAAGGGTCAAGAAAGAAATTTATGATGTCTGATTTGTGTGATTTCTTTTTTAAGTAGATCAGTGTAATACATCTGTATGGTTGAAATCAGGTTTTAGTCATTACTTAATTTTCCGTAAAGTGATTAGAATGCTTTTATCACCTAATCTTATTTCAGGTATGGCTTCAGACAGTCATACTTTAGCAGCCTTGTACAAGTGTTCATAAATCATTTACTTGTAGCCTTCTTTCAAAATGTAATGTACCCAGTACTCCACTAGATGGCACTGAAAACCTGATGAAAGCAGGGTAGGCATTCACAGCCTGCTTTACTTAAAGTACAGAAACAAACTGAGGAAGCTGCTCCATTTCATAGATTATTATTGTTGTTCTAGTGGGAATATAAGAAACGTACATTTCTCCATGTAATCAGACACATGGCAGTTCATTATAATCTTATGTGGTACATGGTTTTAGGGTATCTGAGATCTGAAAATAGGTTTTGAATTGTTTCATTTGGAAGCAGATCAACCCTATATCTATCTGTTCAGTGATTTATGACTTTAATAAAACTGATAAAATATTGAAAACCATATATTTTTTCTGTTCACTGTATATAGATTTTGGCGACTAAATTTATTAATTTTTTGCTTTCAATTAGGGCTCTAACAGGGTGTTAGCCTTATGAGCCTGCAGCAGCTGTAACTGTCATGTCTGCCGTGCTGTCTTGACTGATGAAAGGATAAACAGTTAAAACACAGGAGACAAGAAAACAAACAGGAAATACATGCTTAGAGGAACAAAATCTCGCCTCATCATCCTTTCAATATGCTCTGTCTGTCTGTCTCTGTCTTTCTCAGCATTCTGCCATCTAGGTAGAGAATAATCAAGCATGTTTAAACTGTGATCTAATGTGGATAGGAACGTTGGGGTTCCAGTATTTATTCTATGAATTTTCTACAGAGTTTTGATCATGACCTATGAACTGAGGGATTTATGTCAGTTTACATCATATAACTAGTTTGAATGAAGACCTAAAATTGAGTGCTATGTGTTTAAGGTGCTGTGTATGCTGACTTTAACTGTGAGGGGAGCAGTCACAACTAGTTACTTAAAGACTAAGGTTTTGGCTCAATCACTGTGGAGTTTTGGATAATTTGAAAGTAGTACCTAAATGCAAAATTTGTAGTTTTTATTTTTTTTTCCTTAAACACAGATGAATTCCCTAAGAAATGACCCTGTGGTATGGGATTGCTTTTTAAAGTGATCATTTAGTTCCTTAGAAACCATAAATACCTTGCAAATGTTCTCCTCACATCCTTCATTTGAGGGCTTGCTTGGTTTTATGGATTTGAATCCCCGTAAAACCTTTTGTTTTTATATTGAGATAAGAAGTAGACTGGCTATAGCAGAAATACTCACTGAAATATCTGTTACGGACCTTTTCTTCATTTCTCATAAAGCCACATTCGCAGTGTGCATTTTATATGTGTTTGTGCACGTAGCTTTATCTACCTCCGAGATAATCAAATGGAGGAGCGGCTAGGTGGTAATGGATTCAACCTGCGTGTGACGGGAAACAGCCTCTAAGCATCAAGTAGCGGTTCCCTGCCAGGTTGCTCAAATAACCCAGCCTGCTTTATTCTGTTAATAAAATATTGAACATCGATGCGTACTTTTGATGCAGTGTCTGGCAGAATGGCATGTTATTTACTTTAATTAGAGGAAAACATAATTCTAAAATCTATACATGTGTGTTTGTACATGTGCATGGTTTTAAAAGTCCCAATTGTCGCCTCGCATCTTACTGCTTCCCAGTGAGCATGCAGTGTTACCTTTTTTTTTTTTTCTTTCCAATCAAGGCTCTTTATTACTTGATCCTGCAGCATAATTTCATAATTGCATTTTGTTCTGGTCCTCGCTTTAAATTTGAGTTTCTGTGTGTTCTTGGGTGTACTGAATGCCCCTTTCTTCCCCGGGGCTGAGCGCACTTGTGCGCTGGCCTTTTGTCTCCTTTCTTCCCTCTGCTCGGCCGGCCTTGCTGCGATTGTGTTCATCAGGCTCTCTAGACACTGCCTCAGGGCAGCGCCACATTTTACTCACCACGGGCTATGCCGTGGAGGAGAGTTTTACATGTTGAGAATAAAGTCAGCGTCTGTTATATGTGGCTCCACTGGCGGATGGAGGGACAGCACGGAGCCTGTGAAGCAGGCTGGCGAGCTCCTGATGGCACTGTGGCCGGAATTGTTCTTTTGCTTTCTCGGCTTTCAGTTTCCTGTCTCTGGTTAAATCCACGGCTTTAATTGTTTCTTTCCTGCTTTAATGATGAGATGCGTTGATGTACATTTTCTGTATTTTAGTGATTGACAGTTTTGTTGCATTTTTATAGCCTTAACTTGTTGATAAATTAGTTTTGGATTTTCACATTTTAAAGAGCATTTACACTACACTAATCTTAATTTACATTTAATTACACTCTATAAACCATAAACGTTACTATAAAATAAATCCTTAAATACTTCATTAATAATATAACAGTTGGCAAGACTGAACTATTTAATTCTAAACGTCCCTGAACTATCTCACTATTGTAACTTTTTTCTTAACATATTTTAGTATGCCATAAAGAATTTTATTTTGATCTAGTTTTTATTTGCCTTAATTTTTTTTTTTTGGTAGGGAGTCTTTTGTTCATTTTGTATATAAAATATCTCATATGTGTAAATTACCCTGTTGATTCTGTTTTAACTACAGAATTGCATATTTTTGTACATCTCTAAAACAGTTTTATATTTTTGTTATTTCTCACTAATAGAAGCATTATGAGTTTATGAACCATGTTGCTTACCAAAACTGTTTTTGTTTTGTATTCCTTTTGAATATCTCTCACTGTTGAATTATAGATTGACCTGTAATTATTCCCGGAGTGCTGTGGACCTCGGCACTGCAGAGCACCACAATGCAGTCTGCATTGTGCGCTGTGACTGAGCGGGCAGCTTGCCGAGGAAGCATGCAGAGAGCAATGGGGTGGAAGGAAGCAGCGCCTGGCAGGCTGCACAGGCAGCGGCTGCTGGAGACGCAGTCTTTTCTGAGCAGATGTGCGTTTCACAGAGAAGTCACTAGATGTGCTGAAGGAGGGCTGTTTTACTGGGACTCGGGGATGTATCAGGTTCTCTGGTTCTGGTAGAGTGTTAATGGGAGATAGACCACTGACCCAGATCATCAAGGCCAATCTAATTAAAGCAAGCAATTAATAAAGCAAGCGTTTTTATTTGTGTATACAAGCTGCGTCCTCCTAAGGTAGGGATTGAGAGATCAGCCTTGGGTGTGAGGAAGACAGGGGTTTTTTTTGTTTGTTTGTTTGTTGTGGTTTTTTTTTTTTATATATATAGCTCAGAGTTTCTTTCTAAGTAAAGGATTTGGTAGACATAGGTGGGTTGCAGGAACATAACAGAACATAAGCATAAAAGGTTAGCCATATGGGCCTCCTGAAACAGAGGCAAGATTACAAGGTGGGCGTGACAACAGGTAGTCCTAGCAGGGTAGCCATAACAACCCTTTTGAAACCAAGTTAGGGTTGCAAGATGGTTTAACTTTTGAAATAAAGATCTGATTGCCCTTCCTGGAATGGGCAGTAGGAACCACTTGTAGTTAAGGTTACAGGTAGGGTATAGCCCCATCCTCGAGAAACAGGTTTAAGCATAAACAGGAGTGCACTTACTTAGCTTGTCTTCACTGTAAGGTGGCTTTTAAGCCTAAGATTGAGGCACACTGGTTGCTCAGAAGCCCGCCACTGTATTCTGTGTCTTTTCCTGCCTTGCTCCACTTTATCCCTGCCCTGCATTTAGGATTGTTGCATAGAGTAGGAAGTACTCCATGTTGGTTCTTCGTGCTCTCCGATGTTGACTGAGTAGATCTCTAGGAAGGAATGGCATCTGACCTTTGTGTGTTTACACAGATTGTACTGTTTTTATAAACTCATCATGTTTTTGAAATGTACATTTGTGAGATATTTTTTAAATGAAATCTCATTTTCCCTTTGGCAATTTTAATAACTTTAAAGCAGATAAAAAAATAGGTTTGAAGAGGCTAAATCAAATTGCCAAGGTTGCAGAGATGCAACTAAAGCTGGAGTCTTTGCCCTCGGGTCAGCCCACCTGTCCGGGGCTGCAGGAGAGCATCAGTATGCTGTTAGTGCTGTTATGTGCTAGTTATCCCCTTAGGATGAAAGGGGCGCTTGATCCTGGCATGCCTTTGAGGTTTTGGGTATAGCTGCAAATGATAGTTTCTGATTTAGTAGTGTTCAACACTTCTTTTTGAATGGTACCAATTGCATTTATTTGTTTGTGGTGCTTAGGTGACATCACCCTCTTGAAACTTGTATTTCAGATGCCAGTGTCTTTTTAAGGGAGGGAGGGTTACCAGAAGACTCTGAGCTCTCTTTCTAGTTCATCCTTCTCACTTTAGATTTGCACTGACTGAGCGGAGGCTGCCTCTCTTCCACAGGTGGTGTGGATTTCATCCCCCCTCCCCAAGTTGAGCACCTACTGTCCACGGTGCTCAGTGTGAGTGGCAGTGACTTCCCGTTCCTTCCCTGAAGTGCTGTTCTCATTGTGTCCATGGGAGGGGGATTGTTTTTGTGTCTTGGGTTTTTTGTTGCTGGTGGTGGAGGTGTTTTTCTGTTATTGTTTTTGTTTGTTAGGTTTTGTGTGTGTGTGTGTGTGTGTGTGTGTGTGTGTGTGTGGTATGTTCAGGTACATGTACATGGTCACTTGGGTTTAGTTCAGAGGCCAAATTTTGATGTCATTCTTCAGGAGCCCTGCACCGTAGTATTGAGACTAGATCTTTCACGTATGTCTTGGAAGGTAGCTGGGCAAGAAGGCTTGAGAGCCCGACTAGCCCATCACCTCCTCCCCACTGCTGAGGTTACTGCGGCAGCCTTGGGTCCTGTGGATTCTGGGAATTAAACTCAACTTCTCAGGCTTATGAAGAAAACATGTTAGCCACTGAGCCATTCCCAGGCCCAGGATGCTGAAGTTCTTGCTGTACTCATGGTGCCTCTCACATCATACTGTTACCCAGAATACTCATAGCTGGTCCCTTGCTGTTAGAGGGTTTTGTAAATTGAGTTTGGAGTTCAGGCTTGTTGTTGTTGTTGTTGTTGTTGTTGTTGTTGTTGTTTTTAATGACTGTGTTCTCTGGTTGAATACTTTAAAATTCAACTGCTACCTTTTTTTTTTTTTTAAGTTTTCAACATAGTATTCTGACACATTTAGTGCATGCCTGTAATCCCAGCACTTGGGAGGCAGAGGCAGGCCAAATTCTGAGTTCGAGGCCAGCCTGGTCTACAGAGTGAGTTCCAGGACAGCCAGGACTACACAGAGAAACCCTGTCTAGAAAAACCAAAAAAAAAAAAAAAAAAAAAAAAAAAGAATTTACAATAGAAGTTAATTATGTAGTTTATAATTTTTATTTTTATTAGATATTTGCTTTATTTACATTTCAAATGATATCCCCGTTCCTCATTACCCCTCTGAAAACCCCCTTTCCCTTCCCCTCCCCTTTTCCCTCGCCCCACAATTTTCTGACTTGCATTCCCATATTCTGGGGAATCGAGCCTTCACAGGACCAATGGCCTCTCCTCTCACTGATGTCTGAAATGGCCATCTTCTGCTAAATATGTATCTGGAGTCCCCATTGGTTGGTGGTCAGTCCCTGGGAGCTCTCGGGGCAGTGGTTGGTACATATTATTGTTCCTCCTGCAGGGCTATGAACCTCTTCAGCTCCTTGGGTCCTTTCTTTAGCTGCTTCATTGGGGACCCTATGCTTAGTCTATTGGTTGGCTATGAACCACGGGTATTTTGATCCACCTTCCAATAAGGATCAAAGTATCCACACTATGGTCTTCCTTCTTCTTGAACTTCATGTGGTCTGTGAGTTGTATCTTGGGTATTCCGAGCTTTTGGACTAATATCCACTTATCAGTAAGTGCATACCTTGTATGTTCTTTGGTGATTGGGTTACCTCACTCAGGATATTTTCTAGCTCCATTTGCCTAAGAATTTCATGAATTCATTGTTTTTAATAGCTGAGTAGTGCTCCATTGTGTAAATATACCACATTTTCTGTATCCATTCCTCTGTTGAGGGACATCTGGGTTCTTTCCAGCCTCTAGCTATTATAAATAAAGCTGCTGTGAACATAGTTGAACATGTGTCCTTATTACCTATTGGAGCACCTTCTGGGTATATGCCCAGGAGTGGTATAGCTGGGTCCTCAGGTAGTACTGTGTCCAATTTTCTGAGGAACCACCGAATTGATTTCCAGAGTGGTTTTACCAGCTTGCAATCTCACCAGCAATGGAAGAATGTTCTCTTTATCCACATCCTATCCAGCATTTGCTGTCCCCTGAATTTTTGATCTTAGCCATTCTAACTGTTGTGAGGTGGAATCTTAGGGTTGTTTTGATTTTCATGTCCCTGATGATTAAGGATGTTGAACATTTCTTTAGGTGTTTCTCAGCCATCTGGTATTCATTAGTTGAGAATTCTTTGTTTAGCTCTGTACCCAATTTTTAATCGGGTTATTTGGTTCTCTGTGGTCTAACTTCTTGAGTTCTTTGTATATATTGGATAGCAGCCCTCTCTATTGGATGTAGGGTTGGTAAAGATCTTTTCCCAATCTGTTGATTGCCGTTTTGTCCTATTGGCAGAGTCCTTTGCCTTACAGAAGCATTGCAATTTTATGAGGTCCCATATGACAATTCTTGATCTTAGTGCATAAGTTATTGGTATTCTATTCAAGGAATTTTCCCCAGTGCCCATGTGTTCCAGGTTCTTCCCCACTTTCTCGTCTATTAAATTCAGTGTCTGGTTTTATGTGAAGGTCCTTGATCCACTTGTACTTGAGCTTTGTACAGGGAGATAAGAATGGATCAATTTGCATCCTTCTACATGTTGACTGCCAGTTGACCCAGAACCATTTGTTGAAAATATTTTTTTCCACTTTTTTACACCCTTTGTCAAAGATCAAGTGGCCATAGGTGTGAGGGTTCATTTTTGGGTCTTGAATTCTATTCAAATACATTGATCTACCTGCCTGTCATTGTACCAATACTATGCAGTTTTTAATCATTATTGCACTGTAGTATAGCTTGAGGTCAGGGATGGTGATTCTGCCAGAAATTCTTTTAATGTTGAGAATAGTTTTTGATATCCTGGGTTTTCTGTTATTCCATAAATTTGGAAATTGCTCTTTCTAGCTCTATGAAGAATTGAGTTGGAATTTTGATGGTGATTGCGCTGAATCTGTAGATTGCTTTAGGCAAGATGGCCATTTTTACTATATTAATCCTCCCTAGGTGTTTTATATTATTTCTAACTATTGTGAAGGGTGTCATTTCCCTAATTTCTTTTTCTGCCTCTTTATCCTTTGAGTATAGAAAGTTTACTGATTTGTTTGAGTTAATTTTATATCCAGCCAATTTTCTGAAGTTGTTTATTCAGTTTAGAAGTTCTCTGGTGGAATTTTTGGGGTCTCATAAGTATTCTATCATATCATCTGCAAATAGTGATATTTTGACTTCTTCCTTTCCAGTTAATATCCCTTTGACCTCCTTTTGTTGTCTAATTGCTCTGGCTACTACTATATTGAACAGGTAGGGAGAGAGTGGACAACCTTGTCTAGTCCCTGATTTCAGTGGAATTGCTTCAGGTTTCTCTCCATTTAGTTTGATGTTATCTACTGGTTTGCTGTAGATTGCTTTTACTATGTTTAGGTATGGGCCTTGAATTCCTGATCTTTCCAAGACTTTTATCATGAGGGGTGTTGGATTTTGTCAAATGCTTTCTCAGCATCTAATGAAATGATCATGCAGTCTTTTTTTTTTTTGTTTATTTATATAGTGGATTACATTGATGGATTTCCTTATATTGAACCATCCCTACATTGCTGGGTTGAAGCCTACTTGATCATGATGGATGATCATTTTGGTGTGTTCTTGGACTCAGCTTGCGAGAATTTTATTGAGTATTTTTGCATTGATATTCATAAGGGAAATTGGTCTGAAGTTCTCCTTCTTGGTATGGTGTTTGTCTGGTTTAGGTGTCAGAGTTATTGTAGCTTCACAGAATAAATTGGGTAGTGTTCCTTCTGTTTCCATTTTGTGGAATAGTTTGAAGAGTATTGGTATTAGGTCGGCTTTGAAGGTCTGATAGAACTCTGCATTGAACCCATCTGGTCCTGGGCATATTTTGGTTGGGAGACTATTAATGACTACTTCTATTTCTTTAGGGGTTATGAGGTTGTTTAGATAACTTATCTAATCCTGATTTAACTCGTTTCTTTCTAGGAAATTTTCCATTTCCTCCTGATTTTCCAGTTGTGTTGAGTATAGGCTATTGTATTATAATTTTTTTTTTTTTTGGATTTCCTCAGTATCTGTTGTTATGTCTCCCTTTTCATTTCTGATTTTGCTGATTTTGATACAGTCTCTGTGCCCTCTGGTTAATTTGGCTAAGGGTTTATCTATCTAGTTGGGTTTTTTTTTTTTCAAATAACCAGCTATTGGTTTGGTTGATTCTTTGTATAGTTCTTTCTGTTTCTACTTAGTTGATTTGATTACTTCCTGCTGTCTACTCCTCTTAGGTCTATTAGGTTCTTTCTGTTCTACAGCTTTCAGGTGTGCTGTCAAGCTGTTAGTGTGTGCTCTTTACAGTTTCTTTTTGGAGACACTCAGAGCTATGAGTTTTACTTTTAGCACTGCTTTCATTGTGTCCCATAAGTTTGGGTTTGCTGTGCCTTCATTTTCATTAAATTCTAAAAAGTCTTTAATTTCCTTCTTTATTTCTACCTTGATCAAATTATCGTTGAGTAGAATGTTGTTCAGTTTCCATGTGTATGTGGACTTTCTGTTGTTTTTCTTGTTACTGAAGACCAGTCTTAGTTCATGGTGATCTGATAGGGTGCATGGAATTATTTCAATCTTCTTGTATCTCTTGAGGTCTGTTTTGTGACCGAGTATATGGTCAGTTTTGGAGAAGGTACCATGAGGTGCTGAGGAGAAGGTATATTCTTTTGTTTTAGGATAAAATGTTCTATAGATATCTGTTAAATCCACTTGGTTCATAACTTCTGTTAGTTTCACTGTTTCTTTGTTTAGTTTGTGTTTCCCTGATCTGTCCATTGATGAGAGTGGGAAATTGAAGTCTCCTGCTATTATTGTGTGGTGTGCTTTGAGCTTTAGTAAAGTTTCTTTTATGAATGTGGGTGCCCTTGTATATGGAGAATAGATGTTCAGAATTGAGAGTTCATCTTGGTAGATTTTTCCTTTGATGAGTATGAAGTGTTATTCCTTTTCTTTTTTGATTACTTTAGGTTGAAAGTCGATTTTATTCGCTATTAGGATGGCTACACAAGCTTGTTTCTTGGGACCATTTGCTTGGAATATTGTTTTCTAGTCTTTTACCCTGAGGTAGTATCTGTCTTTGTGCCTGAGGTGAGTTTACTGAATGCAGCAAAATGTTGGATCCTGCTTATATACCCAGTCTGTTAGTGTATGTCTTTTTATTGGAGAGTTGAGTCCATTGATATTAAGAAATATTAAGAAATGATTGTTGCTTCCTGTTATTTTGTTACTAGAGGTGGAGTTATGTTTGTGTGGCTCTCTTCATTTTGGTTTTTTAAAAGATTAATTTCTTGCTTTTTCTAGTGCATAGTTTCCTTCCTTTTGTTGTTTTTTTTCCAACTCATTATCCTTTGAAGAGCGGGATTTGTGGAAAGATATTGTGTAAATTTGTTTTTGTCATGGAATACCTTGGTTTCTCCATCTACGGTAATTGAGAGTTTTGCTGGGTATAGTAGCCTCAGTTGGCATTTGTGTTCTCTCAGGGTTTGTATGGCATTTGCCCAGGATCTTCTGGCTTTCATAGTCTCTGGCGAGAAGTCTGGTGTGATTCTGATAGGTCTGCCTTTATGTGTTACTTGACCTTTTTCTCTTACTGCTTTTAATATTCTTTCTTTTTTAGTACATTTGGTGTTTTAATTATTATGTGACGGGAGGAATTTCTTTTCTGGTCCAATCTATTTGGAGTTCTGTCTGCTTCTTGTATGTTCATGGACATCTCTTTAGGTTAGGGAAGTTTTCTTCTATAATTTTGTTGAAGACATTTACTGGCCCTTTAAGTTGTAAATCTTCACTCTCTTCTATAACTATAATCCTTAAGTTTGGTCTTCTCATTTTGTCCTGGATTTCCTGAATGTTTTGGGTTAGTAGCTCTTTGCATTTTGCATTTTCTTTGTTGTTTCAATTCTTTCTATGGTATCTTCTGCATCTGAGGTTCTCTCTTCTGTCTCTTGTATTCTGTTGTTGATGCTTCCATCTATGACTCCTGACTTCTTTCCTAACTTTTCTATGTCCAGAGTTGTTTCCCTTTGTGATTTCTTTGTTTCTACCTCCATTTTTAGATCCTGGATGGTTTTGTTCAGTTCCTTCACCTGTTTGGTTGTGCTTTCCTGTAATTCTTTAAGAGCTTCTTCCTGATCTCCTGTTTTCTCCTGTGTTTCTTTAAGGGGGTTATTTATGTTCTCAAGCCCTCTATCAGCATCATGAGCCATGATTTTTAAATCCAAATCTTGCTTTTCCAGTGTGTTGGGTATCCAGGACTTGCTGTTGTGGGAGAATTGGATTCAAATGGTGCCATGTTGTCTTGATTTCTCTTGGTAACATTCCTATGTTTGCCTTTTGCCATCTGGTTATTTCTGGTGTTACTTCGTCCTGCTGTCTCTGGCTGGTGCGTGTCCCTCCTGTGGGCCAGCAAGCCTGTCTCAGCACCCCTGGGTGACCGACTCTCCCCTGGCACAGAGTGATGTGGCTCACCCCAGCTTCTGGGTGCAGATGGAGCCTGGAAGGACCCTGTCCCAGCTGCTCTGCCACTCCTGTGTTCCCTGTGCTCCTGGCTGTACCCTCCTGCTCAGTTGCTGGAGAGAAAATGTCAGCCTCTCCTCCAAACCTGGGAGTGAAATCACTCTACAGACCAGGTCTCCCCTGGCAGGTGTTTATAATTTTAAAAATATAAAGTATGGTTAAAAGATATCAAAGCAAGATATTTTTTAATAAATAAAATGCCCACAATAAGTCACAGAACATCCCTGTGTTCTATAATTTTCTGATAAATTGTGTGATAAATTATTTAGTGATGATTTGAGCTGATGAGATGGATCAGTGGATAAAGGCATTTACCGCCAAAGCTGACATGGGTGAGATCTCTGGGACCCACATGGTAGAAGGAGGAAACCAACTCCTGCATGGTGTGTCCTGTCCTGCACATGTATGCCGTAGTGCACCTCCGTACAAACAAATAGATAAACTTAGTGATGCTTTATTAAAATGTTTGCTAGGCAGTATACTAATGATTGTAAGGATTTTAAATAACTGCTTCCTGTTTGTACTTTAATATATTTGATACTAACTTTGAAAAGTGGAATACATAAGTTGTATGTTTATAACAGCTGAGGGGTTCTTGGCAGTTATTGGGAGAAGGAGGCTTCATTTTCCTTAAGAATGTATAGTGCACACTCTACAGAAAGCACACATCTAAGAATATTTGTATAGCACAGATTGGACATGATGGGTTTAAAATATAAAGAGATAACAAAGTTGGGCAGATGAGAAAGAATTCGATGGGTCTGGGAGGAGTTGGGAGGGCACTGAGTAGGATTAACGCACATTATATGGAATTCTCTAAGAACTAATAAAAAATAATGTCTTTGCTTTGCTGCTGTTATTTGAGACTGGGTCTTTTTGAGACTATACAGAGACTTACTGGATAGTTCAGGCTGACCTTGACCTCAAGAGCTTCCTGCCTTGGTCTCCCAATGTTGGGATTATATGCATATGTTCTGTACTGGCTGGGTTTGAGTGTCAACACAAGCTGGAGTTATCACAGAGAAAGGAGCTTCAGTGGGGAAATGCCTCCTTGAGATCCAGCTGTAAGGCATTTTCTCAAATAGTGATCAAGCAGGGAGGGCCCCTTGTGGGTGGTGCCATCTCTGGTAGTCTTGGGTTCTATAAGAAAGCAAGTTGAGCAAGCCAGGAGAAGCAAGCCAGTAAGTAATGCCTCTGCATCAGCTCCTGTTTACTGACCTGCTTGAGTTCCAGTCCTGACTTCCTTTGGTGTTGAACAGCAGTATGGAAGTCTAAACTGAATAAACCTTTCCTCCCCAACTTGCTTCTTGGTAATGATGTTTTGTCCAGGAATAGAAACCCTGACTAAGACAAATTGGTACCAACATAGTGGGGTGTTCCTGTGACAAACTGACCATGTTTTGAGGATGACTGTGGAAAGACTTTGGAACTTTGGGCTAAAAGATCCATTCAGTCTTAAGAGCTCTGTGAGATATTGTATAGGAGCTTGGAAGATAATATTGAGAAAAGTGCAGAAGATGGAGGCCTGGCTTGTGAAATTTCAGAGGCAAGATTAAAGACTCTTATCAGGGCCATGTTTTGATTGTGAAGATTCTGTGGTTTTGGTTAGCTGGGGCTGAAGAATCAGCTGTGATTAACAAGATACCAAAACTACTAAAACTTTTGCTTATTTTGGTAGTTGCTTGCATGTCAATTAAATATGTAAATTATTTTAACCTTCCTGGCATACAAGCAGTTCAAAATACAATCTAATTTTTTTCCTCCCTTCAGTTGAAAAGCAGTGTTTTAGTGTTTGTCTGTTTTCTAATTTTCTGGCTTCTAAGTAGTTTGTGTTCTTGGTCAGAACGGCTCTCAGAAGGTATGTGACTGAAGATACAAAGTCATTTGTTTCCATGCAGATGAAGTTTTAACAGCTATATATGCTATAATTTAGACTTTTTTCTTTCTTTTTCTTTTTTAAGGAGGAATTCAGGGAACTTCGAGAACAGCCAAGCGACCCTCAAGCTGAACAAGAGTTAATTAATAGTATTGAGCAAGTCTATTTTTCTGCGGACCCATTTGATATTGTTAAATATGAGCTGGAGGTAAAAGGGAACTTTGATTAAAACACATCTAAAGCCCATTTTCTCAGTGCGTATGAATGAATTTGTGAGATCTGAAGTTTGGAGGGAACTAATATTTTTTTAATAACACTAATAGATCTGTGATTATCACAATATGAACTTAATGAACTGTCAGCCCACGTTATTAAGTGCACCCTCAGAGTACTGTTACAGAAGCACTTCTGTGCTTTCGGTATTTAATTGCTACTATGCAGCCTGTTGCTGTACTGCTTCTCGCTCTACTTTCATTTTACCAAAATATGTTCAAAGTGCTAACTAAAATAAAATAAAAATTTAATTATTTAAAAATTAAAATAAATGCTTAGAAAAGTTTTGTAGGTCTATTTGTTTGACTGTAGATGTGCAGACTGGTTTCAAGACAAATTACTGTCTGAATGTTGACAGTAATAAATTTTTGGGGACTCCATAAGAAGAGTCAGAATAGCAAAATGAGTTTTAAGCTTCTGTAACAAATTCACAATTTCATGTGGTTTTTGCTATTCTTCATGGTGACTTAATTTAAAGTGTTGCCTGTCACCATAATATTCAGGCTATTTATAATATTCCCAAGGGGGCAAAACTACATTGAAATGTCTTATAATAAGGTTACCAGGTAAAATATTTAAAATCTATGTTAGAACCTTTTCTTACTGTCTCCTGGCTGAAATCTTTAAACACTCCCTGCCAGGTGGCCCAGGAGTCTGGTTCTCTGGAGCTAGAGTAGCAGCTGTGGCTGTAGCAAGGCTGGACAAGGTTGGAAGCCAAGGGTCATGTAAAACACTTACCTAGGCTTGTGTGACTGGAGCTGATGAGTGTGCAGAAGCATCTGAGGACAGTGGGCGGGGCACTACCACATGTGCACTCTGTAGCCCTAGTTAGTGTAGTGGGCGGGGCATTGCTACATGTGCACTCTAGCCCTAGTTAGTGTAGTGGGCGGGGCACTGCCACATGTGCACTCTGTAGCTCTAGTTAGTGTAGTGGGCGGGGCACTGCCACATGTGCACTCTGTAGCCCTAGTTAGTGTAGTGGGCGGGGCACTGCCACATGTGTACTCTGTAGCCCTAGTTAGTGTAGTGGGCGGGGCACTGCCACATGTGCACTCTGTAGCTCTAGTTAGTGTAGTGGGCGGGGCACTCCACATGTGCACTCTGTAGCTCTAGTTAGTGTAGTGGACTCTGTAGCTCTAGTTAGAAGGGTTCTGGGAGTCAGACCAAATTCAGCAAGTTTATTCTTCATTTACAATTGTTTTGCTATAGAAGCTTCCTCCTGTTCTCAATCTGCAAGAATTAGAGGAGTACAGAGACAAATTAAAGCAACAGCAAGCCGCAGTAAGTAAAAGCATTTCTTTTTGGTAAAACTGTACATGAAAACAGAGGTGTAGTATTCACAGAAAAATAACATCCTGTTGTTTATCATGACTCAGATGACACATTTGTATTTTCTCATGCCTTTGAGTTTTTCTTGCCCTTGCTTCTAGGGATTGAGAGTCTCTCAGGTTCCTAGATGTGACACCTACTTAAAGCAGATGTCTTAACCTTCCTAATACTGTTAGAAAGTTCCTCATGGTGTAGCAACTCCCCCCCAAATACTTTATAAGTATGATTTTACTAGTTATGAATTATAATTTAAATATGTGATATGCGCGACCCTTGTGAAAGTGCCCTTTTCCCAAGGGGTTATGGCCCACAGATTGAGACTCGCTGACTTGGAGCTCGCTTTCTGAGCAC
This sequence comes from Apodemus agrarius, assembly GCA_964023405.1. Lineage (NCBI taxonomy): Eukaryota > Metazoa > Chordata > Mammalia > Rodentia > Muridae > Apodemus > Apodemus agrarius. The sequence goes on from OZ030006.1 coordinate 28,452,554, forward strand.
CTGTAGGTGCCTACAGAGATCTATATGTATGACGCTCCTACCCATGTCTTTCAGTGACAGGAAGTTCTGCAATTCTGTATTTGTTTTGTATGAGGCAAAACTTACAGTTTTGAAATTCATGGACAATTAGGTAATGCTAACGTGGTCTTACTAATTATTTTAAGCTGGAAGAGCATTAGTAATAAATCTGTTTGGATTTAACACATGATTACTACTAACACACCTACATGTTAAGGAGATAAATGTTTCTCTTCCTGCCTCAAAGGAGTTCTAGAAGGTCTTGTGGGAGGTGTAGTAATGGTGTCCATGCAGTGACCAGTAACTGCACCAGCAGTTTTCTTTGTAAAGTCATCAGAGTTAGGTAGGTGATTTGTGCACGTGACATAAATTTCCATATGGCAGATTTTGTGATAGAGAGCTTCCTGATTTCATTTTCTTATGGCTCCTACTTGACACTTTCTTATGGGGATTATATTATCTAAATTAAGCTATTGTTAGTCTTGGAAAATCTTTAGAATTCTTAAAACAATATTGAGGATTAACTTTGAATTTTCTTTAATAACTAATCTAAAGTTATGTAAAGTTAGAATGTCTTATCTTAAATGAAAAACTTCATAGTTAAAAACAGTATAGAAAATAATTTACATAATTTCAAAGATGTATGTAGGTTAAGCAAACATAAAAGAGTTAATGCAGTTATTTAGTATGTTTAAAACAGCAGTTCTCAATATGTGAGTTGCAACCCCTTTGGCAAACCTCTAGCTCCAAAATTATTTGAATTACAATTCATAACAGTAGCAAAATTACAGTTATAAAGTAGCAATGAAAATACTTTTATACTTGAGGCTTGCCAAGGCAGAAGGCACTGTGTTAAGGCGTCACAGCATTAGGAAGATTGAGAACCACTGGTTTAAAATGTTGTTCTCATTTGGCCTGGGGAAGGGGAACTAACTGTGACCTCACTATATGTTTGCCCAGCCCAGCTTGGTGCTAGATGTCATGTGTGGTTGAAAAGGCCCTAAAGCTTGAGAGCTCTGTGTTCATAATCATTGTAATATTAACCTGTGCACATTAAGATTATTCATGAGGTTGAAGAACAAACCTTACCCACTTCATAGCATTCCAGCCAAACAACAAACCCAAAATGAACCAACGAGAAACCTGTGTATTTTTAGCTTTTCAAAGTAGGGACCAAGTGACTTGTTTTCTTACATGGTGCAAGCAGTTTCTTTTCCCCATACCTCTGTAAATTACCTCTGTAAATTCCGTTAACCAAATCTTTCCAGATCAGATCCTTTGTCCTTCACGTTGGTTATGGTTTTCTTTGTTTGTTAAACAGGTAATGAACCACATCTCTCTCACATTCATATGACCATTTATTGAGTTTCTAGGATTGTGTCTATGCAAATTTATAATAACTTCATAGTCTAGGTAAATGTTTTCAAAATGATCATTCCAATAGTGTTCTAGAAGTTACCAGGGATGACTTGTATTATTGACTGAAGTTTGAAATAAATAGTATAGTGGGAAGTATGAGGCTTTTTCATCATTCTATTTGATTGTATGTTCTTATAGGTCTCTAAAAAAGTGGCAGATTTGATTCTTGAAAAGCAGCCTGCTTATGTAAAGGTAAGATAGTCTTTGCTGCTTGTTATAGTAAAATTTAAAACTGATTGAGTGACTTATTTGAAACTTAAAATATTAACTATTATTCTTTGTAGTTTGTGCATGTGTGTATATGTATATATGAGACATTTTTACCAAATTCAAGAACCAATGAAAGTTGCTTTTGTGAGTTTTGTGGCAAATGTATAGATTAGTAATTCAGCAATGTGGGTCACTGGGGTTGAAGAACAGACCTTACCCACTTCATAGCATTCCAGCCAAACAACAAACCCAAAATGAACCAACGAGAAACCTGTGTATTTTTAGCTTTTCAAAGTAGGGACCAAGTGACTTGTTTTCTTACATGGTAAGAAAACAACAAAACAACAAAAGTATGTTGTTATTGGAACTAAATCTGTAGCTGGATCTCTGTCCTCACTGGAAACAGAGAGCTGTAGATTGGAGAGGTGGCTCAGTGGGTTTGAGTGCTTAAGGCATAGTAGGCATGAGTCCGGATCCTAGTACCCATGTAAACAGTTGGGTGTGCTTTGTATATGTGTGTGTCCCAGTGCTGTGTATTTGGGAATAGAAGGATCACTGGAGCTTGCTGCCTGGTCTCCAGGAAAGACCCTGTCTAAAAGGAACAAGGCCGAGTGATAGAGCAGGGCACCTAGTGTCCTCTGCGTGGTACACAGGTCTCATAGTGCATGCTGGAATGGGGCCAGGAGAAAAGCCGTCAAGATTCATGGAAATCCCTTAGCAAACAGCAATCAGATTTGGCCTATCCTTAACTAGTTTTTAAAGGTTTTTTTTTTTTTTTTTTTTTTTTTTTGTAGAAACATATATAAATGGATCTATTATTGGTATATATTCCTGAATGAAATAGATTGGGTTTAGATTTCCTTACAAACAGTACTAAATATTTTGTCATCTATCATTGTGGAAATCAATTGGAAGTAGGCATTTTAAATTATTTTTCATGCAATATACAGTTTTCAAGTTTAAATATCATTGTTGCTGGTTTGTTTTCAAAGCCAGCTTTTATTTAGTCTGCTAGAATGCCACAGGAGTAGGAAAAAAGCAAAGGCCTGAGACAATAGTCTGTATCTACTCTTCCTGCAGGAACTTGAAAGAGTTACATCACTGCAGACTGGTCTTCAGTTGGCTGCTGTTATCTGCACAAATGGGAGGAGGTATTGCTTTCCCTGAGTTTGCTCCCTTAGCTCAAACTATTTCAAGAGCTACTGTGAGATCTACCAGCGATACTATGTCTGTAATGTGTAGAGTACCTTTCAGTAAGCAGAAATATCTAAAAATTGCAACATATCTCCTTGCACACTATTTGTAGTAAAGAATCAGTGAGTCCCCCTCTTCTTGCTGTTATAGACTGTTGTTGTCATATATAATAGAAACAGATGATTAAGAAAAGAAACAACAAGCATTACATAATGTAGTGCCAGTTTTTTAATTACTAGATCTACAAAAAATATTATTCTGTAAACTTTTGTACTGTTTTGAGATGCCTATTTATGTGTATGTATATATATGTGTGTATTTATTTATATCATTATTTTACTTATTCACTTTACATCCTTCTCACTGCCCACCTCCCTGTCACCCCATCCCACAGTCCTTCCCCAACCCTTCCTCCCTCCTTCTCCTCTGAGATGGTGGTGGCCCCCTGTGAATCCCCTGAGCCTGGCACTTCAGGTCTTTAGGCTAGGTGCATCCTCTTCCACTGAGGCCAGACAAGGCAGCCCAGCTAGAACATATCCCACAGACAGGCAACAGCTTTTGGGATAGGCCCTGCTCTAGTTTTTCAGGACCCCCATGAAGACATCTGCTACATATGTGCAGGGAGGCCTAGGTCCAGCCTGGGTATGTTCTTTGGTTGGTGTTTCAGTCTCTGAGAGCCCCAAAGGTCTAGGTTAGTCGACTCTGTTGGTCTTCCTTTGGAGTTCCCATCTCCTTTGGGGCCCACAATACTTCCACCTTTTCTTCCATAAGAGTCCAGAAGCTCCAGCTCCTGTTTGGCTGTGGCTGTCTGCATCTGTCTGATTCAGCTGGTGGGTGGAGCCTCTTAGAGGACAGCCATGCTCAGCTCCTGACTGCAAGCATAACAGTATTATTAATAGTGTCAGGGATTGGTGCTTGCATTGGTTGGTCATTGGTTGGCCGTTGGTTGGCCGTTCCCCCAGTCTCTGCCCCATCCCCCGTGCCTACATTTCTTGTAGACAGGATAAATTTGGGGTAGAAAGTTCTGTGGGTGGGTTGGTGTCCCTGTTGCTCCATTGGGATCCCTACCCTTCTTCAGGTTCCATATCCCCAATGCTCTGAGTCACAGCTGAGGTCACTCCTATTGATTCTTGGGGACCTCCCTTGTCCCAGGTCTCTGTCTTGTCCTGGAGATGCTCCCCACCTCCCCACCCCTGTCAGCTTCAGATTTCCATTCACTCTCATGGCCATCTGGCCATCTCTCCTGCCCCTCCCCACACTTGATCCTGAGTCCCCCACTTCCCTCTCCGTTCCCTCTCCCACCCAGTTCTCTCCCTTCATCTGCCTCATGACTATTTCATTCCCTTTCTAAGTGAGATTCAAGCATTCTTGCTTGTGCCTTCCTTCTTGTTTAGCTTCTTTGGGTCTATGGAAAGGAGACTGGGTATCTTGTATTTTATGGCTAATATCCACTTATAAGTGAGTATATACCATGGGTGTCCTTTTGGGATTGAGTTCCTCACTCAGGATGATATTTTCTTTTTTTCTTTCTTTTTTTTTTTTAATTAGGTATATTCTTTTTTTTTAAGATATTAATAAACATAGTAGAAGCCTTTTAATAAACAACCTTTCTAATGTACAGAGAAGACAGTTTTCAGTCTGAAGTAGAAAATGGTCCCTGATCAACCATCCCACTTAAAAGTTGAAGAAAATAGGATTCATGAAAGACAGAAAATATAATTTGAAAAAATTATACAAAGGAATGAATGCTAAATGACTATAAAACCTGGCTAACATATATCATACATAATACAAATATATCAAAATTTCAGATACAAACTAATCATTAAAAAGAAATAAAATATAAGATAAATTTTGTGAACTGTAAAATAGAAAAGAACAGGAATACTCAAATATAACAAAGCTCTAAGGTCTGTCATTAAAATATAGGAAACTATCAGAAATTAAAGGGAACTATCCTCAAAAATAATTGCTTAGCAATTGATGAAACATAATCCATACTCTTTTTTTTTAATTTTTATTTTCTATATTCTATGTTTACATTCCAAAGGCTTTCCCCTTTCCCAGTTCCCACCCACCATACTTCCCATAGTTCCTCTCCCCCCCAACTATTCCCCAATCATTCCCCCTACACCCCTCGGTTTCTTTACTAAACTGGATGCAATCTTTACAGGCCCAGGGTCCTCACCTTTCTTCTTCTTGGGAATCATTTGACTTGCTATTTGTGTCTTGAGTATTTAGGGCTTCTGGGCTCATTAACATCCACATATCAGTGATTGCATTTCATGTGTATTCTTTTGTGATTGGGTTAACTCACTCAGGATGATATTTTCCAGGTCTAACCATTTACCTACAAATTGCATGAATTCATTATTTTTAATTGCTGTGTAGTATTCCATTGTATAAATATACCACATATTCTGTATCCATTCCTCCTTTGAGGGATATTTGGGCTCCTTCCAATTTCTGGCTTTTATATACAAGGCTGCTATAAACATAGTGGAGCATGTGTCTTTATTGTATGCAGGGGAATCCTCTGGGTATATGCCCAGGAGTGGTATGCCAGGGTCCTCTGGAAGTGACATGCCCAATTTTCTGAGGAACCGCCAAACTGATTTCCAGAGCGGTTTTACCATTTTGCAATCCCACCAACAGTGGAGGAGTGTTCCTCTTTCTCCACATCCTCGCCAGCATTTGTTGTCTCTTGAGTTTTTTTTTTTTCTATATTCTATGTTTACATTCCAAAGGCTTTCCCCTTTCCCAGTTCCCACCCACCATAGTTCCCATAGTTCCTCTCTCCCCCCCCCCAACTGTTCCCCAATCATTCCCCCTCCCCCCTCGGTTTCTTTACTAAACTGGATGCAATCTTTACAGGCCCAGGGTCCTCTCCTTTCTTCTTCTTGGGAATCATTTGACTTGCTATTTGTGTCTTGAGTATTTAGGGCTTCTGGGCTCATTAATATCCACTTATCAGTGATTGCATTTCATGTGCATTCTTTTGTGATTGGGTTAATTCACTCAGGATGATATTTTCCAGGTCTAACCATTTACCTACAAATTGCATGACTTCATTGTTTTTAATTGCTGAGTAGTATTCCATTGTATAAATATACCACATTTTCTGTATCCATTCCTCCTTTGAGGGATATTTGGGCTCCTTCCAATTTCTGGCTATTATAAACAAGGCTGCTATAAACATAGTGGAGCATGTGTCCTTATTGCATGCGGGGGAATCCTCTGGGTATATGCCCAGGAGTGGTATGCCAGGGTCCTCTGGAAGTGACATGCCCAATTTTCTGAGGAACCGCCAAACTGATTTCCAGAGCGGTTTTACCATTTTGCAATCCCACCAACAGTGGAGGAGTGTTCCTCTTTCTCCACATCCTCTCCAGCACTTGTTGTCTCTTGAGTTTTTAATCTTAGCCATTCTGACTGGTGTGAGGTGGAATCTCAGGGTTGTTTTGATTTGCATTTCCCTGATGACTAATGATGTTGAACATCTTTTAAGGTGTTTCTCGGCCATCCGAATTTCTTCTGGTGAAAATTCTTTGTTTAGCTCTGTGCCCCATTTTTTGATAGGGTTATTTGTTTCTTTGGGGTCTAACTTCTTGAGTTCTTTGTATATATTGGATATTAGCCCTCTGTCGGATGTGGGGTTGGTGAAGATCTTTTCCCACTTTGTTGGTTGCCGTTTTGTCCTTCTGACAGTGTCCTTTGCTTTGCAGAAACTTTGTAATTTTATGAGGTCCCATTTGTTGATTCTTGATCTTAGAGCATAAGCTATTGGTGTTCTGTTCAGGAACTTTTCCCCTGTGCCCAAGTCCTCCAGGGTCTTCCCAAGTTTCTTTTCTAATAGTTTCAGTGTGTCTGGTTTTATGTGGAGGTCCTTGATCCACTTGGAGTTGATCTTAGTGCAAAGAGATAAGAGTGGGTCAATTCGCATTCTTCTGCATGTTGACCTCCAGTTGAACCAGCACCTTTTGTTGAAAAGGCTATCTTTATTCCACCGGATGGTTGTGGCTCCTTTATCAAAGATCAAGTGACCATAAGTCTGTGGGTTAATTTCTGGGTCTTCAATCCTGTTCCATTGATCTGCTTGCCTGTTGCTATACCAATACCATGCAGTTTTTAACACAATTGCTCTGTAGTACTGCTTGAGGTCAGGGATATTGATTCCCCCAGAAGTCCTTTTATTGTTGAGAATAGTTTTAGCTATCCTGGGTTTTTTGTTGCTCCAGATGAATTTGAGAATTGCTCTTTCTAGATCTATGAAGAATTGAGTTGGGATTTTGATGGGGATTGCATTGAATCTGTAGATTGCTTTTGGCAAGATGGCCATTTTTACTATATTGATCCTGCCAATCCAGGAGCAAGAAATATTTTTTCATCTTCTGAGGTCTTCTTCGATTTCTTTCTTCAAGGACTTGAAGTTCCTGTTGTACAGATCTTTCGCTTGTTTGGTTAGAGTTACCCCAAGATACTTTATGTTGTTTGTGGCTATTGTGAAGGGTGTTATTTCCCTTATTTCTTTCTCTGCCTGCTTGTCCTTTGAGTACAAGAAGGCCACTGACTTGCTTGAGTTAATTTTATACCCTGCCACTTTGCTGAAGTTGTTTATCAGCTGTAGAAGTTCTCTGGTGGAGTTTTTTGGGTCGCTTAGGTAAACTATCATATCCTCTGCAAATAATGATAGTTTCACTTCTTCCTTTCCAATTTGTATCCCTTTGACTTCCTTATGTTGTCTAATTGCTCTTGCTAGAACTTCAAGTACTATATTGAAAAGATATGGAGAGAGAGGGCAGCCTTGTCTAGTCCCTGATTTTAGTGGGAATGCTTCAAGTTTCTCTCCATTTATTTTGATGTTGGCTACTGGTTTGCTGTAGATTGCTTTTACTATGTTTAGGTATGGGCCTTGAATTCCTGCTCTTTCCAGACTTTTAGCATGAAAGGATGCTGAATTTTGTCGAATGCTTTTTCAGCATCTAATGAGATGACCATGTGGTTTTTTTCTTTCAGTTTGTTTATGTAGTGGATTACATTGATGGATTTCCGTATATTGAACCATCCCTGCATCCCTGGGATGAAGCCTACTTGATCATGGTGGATGATCGTTTTGATGTGCTCTTGGATTCGGTTAGCAAGAATTGTATTTAGTATTTTTGCATCTATATTCATAAGAGAAATTGGCCTGTAGTTCTCTTTCTTTGTTGGATCTTTTTGTGGTTTAGGTATTAGCGTAATTGTGGCTTCGAAGAATGAGTTGGGCAGTGTCCCTTCTGTCTCTATTTTGTGGAATAGTTTGAAAAGTATTGGTGTTAAGTCTTCTTTGAAGGTCTGGTAGAATTCTGCACTAAAACCATCTGGTCCCGTACTTTTTTTGGTTGGGAGGCTTTCTATAACCCCTTCTATTTCTTTAGGGGTTATGGGACTATTTAGCTGATCTACTTGATGCTGATTTAATTTTGGTATTTGATATCTGTCTAGGAAATTGTCCATTTCCTCCAGATTCTCCAGTTGTTTTGAGTATAGACCTTTGTAGTAGGATCTGATGATCTTTTGAATTTCCTCAGTTTCTGTTGTTATGTCTCCCTTTTCATTTCTAATTTGTATACTGTCTCTGTGTCCTTTGGTTAGTCTGGCTAAGGGTTTATCTATCTTGTTGATTTTCTCAAAGAACCAGCTCCTGGTCTTGTTGATTCTTTGTATGGTTCTCTTTGTTTCTATTTGATTGATTTCAGCCCTGAGTTTGATGATTTCTTGTCTTCTACTCCTCCTGGGTGAATTAACTTGTTTTTCTTCCAGGGCTTTAAGTTGTGCCATTAAGCTGCTAGTGTATGCTCTCTCCAGTTTCTTTTTGGATGCACTTAGAGTTATGAGTTTTCCTCTTAGCACTGCTTTCATTGTGTCCCATAGATTTGGGTAGGTTGTACCTTCATTTTCATTGAATTCTAAAAAGTCTTTGATTTCTTTTTTTTATTTCTTCCTTGACCAAGGTGTCATTGAGTAGAGTATTGTTCAGTTTCCATGTGTATGTGGGCTTTCTGTTGTTTTTGTTGTTATTGAAGACCACTCTTACTCCATGGTGATCTGATAGGCATGGGATTAGCTCAATCTTCTTGTATTTGTTGACATCTGTCTTGTGACCAATTATATGGTCTATTTTGGAGAAGGTACCATGTGGAGCTGAGAAAAAGGTATATTCTTTAGCTTTAGGATGAAATGTTCTATATATATCTGTTAAGTCCAGTTGGTCCAGAGTTTCAATTAGTTTCACTGTGTCCCTGTTTAGTTTCTGCTTTCCTGATCGGTCCATTGAGGAGAGTGGAGTGTTGAAGTCACCCACAATTATTGTGTTAGGTGTAATGTGTGCTTTAAGCTTTAGTAAGGTTTCTTTTACGAATGAGGGTGCCCTTGCATTTGGAGCATAGATGTTCAGTATTGAGAGCTCTTCTTGGTGGATTTTCCCTTTGGCCAGCAAGAAGTGACCTTCTGAGTCTCTTTTGATGATTTTAGGTTGGAAGTCAATTTTATCTGATATTAGAATGGCTACTCCAGCTTGTTTCCTGAGACCATTTGCTTGTAAAATTGTCTTCCAGCCTTTTACTCTAAGGCAGTGTTTGTCTTTAACACTGAGATGTGTTTCTTGTATGCAGCAAAATGTAGGGTCCTGTTTCCGTATCCAGTCTGTTAATCTCTGTCTTTTTATTGGGGAATTGAGTCCATTGATGTTAAGAGATATTAAGGAATAGTAATTAATTCCTCCAGACATTTTTGAAATTATATTTATTTATTTTATTTATTTTTTTATATTCGAGAGGTTACCTTCTTTTGGGTTTGATGAGAGGAGGTTTCTATCTTGCTTCTTCCCGGGTGTAGTTTCCGTCCTTGTCTTGATGTTTTCCCCCATTATCCTTTGTAGGGCTGGATTTGTGGAAAGATATCGTGCAAATTTGGTTTTGTCATGGAATACCTTGATGTCTCCATCTATGGCGATTGAGAGCTTTGCTGGGTAAAGTAGTTTTGGCTGAAGTTTGTGTTCTCTTAGAGTTTGCATTATATCTGCCCAGGATCTTCTAGCTTTCATGGTCTCAGGTGAGAAGTCTGGTGTTATTCTGATAGGTCTTCCTTTATAAGTTACTTGGCCTTTTTCTCTTGCTGCCTTTAACATTCTTTCTTTGTTTAGTACATTTGGAGTTTTGATTATTATGTGACGGGATGTATTTCTGTTCTGATCCAGTCTGTTTGGGGTTCTGTATGCTTCTTGTATATTCATGGGCATCTCTCTCTTTAGGTTGGGGAAGTTTTCTTCCATAATTTTGAAGAAGATATTTGCTGGCCCTTTAACTTGTAAATCTTCACTCTCGTCTATACCTATAATCCTTAGGTTTGGTCTTCTCATTGTGTCCTGGATTTCCTGGATGTTTTGGGTTACAGCCTTTTTGCATTTAGTATTTTCTTTGACTGTTGAATCAATGGTTGCTATGGTATCTTCGGCTTCTGATATTCTGTCTTCTATCTCTTGTATTCTATTGTTGATATTTGCATCTATGGCTCCTGATTTCTTCCCAAGGTTTTCTATCTCCAATGTTGTCTCCCTCTGCGATTTCTTAGTTGTTTCTACTTCTGTTTTTAGTACCTGGATGGATGTGCTCAGATCTTTCGCTTGCTTGATTGTGTTTTCATGTATTTCTTTAATAGATTTTTGTGTTTCCTCTTTCATAGCTTCTACTTGTTGGCCCACGTTCTTCTGTATTTCTTTAAGTGATTTTTGTCTTTCTTCCTTATTGTCTTCTTCTTTTTGATCCATCTTCTGCATTTCTTGAAGTGATTTTTGTATTTGCCTTGTAAAGGCTTCTAACTTTTGATCCATTTTCTCCTCTATTTCTTTACGAGATTTTTCTATGTGTTCAGCTACCAGCATCCTAACCAGTGATTTTATATCCAAGTCTTGTTTTTCTGGTGTTTTTGGGTATCCAGGGCTTCCTGTTGTTGGCGAACTGGGTTCAGATGCTGTCATGTTGCCTTGATTTCTGTTAGTGACATTCCTTCGTTTTCCTTTTGCCATCTGGTTATTTCTGGTGTTAGTTGACCTTGTTGTCACTGGCTGGTGTTTGAATCTCCTGTGAGGCTGGGCTTACCTGTTGTTTCTCTACTGGTGGTTATGCGTGATTGCTGCTCAACGGGATCACGAGCTGGCTGCCACCCGCTGACTTTGTGCAAGGCCTGAGGTCTCCGGGAAGTGTGGGGGAGTGCAGCAGAGCCTTGGCAGGCGCTGCTGGGCCTGCCTAGTAGTGAGAGCCTAGCAGATCCCCCCACGTGGTAGCCCCTGATGGAATCTGTCTACCTGTGCCTTTCCAGCTGTGTTCTGGTTGCAATATGGAGGCCTGCTGCTATCGCTGGTCCGGGGTCCTGGGGAGCTGGGTGGTTCCGGCTGCCTCGGTGCATGGCCTAAGCTCGCAGGGACGTGCTGCAGAGCCTAGGCGCCTGGGCCCGCCTGTGGGCGAGAGCTTAGCAACTCTCCCTGCTCTAGCCCCAGACGGAGTCCCTACCTGCACCTTTCCAGCTGTGTCCTGGTTGCAATATGGAGGCCTGCCGCTACCGCTGGTCCGGGGTCCTGGGGAGCTGGGTGGTTCTGGCTGCCTTGGTGCAGGGCCTAAGCTCGCAGGGACGTGCTGCAGAGCCTAGGCACCTGGGCCCGCCTGTGGGCGAGAGCTTAGCGGCTCTCCCTGCTCTAGCCCCAGATGGAGTCCCTACCTGCACCTTTCCAGCTGTGTCCTGGTTGCAATATGGAGGCCTGCTGCTATTGCTGGTCCGGGGTCCTGGGAAGCTGGGTAGTTCCGGCTGCCTCCGTGCACGGCCTAAGCTCGCAGGGACATGCTGCAGAGCCTAGGCGCCTGGGCCTGCCTGTGGGCGAGAGCTTAGCGGCTCTCCCTGCTCTAGCCCCAGACGGAGTCCCTACCTGCACCTTTCCAGCTGTGTCCTGGTTGAAATATCTAATTAGGTATATTCTTTATTTACACTTTACATGTCCCCTTTCCTGGTTACCCCCCTCTCCTGAAAATCCTGTAAGCCATCTCCCCTTCCCCAACCACGCCACCCCCGCTTCCCTGTCCTGGTATTCCTCTACACTACGGTATCAAATCTTTCCAGGACCAACGCCCCCCTTCCAACCCCCCCACCCCCTTTCTACCCCCGTTTGTTGTCCAACAAGATCATCCTCTGCTGCTGATGTGTCTCGGGCCATGGGTAACTCCAAGTGTACTCTTTGGTTGATGGTTTTGTCCCTGGGAGCTCTGGGAGTACTTGGTGATTCATATTGTTGTTCTTCCTGTAGCACTGCAAACCCCTCCAGCTCCTTTGGTCCTTTCTCTATCTCATCCATTGGGCACCCTATGCTCAGTTCCATGGCTGGCTAAGAGTTTCCCCCTCTGTATGTGTCATGCACTAGTAGAGCCTCCCAGGTGACAGCTATATTTGGCTCTAGTCAGCAAGCTCTTGTGGGCATCCAGAATAGTGTTTGGGTTATATATGGGATGGATCCTAGGAGGGATAGTATCTGGATGGTCTTTCCTTCAGACTCTGCTCCACACTTTGTCTCTTGTATCTCCTGTGGGTGTTTTGTTCCTCCTTCTAAGAAGGACTAGAGTATCCATACTTTGTTATTCCTCCTTTTTAGGGATCATTTGATATGTAAATTGTGTCTTGGGTATTCCAAGCTTCTAGGCTAATATCCACTTATCAGTGAGTGCATACCATGAGTGTTCTTTTGTGATTGGGTTACCTCACTCAGGATGATATTCTCTAGTTCCATCCTTTTGTCTATGAATTTCATGAGTTCAATGTTTTTAATGGCTGAATAGTACTCCATTGTGTTTATATACCACATTTTCTATATCCATTCCTCCGTTGAGGGACATCTGGGTTCTTTCCAGCTTCTGGCTATTATAAATAGGGCTGCTATGAACATAGTGGAGCATGTGTCCTTATTACATGTGGGAGAATCCTCTAGGTATATGCCCAGGAATGTTATAATGGGGTCCTCTGATAGTATCATGCCCAGTTTCTGAGGAACTGCCAGACTGATTTCCAGAGTGGTTTTACCAGCAGTAGAGGAGTGTTGTTCTTTCTCCACAACCTCTCCAGCGCCTGCAGTCTCCTGAGTTCTTTATCTTAGCCATTCTGACCAGTGTGAGGTGAAATGGTGATATTTTCAAGATGCCTCTGTACTTTGCATACCATGAGAAATTGATGGGTTGGCATCATCCACCACCACGTGTGAGCGATGATCCTCCTTTCAGTAACCTAGGTCTCTGGCTAGTAGCTTGCCTAACTGTAGTGTTCTCTCACGGTTGTTTTCATCCACAGACACTTGAATATTGCGAAGGAAGGTTTTACTCAGGCTAGCTTAGGCCTTCTTGCAAATCAAAGGAAGCGTCAGTTGCTGATTGGACTTCTGAAGTCGCTGAGAACCATAAAAACATTGGTATGTATGAGTCACTTTCTCAAGATTAACACTTGCAGACTGGAGATGGTTCATCAGTTAAGAGCTCAAACTGCTCAACCAGAAGCCCTGGGCTCAGCTCCCAGCACCCCCTTGAGTGGGCCCACAGCTGCTGTGTGCGCTGTGACACTGGCCCCTCGTGGTCTGGAGCCTCAGCTCCTTTGGGCGCCTGTGCTCTCCTGCTCTTACCTCCTGCTGCTGCTTCACACACACAATTTAAAATAGTAAAAATAAATCTTTTTGAAAAAGTTATTTTCGATTTGAAACAGATTTGACTTTTTTTTTTTTTTCTTCTTTTTCAGCAAAGAACCGATGTACGCTTAAGTGAAATGCTGGAGGTCAGTGACCAAACTGTAAATTTCTTGGTGCTAAATTAATGTTACAAAGAAAAATCACAGAGGACAAACTTCTGATCTGTGTTTTTCTTTGATTGGTATACAATATAAGGAGAATATATAACAGGAAAGGTACTTGAGCCTTTTTTGTCAACATATTTCATTTGGAAAATGAACTTTGATTTGGAAAACATTTATTTTATAGTAGTATTTGCGTGCTGGTTTTAGACTTTTGATTGTTTCCACACAATCAAGTAAAATTTTCCAATTAATATATAGAAGTTATTTGTGAAATGGGTAATATTTTCCTTATATTTGGTATCTCGTATAGTAGTTTGTTTCCTGAGCTAGCCGTCTGCTTTCTGTTGTAGTAGGTTTTACTAAAGCATAATGACATATTAAATATTATAGGAAGCTTACACTTGATCTCTTTGGGATAGATGCTTTGTTACTTTCTTAGTATCCCTAGTGGTTGAATTATTTCTGTTGGATTTAAATGCAAACATAAGGAAACATTTTTGAAGTTTTCTGTATAACCAGTGTTACTTCTATGTGTGAGACATCTATTGGAAATACTCATTTGAAATTAAATTACTATTTGGGTAACAGCATGTTCTTAAGTTGCTGAGTTAGTTACTGTGACAGAAACCCCAGGAAAATAAACTTCCAGAAGGAAGATTCCCTCAAGGTTTCCGAGGTTTCAGTTCATGGCTACTGAGTCTATTGGCTGTAAGCCTGTGGCAGAGGGTCCAGCAAGTAACACTGCTTCCCTCCCCTGTTTGCAGCCAGGAAGGGAAGAGGATGAGGAGTGGAGGAGTTGGGGGGAGTTCAGCACTCCTCAGGGGCATACCACAGTGACCTACTTCCTCCCTTAGGGATCCTTCTCGAAGGCTACATTGCAGTCTGGTCACCAAGACTCTCACTTTTTTTTTTTTTTTTTTTTTTTTGGGAGGGGAGGGTGGGGAGACAGTTTTAAGCTATGCAGTTACCAATATTTGTTCAGAAATATTTATTGATTGCGTGGTGGTAAAACATTTCAAATCACTGTGAATAGACTGCAGGCCTTTGACACATTTTCTAGAAGCATTATAAGAAGATACTATAACTGCTAGAAAGAAGCTGCCTGAGGAGCAGCTTCTGCCCCTCTAAGTGGTGCTGACAGGCTCAGTGCTAAATATCGCTGCACAGCTGTTTCTCAACATGTAGCTCAGGCCCGAGGTTAGTTGCCTCTAAATTGCATGCTTAGTTACTTGTCAGTCATTAGTAGTTTGATCTTGTTTTAAGAGATATATTGTTAGCAAATCAATAGCAGTGTGTTTCTACCAGGTTTTCTAAGAACTTGCTTCTAGTCTGATGGCTTTCCTTCTGTCTTAAGGAAGAGGACTATCCAGGAGCTATTCAGCTGTGCCTGGAATGTCAGAAGGCAGCCAGCACTTTCAAACACTACAGCTGTATAAGGTACGGTAGCATATACATTTTAACCTGATTCAGTAGTTTTAATATAGGAATTATTACACATATGACGTTAATAAGCATCGAGGCTTAATATGAACTTCTTGGTTTAATGTTTGTGTTCTTAAACGGGTAAAATACCTAACAGCTGTTAAGGTATGGAAGAGCACAGGCTTTGCAGTCCTGCCTCTTCAAACTCTTTCATATTCTTTCCAGTCTCAGTGATGTCATTTTTATGTAATAATATATAATCATAGGTGAGAATAAACCTGCTCTCATCTTCCTTGCATTTCTTGGGAACTATTGGTCATTGTAGAAATGCTGAGGTATTATTGCAGCTTGTATTAAAGGTCCAGTTGGTTCAAGTGGTTGGTTTGCTGGAAAATTTAAATATTGTTTCAGTTTATGTATTGTTCAGTTTGTGGTATTTAATGCTTGTGTTTTATCTTTTGCTTAAAGTAGTTGTTTAAGAATACACAGTACTAAGCTGGCTGCCATTACTCACAGTTGTCATCATAAAGCTCGACAACAGCATTTACATGAGGCTAGATTATCTGAGTGAAAGCAGAATTACCTCCACATGTTGACTGTCCTCAGGAGTTCCTTTCCTCCCTTTTCACTCATATTTAATATTCTTACCTTGCTAGGACGTGAACCCAGGGCCTTGTGCAGATCCTTGGAAACTTCTGACATGTTCTGAGTTCTGAAAAAACATAGAGCATCCATTCAGTTCTTTTTTTCTGGTGACTGTTCTGGTGGTAATAAACTTGGCTTTGGGAGTGAAGTCATTGAGACTGCTGGGCATTTTCTAAGTGTTTATATCAGGACGTGGAGAGCCACACACAGTGTAGTCAGTCCAAATCCTTGGTGTGCATTTGCCTGGGGCAGCTGGGATTAGAACTGGGTGTGCAAGGCTCACACACTGGGAACACTGATCTCACTCTCCTCCAGAAGCTGCCTTTGGTGTGTCCTATGGGGACCTGAAGGAAAATGAGTGTGGGGGTGAGTTAGGCCAGAATAAAAGAGTCATGGATGAGAAATTCATGTACCACGAGTAAAACCTTAGCTTTAGAAATGCCAGGAAAAAATGAGGACTGAGGATATCTGTTGGATTTACAACAACAAAGAAGTTATGGCGAACCATTTTGGGGTCAGATTTAGGGAGAGTTGGCTGAAGTGTAGGTGTAAAATGGGGAACTTTTGTGAAAAACATGGAATTAAGAAAAGAGGGACTTGAATATTTGAAACTTGATGGAAAAGAGTGAGAAATGGAAAGTAAAATAGAAGATAAAATGCCAAGAGTTTGCAAGGGTTGACTTTGCAAAGGTCACTGTCTATTACAGGAGGAAGGATGAATAAAGAGTTTGGTGGCAGGAAATTGAGGACTGCCTAACTGTGTTGAAACTATACTTTCCATTAATTAAAGGTTCTATTTTAGTTATGCTAAAGTAAATGTCTTACATAATAAGATTTGGCTGTAAAATGTCTGAAAGTAAGTCAGATTTGGGCTTTTCACATTTATCAGGGAACTCCTCCCAAGAACTTTTATATTAATGAATGTTTTGATACAAGGAAGAGGAGTTATCAGACATGAAATTGAAAATTATCTGAATGGCAGTATAAATTAATAATTGCCTTATTTTAGATGATGCAGTGTTTAAAAAGCACTCGTTGTTTGTACACATGAATGAGAGTGGCCTGAGGTAAGGAGAAACGCTTGTCTTTCTCTAGAGATGGGTAGAGGTTTGCCGCAGGTGCTCTGTGTGTCTCTGGGAAGCTGTGGTAGCAGCTCAGGCCTTAGGATCCCTTAGGAGGTTGCCAGCTGGAGCTGGGTGTATACCTCAGGGCCAGGGCCCCTCTCTGGCTGTGGTAGCACAGGTTGCTTTGTCCTGCCTAGCTCCATCACCTCTTCCCCACCCCCCATTGACTCTTTATGGTACTCCTTGTTCCTGCTTGGGGAAAACATACAATTCTTCAAAAAAAAATTTCGCACAGTTGAGGATGACTTATAGCTTTATGTATTTGCAGTTCCATATTTATGGAGTATAAAGTGACTGATTTTCCTAAATAGTATGGAATGATGAAAACCAAGCCAGTTAACCTATTGTGACCACAGATAGTTGATTTTCTGTGGTGAGAACCTTTTAGTTTCATGTTCACAGCAGTATTGACGTGACCATCTTTGGTTACTTGAAGCATCTGTGTTTTGTGCAGCAGATCTCTAAAAGCAGAGCTTGCTCTGCTACTTGTATCCTGTTCCCAGTTTTCTCACCAGAGAATCAGTGAGAAACAATTTGATACTCTGCCAGTCTTAAGAGTAGTACTTAAAGAAATCTCCATATCCAAATTTTAAATACTGTTTATCTTTCATTCTTGCTGAGTACC
This sequence comes from Apodemus agrarius, assembly GCA_964023405.1. Classification (NCBI taxonomy): domain Eukaryota; kingdom Metazoa; phylum Chordata; class Mammalia; order Rodentia; family Muridae; genus Apodemus; species Apodemus agrarius. The sequence goes on from OZ030006.1 coordinate 28,470,068, forward strand.
AGAGAATCATTAAAATTCTTTTTTTGTGTATGTTTGTTTTTTTCTATATTCTTTGTTTACATTCCAAATGTTTTTCCCTTTCCCAGTTCACCCCTCCCCATAAGTCCCATAAGCCCTCGTCCCTCTGCCCCTTCTCCAATCAACCCCCTCCTTCTTTTCTGTCCTGGTACTCCCCTATATTGCTGGATCAAGCCTTTCCAGGACCAGGGACCTCTCCTTCCTTCCTTCTTGGGAATCATTTGATATGCAAATTGTGTCTTGGGTATTCAGAGATTCTGGACTAATATTCACTTAGCAATGACTGCATTCCATGTGTGTTCGTTTGTGATTGGGTTACCTCACATAGGATGATATTTTCCAGTTCCAACCATTTGCCTAAGAACTTCATGAATTCATTGTTTCTAATTGCTGAGTAGTATTCCATTGTGTAAATATACCACATTTTCTGTACCCATTTCTCCATTGAGGGACATCTGGGTTCTTTCCAGCTTCTGGCAATTACAAATAAGGCTGCTATGAACATTGTGGAGCATGTGTCTTTATTGCATGCTGGGGAATCCTCTGGGTATATGCCCAGGAGTGGTATAACAGGTTCCTCTGGAAGTGTCATGCCTAGTTTTCTGAGGAACTGCCAGACTGATTTCCAGAGTGGTTGTACGAACTTGCATTCCCACCAGCAGTGGAGGAGTGTTCCTCTTTCTCCACATCCTTGCCAACACCTGTCCTCTCCTGAGTGTTTAATCTTAGCCATTCTAACTGGTGTGAGGTGGGTTGTTTTGATTTGCATTTCCCTGATCACTAATGATGCTGAACAATTCTTAAGGTGCTTCTCAGCCATTCGAAGTTCTTCAGGTGAAAATTCTTTGTTTAGCTCTGTACCCCATTTTTTAATAGGGATATTTGGTTCTCTGGAGTCTAACTTCTTGAGTTCTTTGTATGTATTGGATATTAGCCCTCTGTTGGATGTAGGGTTGGTGAAGATCTTTTGCCGTTTTGTCCTTTTTACAGTGTCCTTTGCCTTACAGAAACTGTAATTTTATGAGGTCCCACTTGTCAATTGTTGATCTTAGAGCATAAGCTATTGATGTTCTTTCTGTTCAGGAACTTTCCCCCTGTGCCCATGTCCTCCAGGGTCTTCCCCAGTTTCTTTTCTGTTAGTTTCAGTGTGTCTGGTTTTATGTGGAGGTCCTTGATCCACTTCTTTGTAATTGTTTATTCACCTACCTGTCTGCCTGCTTCTGCTCCCTTGCTACCTACCTAGGCCTGGAACTTGCTGTGTGTGTAAATTGGACTCAAACTCACTGAGATCTGAATACCTTGCCTTCCTAGTACTGGGATTGGAGTTGTGGGCCACCACACCTCACCCTGCCGTTTATCTTAACTGTGTATCTGCTTGGCTGTGTCTTATTTTGGCCTTGGTTGGTTGCAGGTTCTAATCTCCTGACTCCTTTGTTTGAAATCAAAGGAAAGCTTGGGGTGGAACATTAAGGTCAGTGGTCTACAAGGAAGGGCTTGGGTAGCCTAGGGACAACTTCCGGCTAACTCTTGTGGTTCTGAAAGCAGGAAAATGAGAATTCGCACATTTGCTTTTACATAAGGAAACAGTGGCCGTGAGTAGGAGACCTCACATCTCTAGTTTAACACTTGCTGTTCCAAGTGATACTTGAGGCAACAAAGAAGTACCTGTCCTGTGCCTTGTGTCTGTTGAGATGTGCTGTTTCAGTAGCTTTAATACAATAAACAGTAATACCAATTTTGTTCACATTATGACTGACAGAGAACCTCTGCAATGTTATTGGAAAATTCTTGAGTTGATTGACATGGAGTCATATGTTTGGAATTTACTGGGAATACGATTCAGAATGTGTTATTTTAAAATGTATCCGAATGAAGTATTTATTTTTTCACTTGAAATTTATGTAAATTAGCTTCAAGGAAAGTTATCCCAAAAGTCGTAACTACTTTATTACTTTTATTTCATTGGAGAGAAACTTCTTGACAAACCCTGAGAGTGCTTTGTTCTGTACTGGAGTGCGTGAGTCGTTGGAACTACTTTGTCGAGCACTGTACTTTTACCATACATAATGCTTAAAGTATCCTTTTTTTCCCCTCAGAATATGATGTTGACAGTTTTATGAACTTGAGTCACACAGTAAATATCCACAGCTTTTAGTGTGGACATGTACTTGCTAAGGACTTTGCTTCTTTGTTTTCCCAAATTTGCTAGAATTAAGAATCCAGCCAGTTTGGAGATGTTTGGCTGTTTAAAAGCACTCTTAGAAATGGACTCCAAGCTTTGTGCTGACCGTGTTCAGAGTTAGGCAGAGGGCTTGAGGATAGATGTGCTTATAGCCAAAGCCACCTCCCTCGTTCCCCTGTGGTCTAGTCATGACTGCCTTAGGAGACCATGTACATGCTTCATGGTATCTGGGGTAGTTGACTTCATTTCACAGTGTTTGGCCTTCTTTGAAGTCTGTGGGTAAAATTCTCTTTTCCATGTGTAGATTGGAACCCTTTGGGGCGGGCACTAAGATAAACATAGTGTTGATTTTCATGGAGTATGGATATTAAATATTAATTTAGAATTCCATTTATTTACATTTATTCTAAAAGTTTTAGAACTTGCTGAGGCCAATATACAGCTGTGATAACTGAGAAACAGGTATTCAGGAAACCTTAGAGAGGAAGCAGTCTTTTGAGTTAGCCTACCTCCTACCTTAAAAGCAAAGTGATGTCCAGGGATCTTAAGGAAATTCGATTGAAACACTGGCTTTAACTACCAGACCAGGCAAAGTTCAGTACAATGCTGTTATTTTTGTATTATATCATCTTTGTATCATCAAATTTGTACAAAGGTTTTATTTATTTTCAGCCTTCTTAAGACAATTTTTATAAGTAAGTGTGTGTGTGTGTGTGTGTGTGTGTGTGTGCAGTTACCTAAAAGCATTTAATTAGTTATTTATGGATACATTATCTTTACATTTTCTTTAGTGATGTCCAGACTCAGCAGTAGCATTAGCTGCTTCTGCTGAACTTGCAGATAGCTGTTAAAAGCTTTTAGCCTCCTATCTTAGAACTAGTAATTTTTTTTAACCTAATGTAGCTTTTATTTATCAAAATGTTTATGGGTAATTCTTTTGAATATACTCTGATTAATTGACTAAAATGGCTTGAACTTACATTTCTAACTGATACCTAAGGGCTTCTTTAAAAGCTGCAAATATAATGCCTGTTCCTTTATCACTAATTTCTCTCTGTATATTTAATTAGTTGTCAATTGTGGTCAAACTGCAGTTGTAGATTTTGAGAGCCTTTTTAATAAAATGAAATTGATTTCTAAATTTTATGTTTATAGTGTTATACATGCTATTTACATAACCATTTTCACAGAAAGAATGATGTAACTATAAATAATAACTGCTATAAAAGCAGCCAGAGTTACAATTTTATAAATAAACAACCATTTTTATAGTGATCGAATGGGTGTGAATGAATTTAGAAATACTTCTTTTTCCTCCAGAGTGAAACTGTCCCGTAAAAGAAAGGGATTGCCAGTTTGAAAGTGCTATTATGTTACCATTCTTGCCCTCTCCGAGCTCAGCTCATTTGGTGGAGGAGAGTATCTAGATTTAGCTGTTTATCTTTTTGTTGCTGAAGCACTTGCAGGGTCTAATAAGACTATTTTTCTAATGGGACTCCTTTTATCTCTATAGTTTTAGTTATTAAAGTAGAAAATGCGGCTAATTAATGATTTTTCTTTACAGATTTGACCCATAGATATCTGTTACTGACTCTCCGAGTCAGGTAGTGAATTTGGTCCTGGGGAGTCACTGAGGAATAGTGACTGTCTCCTGGAGGCTTCCCCTGAGGACACAGCCACTGATACCCACTATAGGGGGCCAGGAAGTGAGCAGAAGATGATTTCCTACAGAACGTGACATTTAGGATTGGAAAGGTAGATGGATGTTTGACAGAAGAGGTATTCAGCTGTCAACACTGAGTAGGACTAAGCTTGTCGGATTCTGGGGTTTCGATGAGTAATATGTGCTTCCACATGGATAAAGGGTAGCTCTGGAAGCTGGATAAGAAGTCGAGGGTATCACACTCCGGGCCAACTTTTGCTTTGTCATTATTTGGGGGAAGCTGCCAAAGTGTTTATCGACTATGGGACAGTAATGTGATTTTTACTTCTAAGCCATCCCTGTGGGTTCTGCTGTACTCCATGTGTTGGTTCTGGCTAGAGATCTGATTATTTCTAAGGTATCAACCCTGAAACTCTGGTGGGCGAAGGGTCTAGTTCTGCTCACTGTCAGTTTTTACCAGAGAGTATGGCTGCCAGTGTCTGGCCTCAGGATACAGTCTGCATATGGCAAGCACTGTATACTTTAAAAAAGCAAAATTCCCACTGTTGGCTTCAACATTTATCCTTAGACATCAGACATATCATACTTCTGTTTTTCCGTTCTGGTGAATTGCTTTGTACCTGTATGGCTGTCTATGTGGCCATCTCCCTGTGCTCACTCCTCAGCTCGCAGTGAGAGACTCAGTTAGGACTTCACAAGGAGCCGTTGAGGTATATAGCATGAGGTAGGGTTGTCAAGGGTGCCCTTGACAACGAATGGTCCTCCTTATTAAAAATAATTATGAAGTTTCTCCCAGAGACTAATGACATCAGAAATAAACTTTGTGTGTGTGTGTGTGTGTGTGTGTGTGTGAGAGAGAGAGAGTGTATGCTTTTCTACCTTTAGTGACTAGTGAGTGTGCTTTGATCCTATGGATGATGAATTGTGTATTGTAATCCTCCCTGTTTGCATGACCTACAAGGAATTTGAAAGTCAAGTTTATCATGAGCAGGTGACATTGAAACACCCAAGGTTTCAATGTTTTGAACTAAATCCTTTTTATTATTAAAATTTGTGGGTTTTTTTTAAGATTAAATTTATTTTGTGAGTGGATTTATTTTATTAGACTTCAGAGACCTTTTTTGGTAATATATAATTTTAATAATGTCAGCTTTAAGACAAATAGGCCCTAAGAATTGTGTATACACTTTGATTAGATGTGTATACCACACTGGAACTGCTGGGATGCAGAGTGTGGGCTGCAGTAGCCTTTAAAGATTTCCAGAGAGCTTGTTGAGATGTCGCCTGTGTCATGCCAATGCTAGAATATTCCATTTGTTCCACAGCCAGCCAGAATTTGAAGATGCAAACTTTAATTCTTTTAAAAATATCTCTTGGCCATTCTGCTTGTTCACTTTGCTGTCTTTCGCAGTGGCTGCTTCAGAGTGACTAATGGGCGCCAGCACCACTTTTTTTAACTGTTGTTGTGGTGCTGGTGGTGGTGGTGGTGATGCTGGGGCTGCTGGGGCTGGGGCTGCTGGTGGTGCTGGTGGTGGTGCTGCTGCTGGTGCTGGTGGTGCTGGTGGTGGTGGTGGTGGTGGTGGTGGTGCTGCTGCTGCTGCTGCTGCTGGTGGTGGTGGTGCTGGTGTATGGCAGTTGTCAAGTATCTGTTGCAGCCATTCACCCCCAGATGTTCACTCCACTCTGTGTCCCTCTGTCAGCAGCATGCAGTCTCCACTGCTGTGTCTTTACAAAAGGCCTTGCTAACCTTGTTCTCTAAGATTTAAGTTGCCACAGAGCTCTCAGAAGCTGTTTACTCAATTCTCCAAATAAAAAAGAATGCTTGGTTGACTTTTGATTAGAGTTTGGCTATTGTAGATTACTTGGTGAGCACATTGTTAGAAATTTTGATCTGCTAACATGATGTGCTATTTCATGTTTTTTAAGCCCAATTTATTTCAGTTCCTCATTGCATTATATAGCTTTTGTTGATATTTGGTCTCCTTAAATTGTATTTGTAAAGTGTTTATTTTGTTTTATCTCTGTGTTGTAGATTAACTTTAATTTCAGAATTAGTCTCAGATTAGTTAATTTCAGAATTAACTTTCTGAAATTTTACTTTTTAATTTAATTTTAAAAAGTACCATGAACTTTTAGTTAATTCTCTGTAGATTCTTCAGTTATTTTTTTTCTTTTCTAACATCACTGCACATACTGTGGGTACTGGTTTTCTGTTTATTCATCAGTGGTATTTAGCACTTGATGACTCTAACTCTGTTTTATTCGATAGTGAGCTGAATTCAAAGCTGCAGGATACTTTGGAGCAAATTGAGGTAGGAGTCTTATAAACTGGATAGCATTTTCCTTTTGGAGGTGTTTGGCTGGTGCAAGCACAACACTATTTTCTGTGTTTGTTTTATTTCTCTTGTCCCTAGATCACTGCACTCATGTCTCTTGTGTTTCATTTGAAATTTCCATGAAATTAAATCAGATTTAATCTGCTTGTAAACTAAATAATGCTTCTAGATTTAGGGGGACCTTAACGCAGAATTTGAACGTAGCACTTTTTCTAGAAATAGTAAGTCTCCAAATGGAAAATGAATGTGTTGTCATGTTGCTGTACAATATAAATTCTTTCCACATATTTTATTTTATAAATTACTTCTCTTTTTGGTCCTGTGAGTTGATTTCCTTGTGTTTATTAATTGATAAAAAAAAACTGTATAAATTCTAAAACTAGATTGGAAGTGTGGAGATGGGAGGAGAAAGCTTCATCAAGGAGCCTTCTGCCTCCTACAGTCTTGGCAGTGCAGTGAGCACGGTATAAAAACCAGTGCGAGTTCCTGGATTCCCCTTCACCTCTCGCGTTCCTGATCAGGATACTGTAGTTGTAAAAGTTAGACTATCAAATGACCTTTTGTGAAGGAACTCTGGTCATAGATACAATTATTTGGTAATCATAAGAATGTCTGTGAAATTTGCTAATCAAAAGCAAGTAACTTGAATTCTGTAAGTAAACATTGATTGCTCTGAATATTTTTAATGAGGGCTTTGTTAAAAGTTCAGTATTTAGTCATTAATACAAACAAAAATATCATTCTGTGCATGTAGAAAATCATTTAAAAATGAAATCATTGAAATAGAAACAGTAAGAAGTGCACGTAAGATGGAAAAGCTTAATTGGGATGTATTTTCAAAGTTAGTTTTTGGTTGAGAATTACTTTTTCTTGGTTGCAAAAGGATTGTTATTTTTTAAAAAATAATTTTACATATTCAGCTTACATAATTATATTCTAGCAGATATTTGAGGATATTGTTAAGAAATATTATAAAATAAGGGCTCTTGAAATTTATGCTAATTTTGTTTCTTCTGGAATACTAGACATGGGTTTCAAGGTAAATACATTGCTCATAATGCTAATTATGTATATAAAACTTAATTATAATGGCTAATTGTAATTATACTTGGTTTCTACTAATCCAGTAAAATGGTAAATAGATATTAGTTATAAATGGAGGGAAGGTAGTCTTAATATTGTATTTATATTGCCTTAAAAAAAGTTTCCTCATCAGCTCTTATTTCTGTTGGTTGCATAGGAACAGTTGGATGTAGCTCTTTCCAAAATCTGCAAGAATTTTGACATTAATCATTACACCAAGGTTCAGCAAGCTTACCGGCTTCTTGGAAAAACACAGGTTAGTTCTGAGCAGATGTCACTCATGAACCTTTATGATTGAGTCTGATTATTACCAATATATTACTGAACAAAAGTACATTGTAATGCTGAATTAATAATGGTAGCATCTTAACAGAATCTCAGAATGTTAAATAATGTGACAGAAGCATCCTAAAACTTTGTTTTAAAATGTGTTTGGCAGTTCAGATATTTTCACTACTTTAAATAGAATTAGGAAAAGTTTATTTTACTTGAGAGGCTGAGGCAGGAAGGTTGCAAGCCCAAGGCCATAGCAAGAACCAACAATCAAGTAAGAAAATAAAAACATAAAAGAAGGGATAAAAAGTACAAACTAATTAAATTTCAATGGGAGATTACATTAGTATCTTGTACCTTCAGTTTTGGTCCTCTTAGATGGATCTTAGTAAGGGACTTTATTAGTTCCTAGATAGGCTATCCTGACTTCTGTAAATGATACATAGACTATTTCTTAATGAGTACATTTATCTGCCATAGATGCCTTGCATCTAGCAGATTTCCCCAAGTACTGTAGCTTGCCATCCAATGTGTGGCGTGCACACTCATTATCCAGTCTTCCATGAAGAACACGAAACTGTCAGGGTTCAGGAATCACTACACAAACCACTCAGTTAAGCTAAAGTATTTAATTGAGCGCACCCCCACGACCAATTGATCTGGACCAGAAAAAAGGACTGGGGAACCTAATTTTGCTACCAGTCTGACCCGTCTTTTTATAGTTAAAACCAAGTTCAGAAACTGAGAAAGCAAGGGTGGAGGTAGTACTAAGTGTTTGACTAATTAGACAAAGTATTATCAGCTGACGGTTAGCTGATTGGTCCTCTGTGAGGGTACGCGGGGTGGCAGACAGGGAGTTTCAGAGCATTGAGGTAACAGGGCAGAAGTAATACAACCATAGTGTTAGGATCTTTTAGGAGAGTTTTCCAGTGTCAGCTATGGATAATTCCCCTTCTGGGGAGTAGAGTCTGAGAACCTCAACTTAATTTCACCTTATGATCAAAATGGAGACTGAATCCAAAATGGCTACAGTTATGTTAAAGGGAGTGGGCCTCAACAGAAACAAGGGAAATGGTGTGAAACTTGATTATATATCTCCTCTATATAGAATTATGCATTTGTCTTTTTCTTTTTTTAAATGGTTCCTTCTTTTGGAAAGAAATTCAAGACTATACCAAATGCTTAGAATTCTGTTTAGTATTTAAAAGCCGATTTTTTTTTTGTATTTTCTTAATTTTCATACTTTAAGCTATATCTTAGAAATAAGATTATGACATTTAATTTTCTCCAAAGACTGTTTTGTATTATTAAATATACATGGTACCTACTTACTGTTTTGTTCCAGGTCCCAGAGTATAACTTGTCATATATATCCTGTTCTAGTGAGTCAGTGTAACCACTGTAGTCAATGTTCTATTGCTGGGAAGAGACACCATGACCAAGGCAACTCTTAGAAAAGAGAACATTTAGTGGAGAGCTTGCTTACAGTGTCAGAAAGTTACTCCTGTTATCATGGTGGAGAGCCTAACACCACTCAGGCTGTTGTGGTGCTGGAGAAATGGCTGTGAGCTTTATAGCAAGCAGAAAGAGATGTGGATCTACCCCCCACCCCCACACCCCATGGATCATGGAACAATTTGGTCCACAGGGGTAGTGGGGGCCGAGACTGGAACAGGGGTTTCAGAAACCCTGTGAGTACTTACGCTGAATAACCACATCCTGACCAGCTATCAGGAGGCAGATCACCTTTATTTAGGTGATTCAAGGTTTATAAAGTTTTAGGGGATTGAGGGTAGGTACATTCAGGATGGACAAAGGTCATTCATTGGGAGCATAAGATATCTGAAATACATCATTAGCATAGGGAATCATTTCAGGAATCTCAGGTGCTGGCTAAATAGGTTTTATCAGGACAAAGGAAATGGATTCTGTAATCTGAGGCTACTTGACATTCCTCCAGTAGAGGTGTGTGTTGGGGCTTAGAATTCCCCAGAAAAGGTCACTAGTCAGGGGAGTCTTTCTTCCATATTGCACCAAGCCTAGAGGCTCTCTGGTCATGGTGGACTTTGCCCTTAATTAGAGTTTCCCCACAAGAGGTAGGGAGCCTATGCTGTTGGTCCTTTGAAACCTCAAAGCCCACAGCCAGTGATGCACTCCCTCCAACAAGACCATGCCTCCCAGCAAGGACACACCTCCCAATCAGTCTAGTCCTTTCAGCCAGTTCACTCCCTGGTGACCACAGTAAATCTGTGGAAGCCATTCTTGCTCAAACCACTACAGGTGCACATGTTAAAGTTGTAAGTGAAGATGCTGTCAGGCGCTATAGGAAGTGCTTCAAAGAGCTATACCCAGCGAAACCAGAAGAGTGGTGGAAAAGTACGGATGTAAATAGTTTAGTCAGGAAAGACTTCTCTGAGAAGTTAACCATTGAGAAAGCTCCTGAGCAGTGTAAGAGAAGGAGTGTGGTAGGACAGGAACACAGGTACAGTGTGTGTGACATAGTTAAGAATGGCCCAGAATGCCAGTTATGAATGAGAACAGCAGCACACGTTCTCAGTTCACACTCAGCCCAAGTGGTGTGACACCGTGGTTATATGAAAGTTGCTTTGCAAACAGTGTGCACTACAGTTCATTCTAAGGATGATAATGATCTCTGTGCTATCGCTGTAGTTGATGAGGTTTTGCTTCTCTGTTTTGTCAAGTTTTTTGACATGTATTTAAGACTACGATGTTACATTGTTTATTTTTTTCTTTCCTAGACGGCAATGGATCAACTTCATATGCACTTCACTCAAGCCATTCATAACACTGTATTTCAAGTTGTGCTTGGCTATGTGGAGCTGTGTGCAGGAAACACAGATACAAAATTCCAGAAGCTTCAGTATAAAGATCTCTGTACGGTATGTATTAGTCTCTATCTTCTTCTTCTTCTCTTCCTTAGGTTTTAAATCAGTAATTCCCCCCCCCCTTTTTTTTTTTCTCACCTATTGCCTGAAGATGACACTGAAATAAAAGCAAACATGCTTTTCCTTTCTTTTTCTTTTCTAATATGGTTCTTCAGAGAAAACAGGTGAGAAATGAACATACTTAGGGTGTACTTTAGCAGGAAGTGTGGCTGACATAGAGCTCAGCGTGTGTCTACAGAACCACAGAGGAAACTGAGCATCTGTTTGCTACTCATTGGGTCACCCCCCCCCTTTTTGTTTTGTTTTGTTTCTTTGTTTTTCAGATATCTTGAGTTTGGGATTACTTCCCTTAGTTTCCCAAGTTTCTGATGCCACCATCTTAACTTGCTTGGTACCTGTAAACCATCAAGTGGCCTTGATGTTAGTGTGGCTGTAATTGCTAGATACTAAGTGATACAGTAGGTTATTACAAGTTTGTAATTTCAGTGAAATAGGAAATAATTCCTGCTAATTCAAAAAAGCACTTTAAACAAATAAAAGTCTAGTCTTTTACAGTAGTTGGCTCTGGTGTTTGTATCTGTTTGCGCATATTGTTTTTGTATGCTTTTTCAAATCAAGGCTTTATGAGTTGGTCCTCTACCTTCAAACTCTTAGTTCCATAATTAAGATAACTCTGTGCTTTGATGAGTGAAAAGTTATGCACAATGTGTTTCTCACTGTGGTTTTTTTTTTTTTTTTTTTTTTTTGGATTATTTTCATTTAAAAAGCAGTATTGGTAAGGTGATCTTTTGAAATAGCTGTATTAAAAAAATAAGATAACAAAAATCTTAATCATTATGAATTGCCTCTTGAGTAAATGCTTTTTAAAATTACCCCTAAAATATTTCTGGTACCTCGTTACAAAGGTAGTCATATATAGGTGGTAGAGGTTGAACTATATATAATTCAGTTGTGGGAACAATTGGTTTGCTAATATTCTAGAGCTTAGTCAGAGAAGCCAGGCATACATGCAAACTATTTTCCAGTGTGATGGAATAATACAGCTTTCAGAGAGGGGTATAGTATTGGCTGCCTGGGGCAGTTCTGGGCTAGCTTATAGCCTCAGGTGATTGCAGAACTTGGTTAATTCTTTACCAAATCTGGTGCCAAAGAAATGGATGGCCTGTGTGGTGTGCCACCAGTGTTTAGCTGCTAACATCTTTTCTTTACGTTCCTGCATAGTGCCATCTCTGCACAGCTGCTCCTCCCTCGCTGCACTAACGCTCAGCACAGGCCGGGCGGATGAGCAGTGCAGTGCTTGAGAATCTATATCAGCCTGCTGTGCACATGCTCTTTGTGATTAAGGTGGGGGGTGGGGAGAAATGACTTCAATTCAGTTTGTTGATTAGTTTATCAGAATAATGCCACTTAGTGACTGTGTTCTATAAAAGATGGTGGTTATCTCAAGGAAGTGAACGTAGAAGACCTTCCTTTGATGTGGGCTAAGGAAGTTGAGGAAAGGAAACCTAAGACATTTTCTCATGGGACCAAGTCAAGTTCTCATTGGCAGCACTCAGACAAGTTGGTGATTCATGAAGGAATCTGTCACAGGACATGAAGTTCTTAACTTTATGTGGTGTGGGAGTCATTCCTGCCTCCTATTAAAAGTAGCTGGTGATGGTCAGCAGATGCAGACACAAGGTCTCAGGAAGCAGGGAGCACTGGAGACCATGATGCTGACCAGAGCTCTGGAAACGGGAAGGGCAAGCCTGGGTACCTGCGTTTTGTTATGTTGTGGCAGCATTCTGAGTGAAGTACTTGGTCATAAGTTGTGTTCGAAAATATTAAAAATTAAGATAATTGAATGAAACAAAATAATCGGGAGGTAGACATCCTGTGAGCAGAGAAGTATGCTTCCTTTAATTAGGAATATCTTGGGAATGAAAGGAAACTGTCTGTCTGCTTTCTTCTTGGTGTTCTACTTAGCCTGTCAGTCTGGCTGAACAGGACTGAAGTAGAGCTAGTTTTAAAAATCCTCCCTTTACAAAGGAAGTGGGCAAAAATTATGTCCCATTTTTATTGTTTCTCAACTATTTTTATTAGTGTCTCATGGTTCTTAAGCCTAGCAGAGAAAACAACGTCCATTTTCTTTTACTATTTCTCTGGTTCTAGAAATTGACTTACAGCTATCAGCAGAAACAGAGTAATTGACTGGTAGAAAACAATTTGAAAACTGATCTCAATGCAACAGTGTTCTTATATTTAAGTAATTGAAATATTTAAATAAGTGTGATCATTTCGGATACCATAACACACTCTATCATTTTTAACTTTGAAATACATGTTATAATGATGGATGCATTGCCTGTTTAATAATGCTAGTATATACCTGTTTGATTAAGGCTACTTATCAGCAGTTACAGCTAACACTGATCCTCAAGAGACAATTTCTGTGCCAGTTATTTACACAGTACACTTTTTGTTTGTATCCTTGTTTAGCACTAATGATTAAGTGCCCAATAGTTGAGAATGGCAGTTTTCTCCACAGGCTGTTTGTGTTTTTAAGTCAGGAGTCTAGTCAGGTGCTAGGACTATTTGTCATGCTCTGGGGATATGCAGGAGTCATGGCCAAGGAAGTGACAAGGATGGGCTCCACGCCCAGGCCTGTTCAGCCCAGTTCTTTTTCTGCTGTTGCTGAGGTGTTTGGGTGGTTAGAAAGTACATAAGATATTAACATATACAGCTTGGCACACAAAGAAGTTATTAGAGATTTGCAGCTGACGGAATGTCTTTTAAGCGCTTTCCACTTAGAGACAGTTCAGTCCCTGCACAGATGGTTTCAGCTCACTGAGCCTAGTGCTGTTTTGACCAGGGACTGCCCATGAAGCAGCAGTTTCCCAGTGGTGTTAATGATGCTGTGGCTGTGGGGTGTGTGTGTGTGTGTGTGTGTGTGTGTGTGTGTGAGAGAGAGAGAGAGAGAGAGAGAGAGAGAGAGAGAGAGAGAGAGAGCGCGAGCGCACGCACAGGCACTGTGGAATTTGGATCTCTGTAAGATCCAGCCTCTGTTGTCTGCATGTTCATTAGGATGTGAGTAGAGGGCTAAATCTAAATATGAAACAACTCTAGGGATTTCTGTTTGATCTTTCTGATTTTTTGATACACTTAATAGAGTTTTCTTATGAGTTCAATCATAATAAATAAAAGACTGTCAGCCTATTCATCACTTTACACTGATGCAACTTAGAAAAGGTATTCTTCGACTATCTACTTCAAGTTCAGAATATAGAGTAATTTACACTATACGTTGAAAATCACCCAAACTCGGTTTATACTTGAAGTTTGATCGGGTAGGCTCCTGGCAGTGGTTGAGAATAGAGATGGAAGGTCGTAGGCTTTCTCTGAGCTGATTGTGGTGAGATGGGAGGTCAGATCCAGAGTTTAAGCATCAAGATTAGATTGGGGACCTTCATGTATTCAGGTTGTGTTTACGGTTCTTCTTCACTGTGAGAGCCAGGTTTGCAGATCCAGGTCTTGCAGTGGGGTGCTTGCTGCTCTCTGTGTTCATCCAGGTTAGGAAGACTGGATACCTTTTCTATAGGGTGGAACTTTCTCCCCTTGAACATATTTTATTTAAACTCTTCCTTTTCTGTACTAGGCATTGTTTCCCGGAGACTGCATTCTCTTTCCCTCACTTCCACCTGCACTGAAGTCCCTGAGTGTGTAATACAGGGGTAGACCGACCATGGAGAGGTGCTGGGAATCACACTTCTGTTTCCCATTCTTAAAGGCCCGTCAAGAAGAGGCGTTTGACTGTTAGTGTTTTCTGAATTGATTATTCAGAATGAGTTGCACTTTTCCGTCTGTGAATGTAGAAATGGACCTACGATGTCCAGCCAGAGTGTGAGCCGAGCTTCCTTGCTAGGTGCTGAGTAACTGATGACTGACTTAAGCGGGTGATGACATAGGTCTGGGTACCTCTTTTATGGAAGGTGAAATGGCTCCAACGTGGTTTCTTCTGTACTACAACCTTCAGCTAGGGGTGGAAGTCCATGCATCCCTCCCCTTCCCTGACTATACAGAATTATTGACTGCTGTGATCATGAGTTTGCTAGCAGAGCAGGGCTCACTATGTAGACCAAGCTGGACTTGAACTTGTAACACACCTGCCTCTCTTTTGTGTTAGGTTATAGGTTATGGCTGGCTTGCAAACGATTTTAAGTACATGGCTAGGAAGAATTGTTTTTTGAGGGTAGATGTTAACCACTTGAATGGTATAGTGAAAATGCTCAATTTTAATGCAAATGACTCTTATTGCCACTGCCAGCATAGGTTGCAAGTACAGAGATTAATATGCCATAATTTATATATATTGAAAACACCTTAAAAACATTTATTTAGTAAAATGGTTTATATTTTAAAAATAAACTTAGATGAGAATGATTTTGCTATCTGTTGTTAAATTTATTATTCTCATATGCTTGTAGACATTGATGTATTGGATTATAATAAAATTTGAGTTTTTGGCAGACTTTTAGTCAAGATTATTGATTCAGCTAGAGCTTTGAATCATTTATGCTTAAATCAGTGACAAACAGGTTTGCCATAATTTCAGTTGTTTTTGAAAAAAAAGACAAACATTAATATATCTTGCTTGATAGAGCTGTAAAATACAGTTAAGCTTATAAGTTATTGTGAGATGATCTTCCAGAGAGCTTAGGGGAGGAGCCCCAAGAGAGAGCATAGGGGAGGAGCCCAAAAAGAGAGAGCAGAGGGGAGGAGCCCTAAAAGAGAGAGCAGAGGGGAGGAGCCCTAAAAGAGAGAGCAGAAGGAAGGAGCCCTGAGAGAGAGAGAGAGAGAGAGAGAGAGAGAGAGAGAGAGAGAGAGAGAGGGAGGGAGAGGGAGAGGGAGAGGGAGAGGGAGAGGGAGAGGGAGAGGGAGAGAGGGAGAGGGAGAGAGGGAGAGGGAGAGAGAGCGAGCAAGAGAGCTTAGGGGAGGAGCCTCTTTTCCTCACATTATGTAAAGGGTAGCAGAATTGTTTTAATTTTATGGATTGATAAACTATTAACCTGTTGTCGAAATTGTTTGGCTGTAACAGTAAAAAAAAATATTTCTAATACTATCTTCCACTTATCTTCTAGACAAAATATTGGGATATACTTAGATGAAATATATTTGTGTAATATAAATGTAAATTAAGTACTGTTGAATTTGTGAAGTGTTTTTTGTTTGTTTATTTATTTATTTTTTTAATTAGCCTCAGAGGAGTTCCCATATTGAGTAAAAGATCCCTTGGGTACAGCCTGGGACTTTTTTGGAGTTTTGTTTCACTTGGCCATATATTTTTAATTTTTCCTGATATTTTTTCTCAATGTATATTTGGTAAGAAATGAGTCAGATATAATGATGTGCTAAAATAAACTGAAGAAAAATAATTAAAACTGGCTCATTGTAAGCTAGCAATTATAAAAATAAGCATGTGAAATTATTTTACATAACTGCATGCTATTCTTTTATGTACATGAATGTGGTTTCTTCTGCATATTCCTGTGTTTGGGGCTTACATAGACTCCAGTGGATTTTAGCTACACGTTTTGTTATGACGCATGATCAGGATACATTTCTAGAGGTGAGATTGTGTGGTTGAAGGTGCTGTTCGTTAGGTGATTCCCATTTCTCTATGAGATCATACCATTTCTGGTTCCTTTTGGCAGTGGTGTGGGGATTGTGTTTGGCAGTGACTTTCTCTGTCTAGCTTAGACAAGCTAAGCGTACTCTCTCAATGTCTGTCTTTTGTGATTGTGAAGCATATTCTTTTGAGTTTGCACACCATCGCCCTAATCAGGCTGTTGTTGCGATTCTTCTCTTTTCTGAAAGAGAAGACTGCCCAGGCCGGCCATTCCCCTGCCTCAGATTTCCAAAGAGTTAGGACTTCAGGCACACACTGCCACATCCAGCTTTTCACTCATTAGAATTCCATCTATACATGGCATATTAGTTCTTGATTTTTTTCAACTATATCATTTGCATTTTGACTCGTTTATGGTGGTATAAATTCTGCTTTTTTATGTAAAACTTTATCATCTTTTAGTTTTGTTACCTCTGAATGTTGAGTTGTACAGGAGAGAGCTTTGTGTCAACATTAGAAAAGAAATGCTTCATATTTTTCTTCCTGCTGTTTAGTTATATTTTTATTTAGCTTTCTTACTGTTCTTTTTATGTATAAAGTGGGTCTAATTTTGACCTTTCTACTGACTGTCTAGTTACTGAACACTGACAATAACTGCCTAATGATGTGAGGAGTGGCCTCTGCTGTGTGCTCAGTTTTCACGAGAGATTGGGCATTTTAATTGGTACCATATGAATTAACGTAGGTAAAATCCCCATCAAGAATACCTTGACTTTCCATTGCCTGAAGTCTTTTACATTTTTCACAGTGTCTCATGATTTTCCTTATGGAGTCTTTGAGCATAAATTGCAAAGATTATTCCTAAAATGTTTTTATCTCTTTTATTGTAAACAAGGTGCTTTAAATGGTTGTTATTGATATGAGTCTTATTCTTTTTATAACCCATATATTGTTGCTGGATTATTATTGAGTTAATTTTAAAGATCTGTAGAAATTTTCAGTTATTATGTCAGTTAGTAAATTAAAGTAGGTTTTTGTTTGTGTGGCCCTTAGTTGTTTTTTATTTTTTTTATTTTAGTTATTTTTATTTTCTATATTCTATGTTTACATTTCAAAGGCTTTCCCCTTTCCCAGTTCCCACCCACCATAGTTCCCATAGTTCTTCTCCCCCCCAACTATTCCCCAATCATTCCCCCTCCCCCCTCGGTTTCTTTACTAAACTGGATGCAATCTTTACATGCCCAGGGTCCTCTCCTTTCTTCTTCTTGGGAATCATTTGACTTGCTATTTGTGTCTTGAGTATTTAGTGCTTCTGGGCTCATTAATATCCACTTATCAGTGATTGCATTTCATGTGCATTCTTTTGTGATTGGGTTAGCTCACTCAGGATGATATTTTCCAGGTCTAACCATTTACCTACAAATTGCATGAATTCATTATTTTTAATTGCTGAGTAGTATTCCATTGTATAAATATACCACATTTTCTGTATCCATTCCTCCTTTGAGGGATATTTGGGCTCCTTCCAATTTCTGGCTATTATAAACAAGGCTGCTATAAACATAGTGGAGCATGTGTCTTTATTGCATGTAGGGGAATCCTCTGGGTATATGCCCAGGAGTGGTATGCCAGGGTCCTCTGGAAGTGCCATGCCCAATTTTCTGAGGAACCGCCAAACTGATTTCCAGAGTGGTTTTACCATTTTGCAATCCCACCAACAGTGGAGGAGTGTTCCTCTTTCTCCACATCCTCGCCAGCACTTGTTGTCTCTTGAGTTTTTAATCTTAGCCATTCTGACTGGTGTGAGGTGGAATCTCAGGGTTGTTTTGATTTGCATTTCCCTGATGACTAATGATGTTGAACATCTCTTAAGGTGTTTCTCGGCCATCCGAATTTCTTCTGGTGAAAATTCTTTGTTTAGCTCTGTGCCCCATTTTTTGATAGGGTTATTTGGTTCTTTGCGGTCTAACTTCTTGAGTTCTTTGTATATATTGGATATTAGCCCTCTGTCGGATGTGGGGTTGGTAAAGATCTTTTCCCACTTTGTTGGTTGCCGTTTTGTCCTTCGGACAGTGTCCTTTGCTTTGCAGAAACTTTGTAATTTTATGAGGTCCCATTTGTCGATTCTTGATCTTAGTGCGTACGCTATTGGTGTTCTGTTCAGGAACTTTTCCCCTGTGCCCAAGTCCTCCAGGGTCTTCCCAAGTTTCTTTTCTAATAGTTTCAGTGTGTCTGGTTTTATGTGGAGGTCCTTGATCCACTTGGAGTTGATCTTAGAGCAAAGAGATAAGAGTGGGTCAATTCGCATTCTTCTGCATGTTGACCTCCAGTTGAACCAGCACCATTTGTTGAAAAGGCTATCTTTATTCCATCGGATGGTTGTGGCTCCTTTATCAAAGATCAAGTGACCATAAGTCTGTGGGTTAATTTCAGGGTTTTCAATCCTGTTCCATTGATCTGTTTGCCTGTTGCTATACCAATACCATGCAGTTTTTAACACAATTGCTCTGTAGTACTGCTTGAAGTCAGGGATATTGATTCCCCCAGAAGTCCTTTTATTGTTGAGAATAATTTTAGCTATCCTGGGTTTTTTTGTTGCTCCAGAAACAACTGGAGAATCTGGAGGAAATGGACGATTTCCTAGACAGATATCAAATACCAAAATTAAATCAGCATCAAGTAGACCAGCTAAATAGTCCCATAACCCCTAAAGAAATAGAAGGGGTTATAGAAAGCCTCCCAACCAAAAAAAGTACGGGACCAGATGGTTTTAGTGCAGAATTCTACCAGACCTTCAAAGAAGACTTAACACCAATACTCTCCAAACTATTCCACAAAATAGAGACAGAAGGGACACTGCCCAACTCATTCTTCGAAGCCACAATTACGCTAATACCTAAACCACAAAAAGATCCAACAAAGAAAGAGAACTTCAGGCCAATTTCTCTGATGAATATAGATGCAAAAATACTAAATAAAATTCTTGCTAACCGAATCCAAGAGCACATCAAAACGATCATCCACCATGATCAAGTAGGCTTCATCCCAGGGATGCAGGGATGGTTCAATATACGGAAATCCATCAATGTAATCCACTACATAAACAAACTGAAAGAAAAAAACCACATGGTCATCTCATTAGATGCTGAAAAAGCATTCGACAAAATTCAGCATCCTTTCATGCTAAACGTCTTGGAAAGAGCAGGAATTCAAGGCCCATACCTAAACATAGTAAAAGCAATCTACAGCAAACCAGTAGCCAACATCAAAATAAATGGAGAGAAACTTGAAGCATTCCCACTAAAATCAGGGACTAGACAAGGCTGCCCTCTCTCTCCATATCTTTTCAATATAGTACTTGAAGTTCTAGCAAGAGCAATTAGACAACATAAGGAAGTCAAAGGGATACAAATTGGAAAGGAAGAAGTGAAACTATCATTATTTGCAGACGATATGATAGTTTACCTAAGCGACCCAAAAAACTCCACCAGAGAACTTCTACAGCTGATAAACAACTTCAGCAAAGTGGCAGGTTATAAAATTAACTCAAGCAAGTCAGTGGCCTTCTTGTACTCAAAGGACAAGCAGGCTGAGAAAGAAATTAGGGAAATAACACCCTTCACAATAGCCACAAACAACATAAAGTATCTTGGAGTAACTCTAACCAAACAAGCGAAAGATCTGTACAACAGGAACTTCAAGTCCTTGAAGAAAGAAATCGAAGAAGACCTCAGAAGATGGAAAAATATTTCTTGCTCCTGGATTGGCAGGATCAATATAGTAAAAATGGCCATCTTGCCAAAAGCAATATACAGATTCAATGCAATCCCCATCAAAATCCCAACTCAATTCTTCATAGATCTAGAAAGGCCCTTAGTTGTTTAATCAAATTGTTTTGACTGCTATCTCCCAAAACTCTTTAATAGTGGAGGTCAGTCTTAACATAGTCATGGGGTGGTTAGTCAGGAAGGCTCATGGATGAATGACCGTCAGTTTTTCTGTTTCGGTGTCTGTGAAGCCATCATTTGGTTTTGCCTTCTTAGACCTATTAATAGGGAAAACATTATCAATTTGTTTAGCGGTATTAACAAGTAAAGTATTTTTTCATAAGCCTTGGGCCCTTTGGTTCCAGAGGCTAGCTCTTCTGCTCTGTGGTTCAGCTTGGGAAATTTGACATGCTTACATAGAAGTGTGCTGAGACATCCTGGTTAGTGGTTGGTAAATAAAGAGTTTTGGGAGAGTGAAGTCATTCTGGGAAGAAAAGGTCTTTTTGAGAGTGAGGGCGGCTGACATGAGTGTCCCAGGCAGCAGTCTGGACAGGTCAGCAGGCATGCTGCACCCTGAGCAGCCCTGTGCAGGCTGTGGGCCTGAGGGCATGCTGAGCAGCGGCCTCAGGCAGCTGTCTGCTTTCCTGAGTCTGCCCTGCCAGCACTTCCTTGGAGGACTGCTCACCCCAGGGTCTGACCTGGCCAGCAGTCTCTGTGTGTGGGCAATGCTGCCTTCCGTACACAGGCGGGAACAAAACGCCAGAAGGCCTCCTCTTGGAGATATCGGAGACGGGTGCAGAGCCTCATGAAGTCCCTTCGAGCTTCGCGGTGTTCCAGTTTTCGCTTGTAATACTTTGCTTTAAAATGTTTTACTTTACTGGAATATCTGTGAGTTCTGGAGTATCTGTAGAATTTGGAGATCTGTCGAAGTGTTAGCTTGTATTACACAGACTGAGTTATAAATCCAGCCACTATTTTGCTAGTTGTGACTCTGGTCCAAGGATAAATATAAAGGCATGTCTGCATAGTTAGACACGTGGTTGGAAAAGAATATGTATTTGGGTGTTTAGTGATCTAGTTGGTGCCATGAACTTCGGAGTGCAGGACGGAAACTGAGGCCGACTCAAGTTTCATGCAGTAGCCGACTTTATTCAGAGCAGCAGACAGTTTGTGCTCTGAGGGTTCAGAAGGGTCACATTAGGGAGGTGTTCAATCCCAAGGACAAGCCTCACATTACAAAAGTCACATTTGCATATGAATAACAATAGCTGAATAAAGTTATTCCTGTCCATCTGCGTTAGAGGGACAGTGATTATGAGACTTGTTGACTTGGACTTTTCTCAGGAGGTCTCACAATGCCCCTTGCACAATTCCATCCTTGGACTATGTCCAGAATACTTACCTGTTCAGTAATTTCTTGGATCCTTTGGCTCGGGGACTACAGTTGATTCACACTATATGGAGTGTTCCTAATGAGTAATGAAATGCTGTGTTGAAATGGGAATTACTTGAAAGGGTATTTTGTTACTGATGTTCTTAGGCTATTCCATTGGAAGAAATTTCTTAACTTGTAATTTGTACTTGTATTTGATGAATAGTAGAACATTTTACTTTGAGTAGCTCTATTTAAGAAAATAAAGTTCTTGGGAATTGACTCCTTTTCTTTAGCACGTTACACCAGACAGCTATATTCCATGCCTGGCGGACCTGTGCAAAGCACTGTGGGAAGTCATGCTCAGCTACTACAGAACCATGGAGTGGCACGAGAAGCACGACAGTGAGGAGACAGCTGCAGCTTCTGGTAGGAAGTGGTTTAACTTCTCATTTAAATCTGTGCTGCAGCGTGTGCTGCATCTGTAGCATGTACCACGTTTCTGGTGTAAAGATGAGAAGAGACAAGGCCCACCTTTAGGACATGGGCAAAAGAAGCCATTCAGACCTTTAAGACTTTGGGGATTAAGCGGTACAAAGGACTTTTCAAGTGGCATGCAATTCTGTTTTTGAGGGTATGTGTTAGCCCTAGTGCAAAGCTTAAAATTTTTTCCTTTAGTATTATCAATTGTAAACTTGGTAAGAGATTAGTCCTTTTTAGATTCACAAGGGAAAAAGTACTAATGCTCATTATTGCTGTGATTTGCAAGTTGTAAAAATTAGATTACGTTCTAAGACTTAATTATCTTGGTCAGTCAGCCTAGCCAAATCAGCAAATTGCAGGTTCAGTGAACAGCTGGGGAAGAGACCAGTTGTTGTTGTCACTGCTCCATTGCTGGGAAGAGACGCCAGAGCAAGGTGCCTCTTATGGAACAACACACAGGGGCCGAGTTAGGGGCTTGCTTATGGTTTCAGAGGTTTTAGGTCATTGTCATCATGATGGGGAGGATGGCAGGCAGCATGTAGGCGGTAGCTGAGAGCTACACCCTGATCTGTAGTCAGGGGGCAGGGTACCCAGGTCTGGTATGGAACTTGAAACCTCAAAGCCCACCCCTAATGACATACTTTCCCCAACAAGGCCATGCCTAGTCCAACAAGGCCATGCTTCCTGATCCTTCTCAGATAGAGCCACTCTGTAGTGACTAAGCATTCAAAGCTATAACCTTATGGGGATCATTCTTACTCAGACAACAGATGCCACTCCTGGCCCTCATAGGCTTGTAGCTATATTGTAATGCATAAATGCATTCAGCCCCATAGTCTTTATCACAGTCTCAACACTGTTTAAAAGTCCAAAGTTCAACGTTTCTTCTAGGATTCATGACATTCTCTTAATTGTAATCTTCAATTTTATCATAAAATATTTTTACTTCCTTTTTCAATAAAAGAACATGCTTTTCAAAAAATAAAAAATAAATTAAATTAAATTTAAAAAAAAGAAAGAAAAAAAAGAGAAAGAAAAAAAGACAAACCAAAGGGCAGATTTCAGGTAGAATTAGCAGATACATTAGCTATAAGAATTTGTAAATATGTGTATTTATGATCTCTATATAAATATTATAACCAAAATATGGTAATGCACTACTGAGTCATACAAGATTTGGGCCTTACTACATACAAGATTTAGACCTTGTTACAGTTCCCTGTTCCTAATCTAGATCTTAAAGCATTTGAATTTTCTGACTAATTCAGCAGTCCACCAGCAATATATAGAACTCTGAATAATTTCCTACAGACATGCAGAAACACAGTGTAAGAACAGGGATGGGAAATTGTTCCCAGTCCCTTTATAAAGGTGATCAGCCTAAAATTCCCATTCTATAGCTTTGTAGTGATCCTGTTTGTCTTCCTAACACTGTAAATTCTATACAAAACACTAAAGGTATAGTCTACATGCACAACTATGCTGCTGGGTCCCCACAGCTTATCTAGAATAATTAATATTATTGTTCATTAAAAAAACATGTGCCTCTTGCGTTCCACTCTTGTTGGCATGCACATTACCTGACAGTGGGGTGGTTTGGTTTTCTAGCTTCCTGACATCAGACTGTCAAAGGTCTAGAAGTGGGTCTATGTAGCTCTGGGGCCACCATGCCGTCACTGGGCTCATCATTCTATTCACATGTGTTCTGCATAGTCTTGAATATACTTAGCATTCTCTCTTTGAAGCTATCCATTTATCAAAGGGGTTTAATTCCAGAGCCTGATTTCACTATTACTTTCAATGCACATATATTGAGCATATTTTCTTTTTAATTTTATGTGTCTGGATACTTGCCTGTATGTATGCCTGTACACCATGTGAATGCTAGTGCCCACGGATACCAGAAGAGGTCATGGGGTTCCTTGGGATCAAAGTTACAAAAGGCTCTGAGAACCGTATGGTTGCTAGGAATCTAAAGTACTCTTAACCTTTGAGCCATATATCTTTCCCTGAATTTTTTTTTTAATTTTAGGTTGACATATAAAAATGAGAAAACAAAAAATTAAGACAAACACTGAATTAAAAACACTTGCCGTCTTTCCTTTTCAGAAGGAAGCAATGTGGTGAGCACTGAAGAAGCCACTTTTGACCGTGGCTATGTAAAGAAGAAGTTAGAGCACGGCCTGTCGCGGATATGGCAGGTTTGGTTGTTTACCTTTACTTTACAGAGGCTGTGCTCAGAAATGTGTGTGTTACAGTTGCTTTAGAAATCCCCTTTCTAACTGTGTATGTGCGTGCACTCTGAAGGCTTAATCATATGCTAGTTCGTCTTTGGCTATCATTTAACTTAATTTGTGTAATTAGTTGATAATTATATAGATGACAACGAACAGTAGACGAAAGTCTCTTAGTTTGAAAATCTCCAGTGTATTCCATGATTAAGGAATCTCATGCTTTCTTAAAGATGTGCCTTTTAATTGAGATGTCCCCTTTATTTTTATTTTATTTTATTTTCTTAATTTCCTTTTTGCTTAATTTTAGAAAAGAAGTAGGTGATAATTTGGTCAGAATGTAGGGAAGAATAAAAGTTATTTGCCCAGTGAGATTCATTGAGGAATGCTGTATACTCTTTACTTGAATTTGGGTTGATGTTGGTGTACTCCATTTGAGCTGCTCTAATAAGACACCCTAGCCTGGACTGGTTCAGAACAATCTATATGGTTTCTTATAACTCTTGAGTCTGGCAAGTTTAAGTAAGGCCACAGTCCTTAAGGGCTTGTGTTGGATAGTTCTGCTTTGTACTTCCACAGTTGGCCTTACTTGTGGAACTGGAGAGCCATGTCCCTCCGACATCGATGTAAGAATCTTTTAATTTAAGTTAATCCCATTCCCACAGGTTCCCCCCTCGTGGCATAAAGTCTCCCTAAAGGCCCTACTCTGTGCTCTCATCTTGCAGGTTTGAACTATAAATAGACCCATCATGATCTTTCTTTCTTTTCTTTTCTTTTTTTTTTTTTTTGGTTTTTCGAGACAGGGTTTCTCTGTGTAGTCCTGACTGTCCTGGAACTGACTCTGTAGACCAGGCTGGCCTCGAACTCAGAAATCCGCCTGCCTCTGCCTCCCAAGTGCTGTGATTACAGGCATGAGCCACCACGCCCGGCGATCTTTCACATTTTTTTTTCAGTTGACTGATTCAATTGTATTCTGAAATCTAATTAAAACTTGGTTCTTCCTAGATGAAAGTGTAATTTCTTTGGAATCTTTGTAACCTTGAAGACTGTAGAGCCTTTTAAGTATGCTGTGGTCCCACACGCCTCCATTTAGTTCGCTTAGTTTTACCATAGAGTGTAGGGTTTCTTTTAAAAATCATTTACGGAAACCTCCCCAAAACATAAATTTCCTCAAGAGTCACTTTATTATAATTTAGTTCTCTGGTTTTTGACAACCCTATATTAGTTACACAATTTTAATTTATATTTTAATGTTTAAGTATATTTATGTTGTAGTTATAATCATTTGACTTCTATATTTTCTCTTATGATGATATTAAACTGTTATGAACTTTTCAGGTAATTGTGGTTTGGGGCTGTTTTGGTTTGACCATTATATACCAAGGGAGCATCGTACTCATTAAATACTCGCCCAAGACCACACATGAATTTTTTTGTGATTTAGTATTTTAATAAACCCTTCCTGTACTAAACTGAAATTAGTGTATGTATGGTAGAATTTCTGGTAATCAGTTATGCCCTTTGAAATACCTGATATTTTATGCCGTTAGTTCTTATCTGACACATGGCAACCTGATTGTATTCCTGGTATATAACAACTTATTTGATGTAAAACTTAGCACACCATTCCTATGTAAGCATTTGGCTGGCTCGTGGAAGTCACCATCCTGTGATCTGTGCTCGTTTTGTTCCCTCGAGTTGACTATCATGCTCCAGTTTCAGGCTTTACTTGTTAGTTCTACTCCCCTTTGCTAACCTCTGTACCTCTGTTCCAGTATTGACCCCCTTCTGTATTATAATTTGTTTTGTGAATTATTTGTTTGTTTGTTTTTTTTTATTGAGATTCTCGGTTACTCAGCTTAGTTAGTCCCTCATCTGTTACCTGTCTCTTCCATTTACTTTAAGTGCAGGAGTGTCTCTGTGATTCCATACTGTGATCCATGTCTTTTTGTCTTAGGCTGTGCATATGGCCTTTCCCCATGTAAAGCTTAGCTAAGTACTCACCTGATAATTGTACATCGGCCTCTAAACTGCAGGTCCATAATTCCTAGAATATTATCAGAATATTATCAGAAGCACTAAGACAGTCGGGGAGTGATTCTGTCTTATCACATTATTCTGGTATTTCTAGTTTTTCCCTTTTTGAGAATACATAGGGATCACTAATGAGAGGTGTATTTTGTTTGTTATCTCAACAGTAAATGTTTTCCCTCAGCTAGTCAACTTTCCCCTTCACCACTTGCCGGATAATTCTGCTTCTCTCTACTTCATTAGTTGGCAGATACAGAGAAACAAAAGGTCGACCTCTGCCATGCAGTAGACACAAGATGCTTGACCCTGTAGTCTCTGCTTCTCTTTGGGGACATAAGTGCCTGCTCACAAGGCTGCCTTATCCTGTATATAATGTTAGCATAGTGTTTTTGACATGGGTAAATAATCAGGAGGTTTTTCTTCTTCTTTTTTTTTTTTTACAACTGTTTATTCAGCTGTTGTATATGATATATTATAATGCATACTCTTTAGCATTACTGAATTATTTGGATTATTTATCTGAATATTTCTTTTGTTTTAAATAGTTTGTGGTATATTTAATATATTACAAGTCTTTCAGCATTACTTACAATGTTTAATTTTGTATAGTTTGTATAGTTGGGAGGCGGCAACATTTGTAATGTAAATAAATAAAATAATTAATTAAAAAAGCAGTTATTGCCTATTGTTCTAGGTGAATTTTAGACTACTTGTTTAGAAGAAAAAATTTTGAAACTTTTGGCAGGAGTTTCATTGGACATATATAAAAATTTGAAAAAACTGGTTTCAACTGGTTAGTCTTACACTTAGTATCTCTATAGTCAATGTACTGATTTATTTTAAATATATATATATATATTTAATTTCATTAGAGATCTTTTTTTGTATTAATGGTCTGGAATTTTTTTATAAGCCTTTTAAAGATTTAGTATGTTTCCAAGAGAAAGTTCCGCATTTTATTGTGAAGGTAATTGTGAAGGCTATCATATTTCATGTATTACCTGATACTTATTTTGCAGTTTTTCATTTCTAAGTATACTATATTTGGGTTTCTAATGAACCAGAGGAATGCATTAGTGATGACTTTGTCCTGTCATTTATAAGACTATATTTTTTTGAAAAAGGATATTATTTAAGTGTGTGTGTGTGTGTGTGTGTGTGTGTGTGTGTTTGTGGTTATGTGCACTTGAGAACAGCTGTCTTTAGAGGTCAACAGTGTGGGAAATCCATGAAGTTGGTCATGGTTCTGAACCACTGGGGCATTGGGAATAGATCTTGAGTTCTTTCCAAGAATAGTATGGTCTCTTAACTGAGTCATCTCTTCAGCCCAGTGTATCATTCTTATGATAAGAGCTGTGTGTGCACTTATGTGTGTCTTTACATTAGATAGAATTTAACACAACTTTGTCAAGCTGTAGTGAGATTGTGGCCATACTATTTCTTAAAAATATTCATAGGACTGTCTCCATTAGGGTCACTCTTAAAGACTTGGCTGTTGATCGAAGTAGATGGTTATCATTGAACTAAAAATGGTCTCCTATTTCATATAAGTTTGTAACTAGAATAAGTTTACTTATTATTTTATTTATTGTCTTACAGGATGTTCAACTCAAAGTAAAAACCTACTTGCTTGGAACTGATTTGTCTATATTCAAATATGATGATTTCATCTTTGTTCTGGATATTGTCAGCAGGTAGTGTTTGAGATACTGATGTCTATGGCATAATTTACTCAACCATAAAAATTAAAAGAAATCAGAAATTGAGTTTTCTGTCTAACTTCTTCATGGAAGAGGATATAATTATGCATGACTGATGGATCTGGGCTTATAGGATCTTCCTAATTTTTTTTCAGATACCTAAATTTCTATTAGCTGTACTTCTTAAAGAAAGAACCTGAACCATTACTTGTTTTTCTTTTTTTGTTTGTTCCTTTTTTTCTATAAGGATGTTCTGAAACTTACACCTTTCTATCCAACTAGGTTAATGCAAGTCGGAGAAGAATTTTGTGGTAGCAAGTCTGAAGTTTTGCAGGAGTCCATTAGAAAACAAAGTGTCAATTACTTCAAGAACCACCATAGGTAAGAAATTCAACAAGATATGACTATATCCAGTAGGTAATGAACCATTGGTCTATGCTTTCTTTTATAAGATTGACTGATTGAAAGCTGTTTTTAACTTGTAGTAAATAAATTTATTGTGTCTCTTTTTAAGATAGTGATGCTTCCTCATGAATATACTAGAAAGTATTCTCATTTTTTTATTCCTTGTGAATCTTAAAATTTTTGTTTTGAATGGGTTGAACTTACTGGAGCAAATACCGAACTGGTTTCTTTAGAGGTAAAACTTGAGCATCAGATCAGGATTACTGAAAGATTTTAGTCACTGCTCTGTACTGCAGGTGTATTGCACAAGGAGAAAGGACGTGAGAACAGTGACCAGCAGTGGCAGCACTCAGTGGTGTGCTTCTGAGTCTGCTTCCAGGAATGAGAAGGTCTGTAGCGTAGCGGTTGTGCTACTCAGACCCGAGCTGCAAAGCTGAGATTGCATCATTGCTTGCTTAACTGCCACTCAGCCAGGGTTGGGAAGGGGGATGAGGTGGTATTCTGTGAGTACAAGAAGATGCAAATAAAATGCCGTGGCCTTGTGATCATGTGCCCAAGCCATACCAGATGGCGAGAAAGGAAGAACACTGATTACACTCAGTTTTAAAATGTGTTCTATTTGGAGAGAAAGAGAGGGAGTCGGGGAGAGTGTATGAGCACTAGGTTGTAGCACGCATATGGAAGTCAGAGGACAACTTACTGGAGGGAGTCCGGTCTCCTTCTCCCTGTATGTGAGTTCTAGGGCTTGAGCTTGTATTGTCAGGCCTGGCAGCAAGCACTC
The DNA here is from genome assembly GCA_964023405.1 of Apodemus agrarius. NCBI lineage: Eukaryota > Metazoa > Chordata > Mammalia > Rodentia > Muridae > Apodemus > Apodemus agrarius. The sequence continues at coordinate 28,498,904 of OZ030006.1, forward strand.
TTAGCTCCTCACCCACATCACCGACCTCTAGATGGTTCTCGATATAGGCCACATACAAGTCGCATCTTTATATGTTTTATCATTAATTCTTTTTTTGTACTTTTTTATATGTACATTTTTTAAATTAGGTATATTCTTTATTTACTCTTCTAATGTCCCCTTTCCTGGTTCCCTCCTCCTCCAAAAATCCTATAAGCCATCTCCCCTTCCCCTCAGCCCACTCCCACTTCCCTGTCCTGCTATTTGTCTACACTACAGTATAAGTCTTTCCAGGACCAAGGGCCTCTCCCCCATTTGATGTCCAAAAGGATCATCCTCTGCTGCCAATATGTCTGGGGCCATGGGTAACTCCAAGTGTACTCTTTGGTTGATGGTTTTGTCCCTGGAAGTTCTGGGAGTTCTTGATGACTTATATTGTTCCTCCTATGGTGCTGCAAACCCCTTCAGCTCCTTTGGTCCTTTATCTCATCCATTGGGGACCCTGTGCTCAGTTCAATGGCTGGCTGAGAGGTTTCTCCTCTGTATTTGTCAAGCACTTGCAGAGCCTCCCAGGTGACAGCTATATCCAGCTCCTGTCAGCAAGCACTTGTGGGCATCCACAATAGTGTCTGGGTTTTCTAATTGTATATGGGATGGATTCCTAGGTGAGGTAGTCTCTAGATGGTCTTTCCTTCAGACTCTGCTCCACATTTGTCTCTGTATCTCCTTCTGTGGGTATTTGTACCTCCTTCTAAGAAGGACTAGAGAATCTATATATTGTTTTTCTTCCTTCTTGGGCATCATTTGATATGTGAACTGTGTCTTGGGTATTCCAAGCTTCTAGGCTATGAGTGAGTGCATACCATGTGTGTTCTTTTGTGATTGCATTATCTCACTCAGGATATTCTCCAGTTCCATCCATTTGTCTAAGAATTTCATGAATTCATTGTTTCTAATGGCTGAATAGTACTCCATTGTATGTATATATACCACATTTTCTGTATCCATTCCTCCATTGAGGGACACCTGGGTTCTTTCCAGCCTCTGGCTATTATAAATAAGGCTGCTATGAACATAGTGCATAGTGGAGCATGTTTCCTTATTTATTACATGCGGAAGAATCCTCTGGCTATATGCCCAGGAGTGGTATAGCAGGGTCCTCTAGTAGTAGTATCCCCAGTTTTCTGAGGAATCGCCAGACTGATTTCCAGAGTGGTTTTACCAGCTTGCAATCCCACCAGCAGTGGAGGAGTGTTGCACTTTCTCCACAACCTCTCCAGCACCTGCAGTCTTCTGAGTTCTTTATCTTAGCCATTCTGACTGGTGTGAGGTGGAATCTCAGGGTTGTTTTGATTTGCATTTCCCTGATGACTTAGGATGTTGAACATTTTTTTGGGTGCTTCTTAGCAATTTGATATTCCTCAGTTGAAAAATTTTTGTTTACATCTGTACCCCATTTTTTAATAGGTTTATTTGGCTCTCTGGAGTCTATCTTCTTGAGTTCTTTATATATATATTGGCTATTAGCCCTCTGTCGGATGTAGGGTTGGTAAAGATCTTTTCCCAATTTGTTGGTTGCCTTTTTATCCTGTTGACAGTATCCTTTGTTTTACAGAAACTTTGTAATTTTATGAGGTCCGATTTGTCAATTCTTGATCTTAGAGCATAAGCTATTGGTGTTCTGTTCAGGAACTTTCCCCCTGAGCCAATGTCCTCAGTGGTCTTCCCCAGTTTCTTTTCTATTAGTTTTAGTGTGTCTGGTTTTATATGGAGGTCCTTGATCCACTTGGAGTTGAGCTTAGTACAAGGAGATAAAAGTGGATCAGTTCTCATTCTTCTGCATGTTGACCTCCAGTTGAGCCAGCACCATTTGTTGAAAAGGCTATCTTTTTTCCACTGGATGGTTGTGGCTCCTTTATCAAAGATCAATTGGCCATAGATGTGTGGGTTCAGTTCTGGGTCTTCGATCCTATTCCATTGATACACCTCCCTGTCACTGTACTAATACCATGCAGTTTTTAACACCACTGCTCTGTAGTATTGCTTGAGGTCCGGGATACTGATTCCCCCAGAAGTTCTTTTACTGTTGATGATAGTTTTAGCTATCCTGGTTTTTTTGTTATTCCAGATGAATTTGAGAATTGCTCTTTCTAAGTCTATGAAGAATTGAGTTGGGATTTTAATGGGGATTGCATTGAATCTATATATTGCTTTTGGCAAGATGGCCATTTTTACTATATTAATTATTAATCATGCCAATCCACGAGCTTGGAAGATCCTTCCATTTTCTGAGGTCTTCTTTGATTTCTTTCTTCAGAAACTTGAAGTTCTTATCATACAGATCTTTCACTTGTTTGGTTAGAGTCACCCCCAAATATTTTATATTGTTTGTGATTATTTTGAAGGAAGTTGTTTCCCCAATTTCTTTCTTGGCCTGTTTATTTTTTGAGTATAGGAAGGCTACTGATATGCTTGAGTTAATTTTATAATCAGCCACTTTGCTGAAGTTGTTTATCAGCTATAGGAGTTCTCTAGTGGACTTTTTGGTTCACTTAATTATACTATCATATCATCTGCAAATATTGATAACTTGACTTCCTCCTTTCTTATTTGTATCCCTTTGACCTCCTTTTGTTGTCTAATTGCTCTAGCTAGAACTTCAAGTACTATATTGAATAGATATGGAGAGCGAAGGCAGCCTTGTCTGGTCCCTGATTTTAGTGGGAATGCTTCAAGTTTCTCTCCTTTTAGTTTGATGCTGGCTACCGGTTTGCTGTATATTGCTTTTACTATGTTTAGATATGGGCCTTGGATTCCCAATCTTTCCAGGACTTTTAGCATGAAATAAGGCTGAATTTTGTCAAATACTTTTTTAGCATCTAATGAAATGACCATGTGGTTTTTCTTTTCTTTGAGTTTGTTTATGTAGTGGATTACATTGATGGATTTCTATATATTGAACCATCCCTGCATCCCTGGAATGAAGCCTACTTGATAGTGGTAAATGATAGTTTTGTTGTGTTCTTGGATTCGGTTGGCAAGAACTATATTGAGTATTTTTGCATGGACATTCATAAGGGAAATTGGTCTGTAGTTCTCTATCTTTGTTGGATCTTTGTGTGGTTTTGGTATCATCATAATTGTGGTGTCATAGAATGAGTTGGGTAGTGTTCCCTCTGTTTCTATTTTGTGGAATAGTTTGAAGAGTATTGCTGTTAGGTCTTCTTTGAAGGTCTGATAGAATTCTGCACTAAAGCCATCTGGTCCTGTGCTTTTCTTTTGGTTGTAAGACTTTCAGTGACCACTTCTATTTCTTTAGGGGTCATGGGACTGTTTAGACGGTCTATTTGATCCTGATTTAATTTGGTATTTGGTATCTGTCTAGGAAATTGTCCATTTCCTCCTGATTTTCCAGTTGTGTTGAGTATAGGCTTTTGTAGTTGGATCTGATGATTTTTTTAATTTCCTTAGTTTCTGTTATATCTCCCTTTTCATTTCTGATTCTGTTAATTTGGATACTGTCTCTGTGCCCTCTCGTTAGTCTGGCTAAGGTTTAACTATCCTTTTGATTTTCTCAAAGAACCAGCTCATAGTTTTGTTGATTCTTTGTAAGGTTCTTTTTGTTTCTACTTGGTTGATTTCAGCCCTGAGTTTGATGATTTCCTGTCTTCTACTCCTCCTGGGTGAATTAGCTTCTTTTTGTTCCAGGGCTTTCAGGTGTGCTGTTAAGCTGCTAGTGAATGCTCTTTCCACTTTCGTTTTAGAGGCACTCGGGGCTATGAGTTTTCCTCTTAGCACTGCTTTCATTGTGTCCTAAGTTTGGGTATGTTGTGCCTTCATTTTCACTAATTTCTAAAAAGGTTTTGATTTCTTTCCTTATTTCTTCCTTGACCAAGGAATCATTGAGTAGAGCATTGTTCAGCTTCCATGTGTATGTGGGCTTTCTGTTTGTTTTTTTTTTTTTTTTTTTTTTTTTTGCTATTGAAAACCACTCTTACTCCATAGTGATCTGATAGGAGGCATGGGATTAGTTCCATCTCCTTATATCCATTGAGGTCTGTTTTGTGACCAATTATATGGTCGATTTTGGAGAAGGTACCATGAGGTGCTAAGAAGAAGGTATATTCTTTTGATTTAGGATGAAATTCTCTATATATATCTGTTAAATCCATTTGGTCCAAAACTTCAATTATTTTCACTGTGTGTCTGTTTAGTTTGTACTTTCCTGATCAGTCCATTGAGGAGAGTGGAGTGTTGAAGTCACCCACAATTATTGGGTAAGGTGCAATGTGTGCTTTGAGCTTTAGTAATGTTTCTTTTACAAATGAGGGTGCCCTTACATTTGGAGTATAGATGTTCAGAATTGAGAATTCTTCTTGGTGGATTTTTCCTTTGACGAGTATGAAGTGTCCTTCCAAGTCTTTTTTTGATGGTGTTAGGTTGAAAGTCAATTTTATCTGATATTAGGATGGCTACTCCAGCTTGTTTCCTGGGACCATTTGTTTGGAAATTTGTTTTCCAGCCTTTTACTCTGAGGTAGTGTGTGTCTTTGACACTGAGGTGCATTTCCTGTATGCAGCGAAATGCTCGGTCCTTTTTATGTATCCAGTCCATTAATCTATGTCTTTTTATTGGAGAATTGAGTCCATTGATGTTAAGAGATATTAAGGAATAGTGATTGTTGCTTCCTGTCATGTTTGATGCTGTTTTTATGTTTGAGTAGTTATCTTCTTTTGGGTTTGTTGAAAGATTACTGTCTTGCTTTTTCCAGCGTGTAGTTTCCCTCCTCGTATTGGCGTTTTCCATCTATTATCCTTTGTAGGGCAGGATTTGTGGAAAGATATTGTGTAATTTTGTTTTACCATGGAATATCTTGGTTTCTCCATCTATGGTGATTGAGAGTTTTGCTGGGTATAGTAGTCTTGGCTGGCCTTTGTGTTCTCTTAGAGTCTATGAGGTCTGCCCAGGTTCTTCTAGCTTTCATGGTCTCTGTTGAGAAGTCTGGTGTGATTCTGATAGGTCTTCCTTTATATGTTACTTGGCCTTTTTCTTTTACTGCTTTTAATGTTCTTTCTTTGTTTAGTACATTTGATGTTTTGGTTATTATGTGACTAGAGGTATTTCTGTTCTGATCTAGTCTGTTTGGAGTTCTGTAGACTTCTTGTATGTTCATGGGCATCTATCACTCTTTTTAGGTTAGGGAAGATTTCTTCTATAATTTTGTTAAAGATATTTACTGGCCTTTTAAGTTCTAAATCTTTACTCTCTTTCACTTATAATCCTTAGGTTTGGTCTTCTCATTGTGTCCTAGATTTCCTGGATGTTTTGGGTTACAAACTTTTTGCATTTTACATTTTCTTTGACTGTTGAGTCAATGCTTTCTTTTTTCTTTTCTTTTCTTTCTTTCTTTTTTTTTTTCTTTTTTTTTTCTTTTTTTTTTTCTTTTTTGTTTTTTTTTTTTTTTTGTTTTTTTTTTTTTTTTTTTGCTTTTTTGAGACAGGGTTTCTCTGTGTAGCCCTGGCTGTCCTGGAACTCACTCTGTAGACCAGGCTGGCCTCGAACTCAGAAATACGCCTGCCTCTGCCTCCCCAGTGCTGGGATTACAGGCGTGCGCCACCACGCCCGGCTGAGATTTTATTTTCTTAACAAGGTACTAAATGTGTGATTTGTTTAACAGAGCTCTTGGGGAGAATGAAGAGCCCTAACTTACTCCATGTCCATTTAGGCTTCTAGTTGGAAGATAACAGGCATGAGAACAAGGTGAAATTGAAAGCATCTTCCATCTTCCGCTATGTGTTACTTCTGGAAGTTGTACAACCAGGTTTCACACCAGTATCATTTTCTGCAGCAAAACTCTATGAGCACATGTGGGAGAACGGTTTCTAACACTTAAGATTTTTTTTTTTTTTTTTTTTTTTGCAATTTCGCAAGAGGATTTTAATATCCAGAGCTCTGGGGGGCTACAGCTTCCCCAGCAGAGTAAAGAAGCAAAACCCGCCGAGGACTGGCTTGTCTTGCCTTTTATAGACTTATAACAGAACCCGCCTACCACAAGCTTCTAAGCCAATCAGTTCAATCCATCCGAACTTGCTCTCTCTGACGACCTACCAGCCTCTCACAGAGGCCGGAAGAACTAGTTAAGTCATTTCCGCTTACGTGGCCGCCACGCAGTGTCGCGCCCACCCTCCCCCACTGGCCTTGCGGATTCAAGTGCCCCCCACGTGCCCAGGCATGGGGGATTCCTAGCTTATAACCTTATCCTTTCATTCCCCACTTCCTGTCTTGTTAATAGTTCTAACCTTAGAACTAGGAGAATTAAAGGTCAGCCTCTTCTTGTCTCAGAAGGCTCTTATACTGTTGCCTAAGTACCATAAATCTGGACTGCGCTCACCTGGTCCCTGATGAAGGCAACTAATCTATTGACTGTATAAGTCTAACTGTAAGAAACAGGAGCATTATCATTAGGGGTCCTATCAGGGCAGAAAACAGGGTGGTCAAGAGTACAAGATAAGGGTCTTTTCACTGAGTCTTAAAGTTTCCCACGTGGTGGCATCTAATGTAGACCATATCTCCAACTTGGAAGTGATTTGGGACTTGCGGATCTCCTCCTGAGTAGGCCTCCGGGACCTCGATGCCTTATCCATTGGAGCGCCTCGAGCCTGTAGAGCAAAGGTCCAGTCTCTGTGATCAATTTGGTGAGGATCTCTTTTACCAGGGTTCCAGCAACTGTTTCTGAAGCCTTCTTTGACAGATCCGGTAACCTGTCTGGAAGCAGCGAGGAGTCTCTGACATGCCTAGAGCATTAAAGCAGACAGTTTGAGCCAAATCTCATGTTGTGGTACACCTCTCGGGAGGACCCAGTAGATGACAAAGAAGTTGGGGTAACAAAGAGGATTAAAATGGCAAGGACTATTCAGAAACAAGGGATGAGGCACCACCCAGCCTAAACCAGTCTCCAAGGTCAATTTAGTTAAGGTCTCTCATAGAGTTTTGTTTATTTTCTCTAGCTGTCTTGAGCCCTGGGGACAGTACATCCAATAACGTTTCCAATTAGTCCCCAATATCTGTCAATTTCTGACTTACCTTAGAAACAAAAACAGAACCATTGTCTAATCCCATTACCTCGGGCAATCTGAAACTCGGGAAAATTTCTTTTAACCATGGCTGCTGTTTCCTGCCTGCTAGGGGAAGTCTCAGTCTATCTAGATTAACTATCTACAAGTGCTAGAAGATATTCACAAACATACTTTCCTGCCTTATCTTTTATAAACCCTCTATATACTCTAGGTTGTTCTCTTCTAGGTCTTCTGCCCTATTTACTCTTTGCTGCATAAGCATTCACTCGCTGGCATACCTTACACTGTTTTATTGATCCCTTAAATGAGTTCATGTGTGCATTTGTCCTGGCGAGTCCTTGGCTTACTTTCTGGGGAGTATGATTCTCCCTTCTTGTGTGCACCTTTCCTTGGTAATAGTTGGTCAGATGGCTATTAATCTCAGTCCTTTTTTCTTCAGCATATTTTAAGTGAGGCTATCTCACTTTGTCCCATTTGTCAGTGGATGCCTCTCGCAAACCCACAACCAGTATAGGCTCCTGTATATCTATTCTTGGAGCCATTTGCTCTGCCGGGCTATTGCCCACTGAGTCTTTTCCCTTTTGACATCCTGGGCAGAGGGTGATACTCACAGTTGTTGGCTTCATTAGGGCATCTAAGAGGTCCAAGATTTCCTGTTGGTTTTCTCTGATGTGAGCAGTCCTTTTGGCATATACACCTGTGGACGTGGGCTGTGGCAAAGGCATACCTGTTATCCATGTGGATGTTGATTTTCTTGCTGTCTCCAAGTTCCGAGATCTTGGTAAGGGCCATTAGCTCCACTTTCTGCGTTGACATGCCAGGGGGTAAAGATTCTTCTACCCAGATGCCGTTTGTGCTGACCACCATAGCAGCACCTGCTTGTCCCTGTCCTTCATGGGGAAAATTGCTCCTGTCTGTAGCAACTTTCAGCAGGGGTCAGTCTCTCTTTTGGGGCCAGTTGCTGCAGCCCTTTGGACAGTAAATATATCTGTCCTCCCCACCATTTTGGAGAGTATGCCTTGCTCCAACAGTTAGGAACATCCTGGGGTGACCTTAAATGAATGGGTTACCCATCCCATCCCTAGGTCCATTGTTCTTCGGGTAGTCCATGAACATATTTTGGTGCCAGTGGCTTCTTGGACCCTAGATCTTTTCTTGAAAACAGGGCCATTGGGTTGGAAGACCGTGTGTTAAGCCCCTGTGTCCATCAAGAACTGAGTGGGTTTCTCTTTCCCTCTCACAGTTATCCAGGGTTGGGGGAGGTGGTCAGAACACCCATCTCCCCTAGTCATTGTCTTTATCCAGGGATAACACCTTTGCCATTTGGGGTCACTTCTCCCAAGACCTGTGAGTTCTTTTTTTTTTTTTTGATTTTTTTTTTATTGTATATATTCTATATTTACAATTCATTTCCCTTTTTCTGGTTCCCCACCCCCAAAGGTCCCACATGTCCTTTTCCCTCCCCCTGCTCCCGCATCCACCCCCTCCCACTTTACTGTTCTTGTACTCTCCCACAATGATGTTTTGGTCCATTCTAGCACCAGTGTCCACTCCTTTCTTCTTGTGAGACATCACTTGATATGTGATTTGTGTCTTTGGTGTTCCAAGCTTCTAGGCTAATATCCACTTATCAGTGACTGTATACCATGGGTATTCTTTTGAGACTGGGTCACCTCACTTAGTATGACGTTCTCCAGCTCCATCCATTTCTCTAAGAATTTCATGAATTCATTGTTTCTGATGGCTGAATAGTACTCCATTGTGTATATATACCACATTTTTTGTATCCATTCCTCTGTTGAGGGACATCTGGGTTCTTTCCAGCTTCTGGCTATTATATATAAGGCTGCTATGAACATAGTGGAGCATGTATCCTTATTGCATGCTGGTGAATCTTCTGGGTATATTCCCAGGAGTGGTATGGCTGGGTCCTCCGGAAGTATCACGCCCAGCTTTCTGAGGAACCGCCATACTGATTTCCAGAGTGGTTGTACCAGCTTGCATTCCCACCAGCAGTGGAGGAGTGTTCCTCTTTCTCCACATCCTCGCCAACACCTGATGTCTTCTGAGTTTTTAATCTTAGCCATTCTGACTGGTGTGAGGTGAAATCTCAGGGTTGTTTTAATTTGCATTTCCCTAATGACTAGTGATGTTGAACATTTTTTAAGGTGTTTCTCAGCCATCCGAATTTCTTCAGGTAAAAAGTCTCTGTTTAGCTCTGTACCCCATTTTTGGATAGGGTTATTTGGTTTTCTGGGGTCTAACCTCTTGAGTTCTTTGTATACATTGGAGATTAGCCCTCTGTCGGATGTGGGGTTGGTGAAGATTTTTTCCCAATTTGTTGGTTGCCGATTTATCCTTTTGACAGTGTCTTTTGCCTTACAGAAACTTTGTAGTTTTATGAGGTCCCATTTGTCTATTCTTGTTCTTAGAGTATAAGCAATTGGTGTTCTGTTCAGGAATTTTTCCCCTGAGCCGATGTCTTCAAGGGTCTTCCCTAGTTTCTTTTCTATTAGTTTTAGTGTGTCTGGTTTTATGTGGAGATCCTTGATCCACTTGGAGTTGAGTTTAGTGCAAGGAGATAAGAGTGGATCAATTCTCATTCTTCTGCATGTTGACTTCCAGTTGAGCCAGCACCATCTGTTGAAAAGGCTATCTTTTTTCCACTGGATGTTTTCAGCTCCTTTGTCGAAGATCAATTGGCCATAGATGTGTGGGTTCAGTTCTGGGTCTTCGATCCTATTCCATTGATCCGCTTCCCTGTCACTGAACCAATACCATGCAGTTTTTAATACCACTGCTCTGTAATATTGCTTGAGGTCCGGGATATTGATTCCCCCAGAAGTTCTTTTGCTGTTGATGATAGTTTTAGCTATCCTGGGTTTTTTGTTATTCCAGATGAATTTGTGAATTGCTCTTTCTAGCTCTATGAAGAACTGAGTTGGGATTTTGATGGGGATTGCATTGAATCTGTATATTGCTTTGGGCAAGATTGCCATTTTGACTATATTAGTCCTGCCAACCCACGAGCATGGAAGATTTTCCCATTTTCTGATGTCTTCTTCAATTTCCCTCTTCAGAGACCTGAAGTTTTTGTCGTATAAATCTTTCACATGTTTGGTTAGCGTCACTCCAAGATACTTTATATCATTTGTGGCTATTGTGAAGGGTGTCATTTCCCTAATTTCTTTCTCGGCCTGCTTATCCTTCGCGTATAGGAAGGCTACTGATTTACTTGAGTTGATTTTATAGCCAGCCACTTTGCTGAAGTTGTTTATCAGTTGCAGGAGTTCTCTGGTGGAGGTTTTTGGGTCACTTAAGTAAACTATCATATCATCTCCAAATAGTGATAGTTTGACTTCTTCCTTTCCGATTTGTATCCCTTTGACTTCCCTCTGTTGTCGAATTGTTCTAGCTAATACCTCAAGTACTATATTGAAGAGATATGTCGAGAAGGGACAGCCTTGTCTAGTCCCTGATTTTAGAGGGATTGCTTCGAGTTTTTCTCCGTTTACCTTGATGTTGGCTACTGGTCTGCTGTATATTGCTTTTACTATGTTTAGATATGGGCCTTGAATTCCTGTTCTTTCTAGGACCTTTAGCATGAAAGGATGCTGAATTTTGTCAAATGCTTTTTCAGCACCCAATGAGATGACCATGTGGTTTTTTTCTTTGAGTTTGTTTATGTAGTGGATTACGTTGATGGATTTCCATATATTGAACCATCCCTGCATCCCTGGGATGAAGCCAACTTGATCATGGTGAATGATCGTTTTGATGTGTTCTTGGATTCGGTTGGCAAGTATTTTGTTTAGTATTTTTGCATCGATATTCATAAGAGAAATTGGCCTGTAGTTCTCTTTCTTAGTTGGATCTTTGTGTGGTTTTGGTATCAGGGTAATTGTGGCTTCATAGAATGAGTTGGGTAGTGTTCCTTCTGTTTCTATTTTGTGGAATAATTTGAAGAGTATCGGTATCAGGACTTCTTTGAAGGTCTGATAGAATTCTGCACTAAAACCGTCTGGTCCTGTGCTCTTTTTGGTTGGAAGACTGTCTATGACCCCTTCTATTTCTTTGGGGATTATGGGTCTGTTTAGACGATCTATTTGATCCTGGTTTAATTTTGGTATTTGGTAACTGTCGAGGAAATTGTCCATTTCCTCCAGATTCTCCAGTTGTGTTGAGTATAGGTTTTTGTAGTAGGATCTGATGATTTTTTGAATTTCCTCAGTTTCTGTTGTTATATCTCCCTTTTCATTTCTAGTTTTGTTAATTTGAATACTGTCTCTGTGCCCTTTAGTAAGTCTGGCTAGGGGTTTATCTATCTTGTTGATCTTCTCAAAGAACCAGCTCCTGGTTTTGTTGATTCTTTGTATGGTTTCTCTTTGTTTCAACTTGATTGATTTCAGCCCTGAGTTTGATGATTTCCTGTCTTCTACTCATCCTGGATGAAATTGCTTCTTTTTGTTCCAGAGCTTTCACGTGCGCCATTAAGTTGCTAGTATATGCTCTCTCCTGTTTCTTTTTGGAGACACTCAGGGCTATGAGTTTTCCTCTAAGTACTGCTTTCATTGTGTCCCATAGATTTGGGTATGTTGTGCCTTCATTTTCATTAAGTTCTAAGAATTCTTTGATTTCTTTCTTTATTTCTTCCTGGACTAAGGTATCATTGAGTAGAATATTGTTCAGCCTCCAAGCGTATGGGGATTTTCTGTTGTTTTTGTTGCTATTGAAGAATACTCTTACTCCATGGTGATCTGATAAGAGGCATGGGATTAGTTCGATCTTTTTATATTTGTTGAGATCTGTCTTGTGTCCAATTATATGGTCGATTTTGGAGAAGGTACCATGAGGGGCTGAGAAAAAGGTATAGTCTTTTGCTTTAGGGTGAAATGTTCTATATATATCTGTTAAATCCAATTGCTCCAAAGTTTCGATGAGTTTCTCCGTGTCTCTGTTTAGTTTCTGTTTTGCTGGTCGGTCCACTGTAGATAGTGGAGTATTGAGGTCCCCCACAATCATTGTGTTAGGTGCAATGTGTGCTTTGAGCTTTAGTAAGCTTTCTTTTACAAATGAGGGTGCCCTTACATTTGGAGCATAGATATTTAGAATTGTGAGTTCCTCTTGGTGGATTCTTCCTTTGACTAGCAGGAAGTGACCTTCTGTGTCTCTTTTGATGACTTTGGGTTGAAAGTCAATTTTATCTGATATTAAAATGGCTACTCCAGCTTGCTTCCTGTGACCATTTGCTTGCAAAATTGTCTTCCATCCTTTTACTCTAAGGTAGTGTTTGTCTTTGACTCTGAGGTGTGATTCCTGTAAGCAGCAAAATGTAGGGTCCTGTTTCTGTATCCAGTCTGTTAGTCTATGTCTTTTTATTGGGGAGTTGAGTCCATTGATGTTAAGAGATATTAAGGAATAGAGATTATTACTTCCTGACATTTTTGATGTTATTTTTGTTTTTGAGTAGTTATCTTCCTTTGAGTTTGATGGAAGAAGTTTACTGTCTTGCTTTTTCTTGGGTGCCATTTCCTTCCTTGTGTTGGAGTTTTCCTCCTATTATCCTTTGTAGAGCTGGGTTAGTGGAAAGATATTGTGTAAATTTGGTCCTGTCATGGAATATTTTGATTTCTCCATCTATGTTGATTGAGAGTTTTGCTGGGTATAGTAGTCTTGGCTGACATTTGTTTTCTTTTAGGGTCTGCATGAGGTCTGCCCAGGATCTTCTAGCTTTCATGGTTTCTGGAGAGAAGTCTGGTGTGATTCTGATAGGTCTTCCTTTATATGTTACTTGGCCCTTTTCTCTTACTGCCTTTAATATTCTTTCTTTGTTTAGTACATTTGGTGTTTTGATTATTATGTGACAGGAGGTGTTTCTGTTCTGGTCCAGTCTGTTTGGAGTTCTGTAGGCTTCTTGTATATTCATGGGCATCTCTCTCTTTAAGTTAGGAAAGTTTTCTTCCATAATTTTGTTAAAGATATTTGCTGGCCCTTTAAGTTGTAGATCTTCACTCTCATCTATCCCTATAATCCTTAGGTTTGGTCTTCTCATTGTGTCCTGGATTTCCTGGATGTTTTGGGTTACAAGCCTTTTGGATTTTGCGTTTTCTTTGACTGTGGAGTCAATGGTTACTATGTTATCTTCAGCATCAGAGATTCTTATTTCTATCTCTTGTATTCTGTTGTTTATGTTTGCATCTACGACCCCTGATTTCTTCCCAAGGTTTTCTATCTCCAAGGTTGCCTCCTTTTGTGATTTCTTAGTTGTTTCTACCTCTGTGTTCAGATCTTGGATGGTTTTGCTCAGTTCCATCATTTGTTTGTTTGTGTTTTCATGTAATTTTTTAATATAGTTTTGTGCTCCCTCTTTCATGACTTCTGCCTGTTGTTTCAAGTTCTCCTGCATTTCTTTAACTGATTTTCTCATTTCCTCTTTATTGGTTTCTGTCTGATGGCCCATATTCTCCTGGAGTTCTTTAAGTGTTTTTTGTGTTTGGATTGTAAGAGCTTCTACCCTATTGATGTTCCCCTGCATTTCTTTAAGAGATTTGTTTATGTCTTTTTTGTGTTCCTCTAGGAGCATCATGACCTGTGCTTTTATATCTAACTCTTGTTTTTCTGGTGTGCTGGGGTATCCTGGACTTGCTGTGGTTGGCGAATTGGGTTCAGATGGTGCCATATTGCCTTGATTTCTGTTAATAACGTTACTACGTTTGCCTTTTGCCATCTCTTTATCTCTGGCGTTAGTTGGTCTTATTGTAGATGGCGCCCTGCTGAAAGCACAGCACACCTGTCCCCAGGAGACAGATCCCTTCTGGCAGCTTGTCTGTGCTGGACTATGCTCGCTCTGAGTCCAGGCCCCTGACTCCAGCTGCTAGAGTTCCGAGCTGTGCCCCGAGGCAGCCCGGTGGCCCCTCGCTGGTAGTCCGCTCAGAGAGCTGGTCCTGGCCGGTAGTCTGCACCGCAGCTGAGCTTTCTGTGCCTGGATCTCCTGCAGAGCTAAGCTAAGCTATAACTCTGGCCACGCACCTGATTCCAGCTGCTCACTGCGTCCAGTGTGCCTGCTGTTTGTGCGTGGGGGTCTCGACCTGTGAGTTCTTGCTCCCAGCTTGTTAGGGCACACTCTGGCTTAGTGGCCTCTCCCTATAGTATGCACATTGATTCCTTTCTGCCTTTTAGCCAGGATTTTCTGTAGCTTCCTTCTCTCATTTTTTCTTCCTACTCTCTCTCCCTGTCTCAGCAAACTATACTAAATCTCTCGATAGACTTTTCTAACAACCTGCACCACCAAATCTCTCTACAGACCTTCTAAATAACTTGTACCAAATCCCTCTACATACTTTCTCAGCAAACTAAAGTCCTTCTAGTCTGGGGTGTATAGCAAAATGCTTCTGAGCTGCACTAGAAAGGCTGCCAGTGACTCCTCTGGTCCCTGCTTCACATACCTTTGCCAAATCTGTGGGCTATCATGCCCTCAAGACCTGCCAGTGGAGTCTGTTGTCTGTCCTTCAGGTGCCTCTTACCTTTCGTCTGAGGGGGTATTCTTTTCTGGCTTCCTGTATTACAAATAAAACAGTCTCAAAGAGATTAATCAGTCTCTTGGGAATATGTCTTTAGTGAGGGTGTCACCGTGAATCAGGATAGGTGGTCTCAGATCTTCTGCTCCATTCTGTGGTCTTCTCTAAATATAAATTGAGCATAACATCCAATCTCTGTCAAACAGAACCCTTGTCATCTTTACTATCTTGAAAGACTATAAGAATTAACACCTGACTCATGTTTTGGCTATAAATTTTATATCACCTGAAAATCATTTCTGTAAACCTATATCAGCTTTCAAGATTAAAGAGCTTGAGCTGACTATGAGACTAACAGTTTTTATCCCTGTCAGAAATCCTATAGAAAGCTTAACACACTTTTTAAGACTTAGCCAAATGATAGAGATTGCTAAATACCTGAACAGTTTATACTTTAAAATGTTGAAACATTTATCTTCAACCTTCTGGCACAAGAACATCTGACAGACTTAAAGAATCAGGAATTATTAAGTCATATAATAATCTATAGACACATTGAGTTTGTAAATGAAGAGAGGCAATCTCGTTGCTCTCTCTCTCTCTCTCTCTCTCTCTCTCTCTCTCTCTCTCTCTCTCGCCATAACAGAGGCAACTCTAGTTAAAACATTGAAAACACCCTAATAATAAACTCAGAGCCTTATATTTTTGTATGGCCCCAAACTCATAGGCGTAAACATTTCAGGTCTATAACAATAACAGCAAGAAAGGACTGAGTGTAAATCCTGCATGTTTACATTTTTAGTATTTATACCAGTGAAAACCTTGATTTTGTATCAAAATAAAATCAGTATCAAATAAGAATTTATACCTTGAACATAATATAATTCTCAAAACAAGATTTTAGTGTCACCGAGACAGGTTTTTGCTTAATGTTTCAGAATCTAGTCTTCTAGAGGTCCCCCATATTTTTGACCTCTTCCCCAGAGAAACAATAAAGCCACAGCTTAACAGTATATCTATTATAATAATTTAAACAATTTAAAATTAATGAAATAAGCCATCTGTAACTTAAATTCAGAATTCCTACATCCGCCACTTTGAGTGTCTTGTTAGAAGTTATTTCCCCCACTAGGGGGCCTCACAGCTTAAATATTTTGTCTCTTGTCCTAACATGGCGGGCCTGAGTCACGGGACCCGATCTTGGCGCCAAAGACCTCAACATGGCGGGCCTGAGTCACGGGACCGATCTTGGCGCCAAAGACCTCAACATGGCGGGCCTGAGTCACGGGACCGATCTTGGCGCCAAAGACCTTAACATGGCGGGCCTGAGTCACAGACCCGATCTTGGCGCCAAAGACCTCAACATGGTGGGCCGGAGTCACGCAACCCGATCTTGCCGCCAGACCGTAACATGGCGGGCCTGAGTCACGGGACCTGATCTTGCCGCCACAGAGCCCACCATGGCGGTCCTTTCAGTCGGTCTAAACTCTTAACAAAATTATCAGTCGGTCTAAATCCCTATGCGTCAGTCATCTAAATCTGAGAACACAAGACTATACAAAACACAAACAACGAAAACACAAGACTACAAAACAGAAACAATCACCACATAGACAGCCTGACGCTGCCACCATCAGGCGTCTCAGTTCAAGACAGTTTGCCTCTAGACAACCCAGTTTCAGATACCGAATATTCCCGCCAGTTGCAGGACACAAATACAGAGAAAAGAAGAACCCTATTCGGCCTTCTCTAGCTTCCTCCAGACCCCTGAGGTTTCGATTGCCAGGCGGAACTCTCCGCCCCAGTCAGGCTTTTGACAAAACAGTGAAACAAACAGAAAACAGAACCAGATCAGAAAACCAGACGGCCGGGAGGGCGTGTAAGTTCTCCAATTTAGAACTATCGTATCCTCCCAACACCCAGATGGGAACTTTCCAGGCGTCCCTGGATTTTCCTTCACTCGTGGGACGTCTCCCCGAGTTACAGCTTGTGGCCCACTAGCACGTCTGCCTATACCACGGTCTCCTGGCCATCACGGTCCGAGGAGACAGCTGCATATCTAAAAGCGCGCGTCTCATCAGATTCAGATCCCAAGAACAGAACAGAACACTCAGGACGAACAAACAACATCACATCGGCCGGCCGGCGCACACACACACTTCAGAAGGGGTCCCCTTACCTCCAAGTTGTTTCTCGAGTGTGTAGGGGTGTCCGCATTTCCTGGCCCATGCACCAAATGTAAGAACCGAAAGAAAAAACAGGGTACTTCTGTACCCCCATACCTCAGAAACCGGCACCCCAAACACTCACGAGAGACAGACCTGATGCAATTTCGCAAGAGGATTTTAATATCCAGAGCTCTGGGGGGCTACAGCTTCCCCAGCAGAGTAAAGAAGCAAAACCCCAACACTTAAGATTTTATCTCTTAAAATTGGGAATTTTATTGTCCGAAATTATTTATGTTCATGATCTATGATTTTGTACTGACCCAAAGCTATCATTCTTCTGCTACAAATAGTACACACTTTCTAGCCGAAGCAGTAACAGCGTAGAATGGTGTACTGATGTGTGATTATCAAAATATTCCATTGAAAAGTTCATTTGATTTCATGATTGCTTTGAGAAAACTGTAAGGCATGTTCAAGGGGACTGTGCTTTGAGTGGTGTCAGAAGAGGAAAATCACCTTTTTTCTTCTCATACACAGAGGGTTATTCTTTTCAAGATCAAGATAAGGGACTGGACAGATGGCTCAGCAGTTAAGAAAGCTTGCTGCTCTTGCAGAGAACCTAGGTTTAGGTTCCCAGCACCCGTATAATTGCTCACAACCTATGAGGGTACTACGTGCATATGGTGCATGTAAAATTAAAGGAATAAATATTTTTAGAAGGTTATGCAAAGTTGAAAAATGATATAGTTCCCTTTCCTCTTCAGCATATTCAATAAATTTCAAGACCAAGTCCCCCAAAATTGTAATAGTTAGATTCTAGGAAAAACCCACTGGGATGTAAGGTTATGTTAAGAATTTTGCATTGAGTGGCAGAATTTTGCTGGGAGAATGAATGTTTAGCTTGTAAGAGGTCCTTGGTTGAATCTTCAGCACCAATTCTTTTTTAAACATGTGTAATGATAGCAAAGACACTTTATTATTTGGGTGGGCATTAAATACTATCACAAGTTAAGAGGAAGGGAATGGCAGAGATTTCACTGAGACACAAGAAAAGTTTGTCTGCATGGAGAAACAATGTGATTGACTGCAGCAGCCAGTCGGAGCAGGAAAAGCTGCTTAGGTCCCCTAGACCAGCCTTTGGAGCAGTGCAGACCTGCTAAGCTTTATTTCAAGTCTCCATTCCAGTAGTGAAGTTCCCTTCCCTGCTTCCAAAGCCGTAAGTCACTCAGTTTGTGGTGATATGTTATAGGAAACTATCACACAGGCAGGAATTGCATGCTTCTGTGGAAGTTATATTTAACATTTAGTTCTGTGGTGACTGTTTAAGATTTTGAGAAGCTGGAACTGTCTTCTAACCCATCAGTCACCACTGTCCTGTATTTGTGGTGGTGTTGTATGGGGGTTCGGGCTGCTCCATGATCTTGCTTAGCCTTCTCTCTGTTTGTAACTGTCCTGGTAGATGTCAGTGGTATTTTATTGTGGCTTCAATATGCATTTCCTCAATGAATAAAGATGCTGCCAGCTTTATATGATGTACGTGCTTTTTAGCTGTATCTCTTCTGTGCAGAAGTATGGCTAAAGCTTTTAGCCATTTTTAACTGGATTATCAGCCTTTTATTATTAAATTATAAAATTATATAGTTACAGTTCCTAGTTAGGTCCACTATCTTTCCCTCTGGTTTTTCACATGGACACAATCATTTTGAGGAACTATCTGCTATTCTCCATGCTTTGACATGAGATCCTTTGTGTTTGTTTTCTCTCTCCCTCCCCCTGTCTCTCCCCCCTTCCTCTCCCTCCCCCCCTCTGTGCATAAGTGTGTGAATGTATGTTTGTGTTTGTAACCCAGAAGACATCGATTGTCTTCCCCAAATCCTTCTTCATTCTTCATTATATGTTTTTGAGCCAGGATCTCTCCCTGACTCGAAGCATACCAGTTTTGCTAGATTGCCTTCTATTTCCATTTACTGACCACTGGACTACAGGAGTCCGCCTGGCTGTTTACATGGGTGCTGGGAATATAAACTTAGGTCCTCATGCTAGTGTAGCAAACCCTTTACCAGTGTAGCCGGTTTCTGGCACACATTGTATTATCCATATATCCCTATCCATGCATTCATCCATAGTTATTCATCAATCCTTCTATCCTTACCCATCTACCTATCTCACTATTGAACTGAATTCTGCTATTCAGTTCTCAAGTGTCTATTTGATTTTTGGCTTTAAAAATATTTGTATTTATTGAAATGAAGCCTATGTTATTCAGGCAGACCTATTATTGATAATCCTTCTGCTTCAACCTTGAGAGTGGTATAGCTACAGGCATATATATGTATGTATGTATGTGTGTGTGTATGTATATATATATATATATATATATATATGTATGTATGTGTATACACACACACACACACACACACACACACACACACACACACCATGATTTCTGGCCTTTTTTATTATCATTGCAACTATTTGAAATACCTAACTTGAAATTTGTGGTGATGATACCTCCAACACAGCTGGTCCCTGCTTCTTTTGTATTTTCATATGAAACTTAAGATTTGTTCCAATTTCTGTGAAGAATTGTGTTGAAATTTTCATAGGGTTCTGTTGAACCTGTAGATTACTTTTGGTTGGATGACCATTTTCACAATATTAATTCTTTTAAGCTGCGAGCATGGAACATTTTTCCATTGTCTGGAATGTTTTTCAGCTTCTTTTTTTTTCAGCATCTTAACTTTGCCATTGTACAAAGTATTGTTCACGTCTTGGTTATGTCTATTACAGGATTTGGGGGAGCAATGGGGATAGTGAATAACATTTGTTCCTTGATTTTTTTTTCTCAGTGTTTTTGTAATTATATGATGGCCACTAATTTTTTAAGTGTTAATTTTGTAGCCTATAACTTTGTTGAGAATATTTATCAGCTATAGTCCTTGCTCAGTTATCCCAATATTTAGAGATGTTCCTGTTGTTTTAGATCCACCTATTTACTCTTTATCTTCAAATCTGGGCTTCTTAAAAAGTCTAGATTTTGTTTTAGCATGGTAGCAACAGCTGGTGGTATATTGGAGAAAAATAGGGCAAGTACTGGGCTTTTATTCAAATAGAAGTAACACTTTGTTTTTTGCATCTCCCTATATAATATCATGATGACTTAAGACATAAATGAGACCAGTAGTATAAAAAAAACCCTCCATGTAATGTGGGAGGTTAGTGGAGGAACTGGGGTCTGAGTGTCCTGTGGGCGGTTAGTGGGGTATCTGATGTGGGAGGTTAGTGGAGGATCTGGAGTCTGAGTGTCCTGTGGGCGGTTAGTGGAGGACCTGGAGTCTGAGTGCTGACCTGCTAAGTGTTGAGTGCATTTTGATGCCAGACACTAAGTCAAAGAACTGTGAAAAATGATGATTACCTTGCTATTTTTGCTTAGCAGTCTGACCCTTGACATGTTTATGATACACTAATACATAAATATTTGTGAATTTGTATGACCTGCTAGTTGTTTCTCTATTTTGGCATTGGTACATGATTAGTTAAGACAAATTTAAGTGCATGCGTTAGTGACAAGTTTTCCTTAATGATTCTATTTCTACACCTCATTTTTACACTGTTAAAAATATTTAGCTTAGTAAATATTTGACATGTTTTGTTTTCTCTTAAGCAACATGGGGTAGCTAACAAAAACAAGCATTTGTAGTTTATTGCGCTAATCTGAATGGGTTGTAAAAGTGATTATAATGATGATGATAATTTTGTAGTTAAGTTGTATTATATTTCCTCAGTTCTTGCATTTCCTGCCCATTTCTTCCTTTAGACTGGTCATTTTCTTTTCTTTAGGATACGACTTGATGAACTGAGAATGTTCTTAGAGAATGAGACTTGGGAACTTTGCCCTGTTAAGTCAAATTTCAGCATCTTGCAGCTTCATGTAAGTTTTTCTTATGAACAAAGAAATGTGTCTTCTAGTTACTATTTGAGCTTTTGTCTTAATAACAAAAACTCATGTGAGAGCATTTATAAAGCAACCAAAGTAAAGAACAATGGGCAGCTTCCATCCTTGACAGGCAGTCCTACAGGCTCCTTTGTGGGAGTTATCCACTGAGGGACCTGGAAAGCTCCCTTCTTTCCAAAGCTTATTTTACATGCTTCAGTAAACTTCTTTGCCAAAAAAGGTCACAAGTACAATGGCTTTTCTTTTGACTTCAGAAGAGAACCCACTGTTTTATATAATATTTTCAGAGAATGAATTGGCTATATCTTGGTACCATGTGATAAAAGTGCTTATTTATAGATGTAAAATACTAGTGATTTCCTAAAGGGACGGATGGGCACTTAAGCTATAGCACAATTATCAAATTTGCTGTATTGACCAAATGCTTCATAAATGAAAGAAGCACTTATAAGAAATACTAATTTTTACTAGTTAATTGGAGCCTTTAAAATGTAATTTGTAAAAAACTCCTTAGTTGGTTTGATTGAAATACATTATAGTTAGAACTCCTGTTGAGTTCAAAGTACATGACCTCAAAGTACAGTGTGTTGAGTGGTTTCCTTCAGATGGAATGGCTTTCTAGAAGCATTAAAACAAAATCTGGTTGTATTTAAAGAGTACCGGGCAATTTAAAATAAATTTATTTTATATGTATGGGTGTTTTGCCTTATGTATGTCTATGTGTCACATGTGGGCAACCAAATGGGGACATGGACTCCACCGAATCTGGAGTTATAGGTGATGGTCAGCAGTCATATGGGTGCTTGGAATTGAACTTGGGTCCTCTGGAAGAGCAGTTAGTTCTCTAAATGCTGAGCCATCTTTACAGCCCTATGTTTTCTTTTAGTAGAGATATTGTCTGTATGTTAGGTGGTTTCATATCCAGCTCTATCATATTGCTTTCCTAATATGGTAACAGTAAAAACACTAACAGTGGTGATTAGTGGCATGCTCACGGACAGAAAAACTAGCATAAATTTTAATTGGCAATAATGACATGACATTAAATTTGCAGAATCTGTCAACTCTAAAATAGTTATAATCCTTAACATTTAGAATTTTAAGTTTAACATTAATTTTAGAGTATGTAAATAATTTTGTTGAATTTTTATTTAACAGATTGATCGTGAATGGATTGATCATGCATGTTTTAATGTATACTTGGTATATTTGTAAGAGAACATTTAATAGAAATATGTTGTTTTCATCTAAGCAAGCCCCTTAATTTTTTTGAAGTATCTGCCTTGAAAACTATTTATAACTTACATGTATTCTTATGGATTTATTTTAAAAAATCAAGTTATATCAAACACTTGTTTATATTTATAAAAATAATGTCATGATTTTCGGGCATCATGTTAGATGTGATTTAACATGTAGTTGAAGTTTAGAGAGAGAACAAGCCGAGACTGAGACTCAGTGTAATGAAGGGGTACTTGGTAGAGATTTAAGGCACTGCCCTTAGACCTTCTAAGACCAATACTGAGTATGGAGGACATGTGACCCAAAGTTACTATTGTTAGGGATGGAAAGGGTTATGTTTGTGCTAAGTTGTCAAGTCAGAAGTTGTGTGCTTTAGGGGAACGTTGGCTTCTTTTCTCCAATAAGCTGCCACACTGAGCTCAGCCCCACCCCCACCCCTGCCTCTGCTGCACACACCTCATTTCTGTAATGTGGAGTTTACATCTTTTAGCTTTATCACTATTTTTATTTCTCCATCTAGATGGTTTCTCCCCCTTTTAAAGATGAGATTTAAGCAAGGAGAAGGCAGGTGGCATTTTATAATAGTTTGACTCTAGCAGTCTAGGAGCAGACAACACATCTGACCCAAAGGTATTTTAGTCTTCTTAGCTTCTTGGTCTATAGTTACAGATACCGACATAGTAAGGTTAGATTGGCACTTGATACTTTCCACGTAGGAATGTTTTACATGGTCCAGGCATGAGGCAGCAGTCTCTGAGCAGCTGTTCTTGTAAAGGTTATTGTGGGTTAAAGTGTCTTCCCCAGGGTTCCTGCTGCTGTGCCATTCAGATTTCTTGTCATTTCAAAATGTGTCTCTCTACCGTTCCTTCAGGGAAGGCCAGAGCTGTTTGACAAGGCAGTTCTGACTTAAGTGATACTCTTGATTGAGTTGTCTTGTAGAACAGTTATGCCTTTCCCAGATTGTGATCTCAGACAACTTACAAGATATGAAGGTTTTGAAGATCCTGATGCTCATGCCCCCCTCCCCACTTCTAATGGATGTGTGTGTGTGATCAGGTATCGTTACATTTCTGACAGCCATTTGCCCCTTTCTGAATGTGTAGGAGTTTAAATTCCTGGAACAGTCTCGCTCCCCATCAGTCTCACCCAGTAAGCAGCCATCGGCAACATCTTCCAAACCCGTGACTTTGTTTGAGCAGTACTGCAGTGGTGGGAATCCGTTTGAAATTCAAGCTGACCACAAAGACGAAGAGACTGAAGATGTCTTGGCCTCTAATGGGGTATGTGATATTTTTAAGATGCTTTGTGAGACAGAAGCGAATTTTCTTTTTAAAAGTGTTCTGAAGTGAATTGGTAATTTGCTGGATTGCTGATCTGTTAACCACTTACATTCTTGCTGTATGCTGTGTCCCTACAGAATGTCTTATGAGGCATTCTACAGTGTGCTTATTCACAGTGCTCTCCTAAGCTACATATTTGTCCCTCTTTGTATAATATTCTTATCAGTGTATTACCTGCTAGTGGTATCTTTCCTTGGAATATTCCAGTAACTAACACAGCCGAGGGAACAGTGCACCTGTGCTCTTGTCATGACTTCACTCCTGAGTAACCAACCAGTATTTTCTTCCGTGGTCCTTCATCTGAGAGTGAGTGTTCTGTTGCCATGACCATGGCAACTCTTGTATAGCAAAGTGTTCAGTTGGTGCTGGATAGCAGTTTTAGAGGTTTAGTCCATTGTCCTGGTGAGGAACATGGGGCCAGGAAGGTAGACATGGTCCTGGAGAAGAGCTGAGAGCTCTACCTCTAGATTCTCAGACAAGAGAGACACTGGGCCTGGGTTCAGCTTAAGCTCACCCCTAGTGACATATTTCCTCCTGAAAGGTCACCACTTCCTAATCCCTCTCAGGTGATCTAGATACAGAAGCCTATGGGGCCATTCCTGTTCAACCAAACACAAGGGTATTGCCTTGTTGCCTGGCAGGAAGTTTAGAGAAGGGAATTTAGAGAATTGTGTTCTTTCACAATCCTTTGAGCAGCTTGAGATGATACTGAATATAGGTATTGTTTAGTTGGTAGGTAGAATTTCAGTGCAGTAACATCCCTTCAGTTTATTAGCTGTGTGGGTTATGACAAGTTATTTTACATTTGTGCCCCCTAGTCTGTCCATATTTGCAATAGAGAGAGCAATGCCTGCCTCATAGTCTTTTGTAGCAAAGTCATCCTTTGACCCAGGGTATTACTTGGTGTGTCCAATTGTTCTCCATAATTTCTAGATGAACCCACTATAGATTTGATGGAACCAAGTAAGAATTGTTTAGCCCTGAGAACATCTATTTCTTTTATTTTTTTTATTTTAGTTCTGAAACCTATTTTGGGCAGATTTTTGAGACAGGATTTTTCTATGTGACCCTGGTTGACCCCACTATGTAGAAGACTAAGCTGGTCTTGAACTCACAGATGTCTACCTGCTTCTGCCTCCTGAGAAGAATTCTTGTCTGAAATGTGTAAATACAGTGAATGCCACGATATTTTTTTCTAATTATTAATGCAGAATCTAATCTTTGCTGATACACAGTCCTTGAGGATCTGAGTTTATATTTGAGTAAGGCCTGACTCTGTACCCCAGTAATAAACTATCAACAGTAGTTGACTTAGGGCACATACGTCTTTCCATTTGTTATCACGTTAGTCGCCTCAGCTGCATATGGAGTTGACCTAACTCCATATTTGATTAAGCTATAAGTCCTAAGTTGCCAGGACTCAGGAGATATAATTGCTGAGACCAGGGCACAGTCCTTGGTCAGAAAAACAGAATTCTAGCCAGTATTTAGTGCGGCTGGCCGTGTGTGACACGATGAGGACAGAGGAGGTCCTGCTGCCGCTCTTCCCCTGCTGTGCATTGCCCTGCTCTGCTGGCATCGGTCCACGGTGCCCCAGGGCAAGGACGATGGTAGGAAGGAAGCCGCATCCCCAGGGAGCCTCTCAGGAGGCCTGTGTGTGCTGAGTGTTTATGGCCTAAAGTGATGGTTCTGGAGATGGAATTGAATCCTCAGCCTTGGGAAGAGTTAACAGCTTATAAGTAAATATGACAAAACCACTAGAAGATCTTTTTAAGTCTAAAACACACTGTTACTTCTTTGAGTATTTGATTTATGTTTTCATTTACAAATACCTGATACATAAATGATATTTTTTTTTCTTTCTTTTGGGCTAGTTAAAGTAGGATGAAAAAGAAAATGAAGGGAGTTTGCTACTTCATGGTAAAATTCAAGCTAAATTGAGAATTTTCCTTTAGCCATTTAATAAAAGTCACGTACATTTTTGTGCTGAGACCCATATGCCCTGTGTTGCATATTCCTCCCACCATGTTTTCCTCAGTACGAGTCTGATGAGCACGAGAAGAGTGCCTACCAGGACTACGACAGTGACAGCGACGTGCCTGAGGAGCTGAAGCGGGACTATGTGGACGAGCAGACCGGCGATGTGCCTGTGAAGAGGTGACTGCTGCTCTGGATGGGTGGTTTTGAGGCTCCTTTGAAGGTCAAGAGAGAACAAATTTAAATAAAAAAGTGAAAATATGACAGCAGTTGACGTATGTTAGAACATGATTTCTGAAAGGCTGGAGCATGCACGTTTTTTCCGTAACTGAACTTTCAGGAAAAAAATAATGAAATACTTATATGAAAAAGCTCGAGTTAAACAAAAACTCACTTGATGTGTTTCACAGATCAATTTATTTGATGGAATTTGACACTAGTCCCCAGGCATGATGGCCGGAGTCCGAGCCCATGTTCATACAGTAGAAAAGAACCAGTTCCTGTCAGTTGTCCTCTGACCGCCACACATGTATCCTGGCACTCATGCCGCTGCCACCCCAACCTTAAAAAAAACTAATTAAAAGAATAAAAAACCTACAATTGCAAGTTAATTTCTTTTCAAATCTGTCTTTATTGGGGGAGGACAGGAGGAGGTCTGAGACAGGGATTCTCTGTATATCCCTTACTGTCCTAGAACTTATTCTGTAGGCCAGGCTGGCTTCAAACTCAGAGATCTGCCTACCACTGCCTCCTGAGTTCTGGGGTTAAAGGCGTGTGCCATAATTACCCTGCCTTTTTTCAAATCTTAAAAGTTACTTTATCATCTCGTGCAAATGAGCCCACTCAAAGGGCATCCAGTCATTTTTGTACTGATCTGGTAAATATAGTGTCTCTTCTAATTTTCCAGCCTTTTGAAGTATGTGTTTTATTTTCTATTAGTTTCTGCTAGCAGTTAAGTTTTGTTTTATGATAAGCTTTACTCTTCAAAACTATAATCTTCTTGAGAGTTTTCATCACCTTTGTCCAGCTCAATGGGCCTGATTTTTATGTTGAACTAAATTTATTTCAGATACTTTTAGTTAATACAGACACATACTCACACACATATTTAAGTGCTAGATTTAAGTATATTTTATACTTAGTTAATAATTAATTTACTTAAAATCTTCTCTCCCTAATAGTAAGCAATCTATATTGGGAAGGTTTGATTTTATTAGATTTTTACATATGTAAGATATTAACCAATCTTTGAGCTAAATAGGATGATTTTGTTGAATTTACTCGTTGCCTATGTTTCGGAGATACTTTGGGTAAAGGGTAAGCTCAGTTTCTCACCTTTTAAACTGTTCTTATAAATTTAGATTTTTTTTTCTTAGATAGAAGTTTAATTCAGTGCCATGGTGTTTTCGTGGTTAGGCTTTGACTGGCTCACCTTTGCGTTAGAAATCCCCTGTGTGCTTCAGGCTTGATGCTTTTGCTGAGTCAGTCTGTGCTTGCCTCTTTTCTGGCCTTGTCCTCTGCCTCTGTGTTATACGTGACAGAATCGTCAAGTTCTGTTCATCTCTCAGTAGACTGTTTTCTCTGCCTGTTACGTAACAGATCCCCTTTCTCCACACCCTTTTCAAAATATTTTTACTAATTTTCCGAGAATTTCATTCATTTATTCTGATTATATTCACCCTCCTCTATCACTTTTTAAAAACGTTCTTCCATTTAGTTCTGCTTCTTCTTTGAGTCACGATCATCTGTTCACCCCCGTACTCAGACATCATGTCTTCTCTTAATCCCAATTCCATAGGGTTTTTTTTTTCCCTGAGTTTCTGAAATCTGTAGATTTGATACATTGTGCCTACATGTACAGCTTCCATAGGAAAACTTCTGTTTCAGAAGTATCACAGATTGTAGCATGGTTGCACCCCCAGGCCTGGAGCACAGTTCCTTCACTGGCTCAGTCTCTCACATCAGACAAACAGTAGGAGCAGCTGATCTGCCCAGGGGACATCACAGAACACCAGCTTTATGAAATCCACCAGTCCTATAGGAATGTTCTCCAACTGGAATAATCTAGATGAACCCTAGGACCCAGAACTTGAAAGAACACTTATTTTGTCAGAGAATCCCAGGAGTTAAAAGCCTAGCAACTGAGGGACCTTAAAGAGGAGAGCAGTAAAGAGCTGAGTGAAGTCCGAGGTCCCAGAGATCCCACAGATCTCTAAGCAGAGTAGAATGACAGACTCCGGGAAGTGAAAAGGGAATGTGTTAAAGAGATAGAAATGTTAACAAGAACTCCAGGTGATGTATTCAAAATGCCTACAAACATACATGTCTAGAGCTTCTTTTCTGTGTTCTTTCTCCTCTCTCTGGGCTGAGTTTACGTATGTATAGGATTTCAGAAATAATTTTGTGGGGCTGGAGAGATGGCTCAGCGGCTAAGAGCACTGACTGCTCTTCCAAAGGTCATGAGTTCAAATCCCAGCAACCGCATGGTGGCTCACAACCATCTGTACAGCTATAGTGTACTCATATACAGAAATAAATCAGAAATAATTTTGTGAGTGGGAACTGGATGACAATCTGAATAACTTACTGGTAATTAGACTGCAGTCTAATGGCGCTTCTCCTTTGTTTTCCATGTGAAGTGTTTCACGAGAGACCCTCAAGAGCAGGAAGAAATCGGATTACAGTCTAAATAAAGTGAATGCACCCATCTTAACAAATACAACATTGAATGTGATAAGGCTTGTTGGTGAGTAGCTGTGCTTTTCTGTTTTTTAAATATCGTGTCAGTTACATTAGTATGTTTTTGTTACCAAATTATTTTTACTTAAATTTCTTTACATGGTGTTACTTCCTGTTCACTGGAGTGAAGGATTTACGGCTCTTACACATCAGTGCTTCTTAGCTTGTAATGCGCGGAACAGTAGTAATCAGATGGTAACGTCGGGCCCACTTTTTCACTCAGCTGCTTAGTATCGTGTCTTCTAATTTGTCTGAAGCATTGCAGGTGATTGAATGAGAGTTCTGTGTGTAAGGGGGGTAGTGCCAGTCTCACGGCACAATATTTTTCAGCTTAATTGCCTCATAGAACTTCCCAGCTTTCCTGTCAGATACGCAGAGTGAATAGTGCCTCTCTCTTCTCAGACACGAGGGTTTCCAGAGGAAATGTTCCCGTTGTAGGAAGTGTCGCATTACAGATGAGACCTTTACATGATGGCACCAAATGCCATCCTAGACATACAGCTCCAGGGGCAGGTCGATTTTTAATGTGGGTATTTCAACATCTTGCATTTTTTTCAGAGTTTATATTTCACAGATAGGACTGTAATTTGACAGGTAACTTGGAGAGTTTCTCTCATAGTGCTGTCTACACCGATCTGGGATTTTAGCAGTTGGATACAAGGACTTCTATGTTGTATTTGTTAAGGTGCCTTTTATCTACTGCCTTGTTAGAGTAACCTCAGATCCGATAAAATAGATCTGTGCTCTTTAAGATAATTTCCAAATATCACTAATGAACATAAGATGTACAAAATGCTTTAGTCCTACCTTCTATAGAGAAAAATATGCAAGAGCCATATTGAGCTCAGAAGAAGAGGTATACATTTTCATGCCCCAGGGGAAAAAAAAAAAAAAAAAAAAGACAAGATTCTAAAAAGCTATTCTGTGCCTAATTATTGTCAGGATAATTAGCTTTTCTTCTTTTATCCAGGAAAAGTAACAGAAAAGTGGCATGAATAACTCTTTAGAATTTGCAGAATCGGAATTGGACAGGTCTGAGAGGTTGTCTGGTATAAGGCCCACACAGCAAGATTTTCTTTCAGTGGTGCCCATAATATGTAGTGCCTGTCAAGCAAGCTCTTGTTTCAGGACTCAAGAGATACTCAAGGCATATTCTATCACAAGGCTACTTATTCAACTGTTAGACTGATCTAATTGCTAAAAATCTTTCCTGTGCTGAATCAGATTCTTTAGATATCTGCTTAGAAGATAAAGCATACTTGTGCTCTTTGTCCTCCAGTTTTACCATGGTCACTTTTCAGATATGTGAAGGTGTTTTTCTGTCAGTCCTTCCTCATGCCTCCTACTCCAGCCCACTTAACCCTCACCCCTGTGGTCTTCAGTGATAGAAACCTAAGCTTTGTCGGAACCTTGTTACCTTTCTTAATGCCATCTGGAATTTGAATATACTGCTTGAGATAGTTTAGTTTTACTGAAGGTTAAATTAGAGACAGCTTTTGCCCTATCAGTGACTTTAGTGCCAGAAAAGTGTCTGGGGTGGTGCTATTGTCAAGATGTAGGTGCTTAGTACTCTGATTGGGAATGGGGACAGAGGTAATAAGATTACTGCAGCTGGTAGTCCCACATAAGTGGTTGTTTATAGCCATACCCAGTTAAAGTAGCTACAGGAGTCATACTGCACTGTATTCTAAATGCTTTATTACATTAAAAGAAAACAGGGAAGGAGGATGTGTATATATTATATATAATATACATTATATATGTGTATACTTATACATACACACATATATATATATGCGTATACCTTTATATAAGTGTACACACACACACACACACACACACACACATGTACTTATAGTTGATTCATAAAATATAACGGGCTAACATGTGTCCTGTTAAATCCAAGCACCAAACACAATTCTAACCTTGGTTGGTGTGGAAAATTTGAAGAAGATATGTATTCTTCTGTGTCTGTTAGAAAGAATTCCTGGTCTTTCCATTGCCCCTACCCCATCTTAGTTTGTGCATATACTTAAAATAGGATTTGAAGAGAGCCACTCAAGGCCAGGGGCAGAAGGTAGGGATTATCTTCAATTACTGAATGCCTGAAGACTCCACACTGGCAAGGGTGTATAAATAAGAGAAAAAAAAAGTTAGTGAGGCTCCCTGTACCATAGGCTGGGGACACTTTCCACTGATACAGAGGAGAAATGGCAGTACTAGCACTGTGAGCAGAAAGGCATGTGTTCCCATGAGAAGCTTTTAGGGATGGAGCATGTCTGTATCACTGGACATACCTTTGGCACTCATGGGTCTGCTCCCTGATGCAGATTTTACTTACATGGTGGACAGATTTGAAGGACAGGAGGTACATTGGCAGAATCTATACTTCTATCAGCAAAGAGTTTACAACAACAAAATACACAGTAACATCTCTGCAGTTAAAGTGAAGGCAGAATCCATTGATCTGGGAGACAGTGAGGCAGACTGTGGCTGTGGTGTGGGTAGTGTGGGCTGAGGACAGTGGACTGAGATCCAGCCTTTCGCTGACACATTCCTTGTCACTGGCATCTTTGCTTACCCATTTGACAACTGAGGGTTTTCATTTGAAAGATAATGTGTAAAAATGGTTTAAAATTAAGATGCCTCCAAGTTTAAACAAATGCTTTGTAGTCCAGATCCCCTTCCTTGAAGAAAGTGCCCACTTTCTCCTGGTTTTTTGTTTGTTTGTTTTTTAAGTGCTAGTGTGCATTTCTAAGAGTGTTTAGTGTGTACCTCCTCTCTTGATTGGTTTCAAGACTAGCTCACACTGTGCCTAGTGTTCTGTAGCATGCCTTTCCCCGACTGCTCACGGAACATGAGGTTTCGCTGAGTTTTTTTGAAAATGCCCTAAGTGTGGTCCATTGCATTGTGTTCCTCTGTCACTGAAATGCCCTTGGTGTGGTCCATTGCAGTGGGTTCCTCTGTCACTGAAATGCCCTTGGTGTGGTCTGTTGCAGTGAGTTCCTCTGTCACTGAAATGCCCTTGGTGTGGTCCATTGCAGTGGGTTCCTCTGTCACTGAAATGCCGTTGGTGTGGTCTGTTGCGGTGGGTTCCTCTGTCACTGAAATGCCCTTGGTGTGGTCTGTTGCAGTGGGTTCCTCTGTCACTGAAATGCCCTTGGTGTGGTCCGTTGCATTGTGTTCCTCTGTCACTGAAATGCCCTTGGTGTGGTCCGTTGCAGTGGGTTCCTCTGTCACTGAAATGCCCTTGGTGTGGTCCGTTGCAGTGGGTTCCTCTGTCACTGAAATGCCCTTGGTGTGGTCCGTTGCAGTGGGTTCCTCTGTCACTGAAATGCCCTTGGTGTGGTCCGTTGCAGTGGGTTCCACTGTTGTTCTCCTTTGTGCTCCTGACATGCACATGTATGTGACTTAGTTTAATATTCTCTAACTTAGAACATCTGTCATCTCATATGACAGACAGTGGCACAGCTGGTATCTTGGAAGAAATCATTTTTTTGCTCATGTGAAAATGTAGTTTTCAGACAACTTTAAGTGCTTACTCTGTCTGGTATAAAGAATGTCCACTTGATTGTCAACTTGACACTCATTCTTGTTTTAACTGCAGAGGTTCTGTTACTTTGCCTTTCTATCAACAATCTGGGGGACTCTTCTCAGTGTCACTAACTCTGTGTATCAGCCTGAATGTCTAATAGGCTAAATGACATCTCATTCAAGTGCGGATTTAATATGCTTGTTTGAGTTCAAGTTTCTTTTCTTATGTTCAAACTATACTTCTGTTTATTAACTCTTGCTTATGCCTATTGCCTACTACTTTTCTATAATTAAGGTATATTTTAATGTTTTACTCTTTTAGCTTTTCTGCTTTGTTTCAAGCAATTGGCTATCAGATATGAGTTATGAAAAGGACTCAACATGGGAAGTAGCATACCAGCAGACAAAAGCAAACTAAAATCAGGCCACTTTATAAGCACAGATAAGCAGTCATGAGACAGGGAGAAAGAATTGTTACTTTTCCCTTTTTCTAGTGCGAGGAAGGGCTTATTAGACATGTGGGTGGCATCCTAGTTGACTTTGGAAGTTGAACATACTCTCATAGATTAGAAAATGGATAAAACCATTCTAGATAGAAAGAGCAATGTGTGCAAGTCAGAGTATGTTCAGAGAGTGCTGCATTCAGTTTGCAGGCATGTGTGAAGCTTGTGGGGGTAGATGAGAATAAAACCAGGGAAGATGTAGCCAATGAAAAAGACCCTATGCAGTGCCCTCCAGAGTTGAGACATGAGCCTCATTTTAAATGTTCTCATACATGGTCTGCAAGGAAAAATATTTGCTGTCATTAGATTGTATACATATTAACATCAGTACTGATATTTAATACATATTATTATAATATATAAATTTGCTTTTAAAACTGCTTTAGATTATGTTCATGGTTGCTAGCATTATAACAATAGTGTGTATTGTGAGGATAGCCAAGACACACAGTCTTTTAGTATATGTTCCCAGAAAACAATACTGAAAATGTAAAAGACTGAATTATAATATTCAAACAACAGAATGAAAACCAGTAGTAGCCAGGCACACAAGTAATGGGCCTGTTAAGTTTTACTTCAGTCCTCTTTCCTGGGTACTTTTAATAAATGGCCTGGGTTGGATTCTGTGCTTCCTGTATGCCTCATTTATTAGCCTTTCCATTTTACCTTTGCATATGCTGCATTCACACATGCAGATGCATGTACACACATGAATTGATGAATGTTATCTTCGTTCAGATTTTATTCTTGCTTATGCTCTTTAATACTTAAGCTCCTACAAATAAGAAGCAAGTCAGGTTTCAACATCTATGTGTAGCACTCAGCCAAGTACGTTTTACTTTTGTAGATCTCCAGCAGCTATAAAACCTTAATGTTTACAATTTTAACTCTTAGGGAAGCCCTTTTCAGTGGTTGCTACCCACAGTGCCCGGCGCTCCCTCTACCCTAGGTGCTTCCAGTCCCTGTGCATTTCCTAACTTACACAGGAGACGTATATAGTGCCCAAGGAGACCTGGGTTTCCTTGGCTATGTCTTTCAGGTGGTCGCCACATTCTTTTCGGTCTCCTACTGATGAGTCTGCCACTACTGATGAGTCTGCCAAGGCAGACTGTCTATGGCCCTTGTTTCTAGGTTCTGTCCATGCCAATGTTCGGCCTCTGTCTATCCTTCTGGGTTTTTTCCTAGGTCTGGAGTTGTGAAGGCTGGTTAACCAGGGTTTCCGTGAAGCTTTTCCATATCTTTAGATTCTGCTTGCTTTCCTTTATGCAGTATATCATGTTCCTTCCTAAGGTGTTCATCATAATTATAATTTTCTTAAAATGTTACCAAAAGCTGAGATTTCTAAGCTGTGTACCATCTGTAACTATTTGATGTCTTGTGAATTCTTTGTAATTTCTGTGTATCCTTTTTAAATATTTGAAACTCAGAGACCTTATATGACAGACACATCTGGAAGGTGGGAGAATCCAGGCTGTCCTTTGCTAAAGCCTGCCAGCTCTTAACTTTCATGCATCTCAGTCAGAGGAGAAATTATGGATACTGATTGTCATTTCTCTACAGAGTTAGTTTTTCACAGACTATAAAGGGATCATATAGATTGAAAGAAGACATGAAACTTTCCCATAGTGACCATGTGGTCTCTCCTACTCATCTTGGCTTTGTTAGATAACTGTTCAACATTCACCACACTTTCTGAACCTGTCCAGGTAGTAAATGCTACAGGAGCACAGTCCTGAGCTCAGGTCCTCAGGGAAAGCAGGAGATACCCCTCTATCCCCTGACAGCAGTGCAGAGGTAGATCCTTGGTGTTTTCATTTCCCGAAAAATAATGGAAGAGGAAAATGTTTTGCATTTCTGTTAGTCTGGAAATGTCATTACTCCTCTCTTTCATTTGAATAACAGTCCATCTGTAAACAGAACTATAGGTTGAAAGTTGTAAGTGTAGATAAATTCTGCTTCCTACCATTGCATAGGTACTTAGTCTCTTTGATTGGTCCTTTATTCTTACTTTTCCATTAAATCATCTCCCATCTTGACATTTTCCAGTATTCTTTTAGGAGACTTCTCTTGTCCATTTCACTGTTGGCTTGTTTATGTTTAAAATTATATTTTTAATTGCTAAGAGCCCTTCCATAGTCGCTGCTTTTCTCTGTATGCTCCATGCTCTGTATGCTCTCTGCTGTGGCTGCTTTTCTCCACTTCCTCTACATTGGCTTCTCTGTAGTGTCATTCCCTATGTCCATGTGTCCCTTCATCCCTGCGTCCCTCCATCATGTGTTTGATGGCTTTGATTATCTGCTCATGTCTAAAGTAGAGGTCTGGATGGCTGAAATCTTGCCAGTAATTTGAACTGGGTTTGGCCTAGTTGCTGCTTCTCAGTAAAGTCTATGCTTAGAAGCATTATGCAGAATAAGACAGACTCTGCCAACTTCCTTGCCAGTCTTTGCTTTCTAGGAACAGAGCCCTGACTTCAGGGTAAGGTACATTGTCATCTGTGGTACCTGTACCCATTTCATAAGCCTTGGCTTTCTTAATTTAATAAGTTCATCTGCTTAGCTAGTTGTTTTTTTTTGTTTGTTTGTTTGTTTGTTTGTTTGACTTTAGAAAGATTTATTATCAATTCATAATAGGGAATTTACAAGGGAGAAAGAGCTATGGTATTTGCATTAGTCATGGAGGGCATTCCCATTGCACATAAACAGCCACATGAAATGGAAAGGCACATTACAGAAAGGGTAAAAATGTCCGAAATACCAAAGAACTCACACACACAGGATCTGGGCAGCACCCAAAAAGAAAACAGAAGAAAAGGAAAGGTTATCTCTCTCCTCGTAATCAGGATTCAGAAAGGCAGGCAGGGTCATAGAGCCCCACGGTGGACTGGGCTAGGGCTTGTGCAGGAAGCCTGGGAGGGAGACGTTCACCTCATTAAAGACCAACCGACTGTCCCCTATCTTTTTAGCACAGTCTGTGTGGTGAGCCTGCCTTTCTGAGTGGGCTTCTTGGCCAAGTGCTTGGATTTCTGTTTAGGGAGGCTTGGAATGTTGGGTCTCTGTTCAGGCTAGAGAAATAGTTTAATAGGCCTCCATAGTAGCCGTGATCAAGCCTACTACATGTTCTCCCTTATGAAGAGGTAACACTGAAATCACTTAGGAGATAAACTGAGGCTGGGGAATAGACATAACCTATTTCTAATGAAAATCTGGAGCTCCATTTCCAAAACTGTACCAGATTAGAGTCTGGGCTACAATTTCCGTTCCTACTGTGACATGGAGCCTCAGGCAGGGTGCTCATTTAGAAGATGAGAAAACAGCTCTGTCTTCTGGCCTTCCTGGCCAGAGAACCAAACACATCGTGGAGCTGCTGCCTTGGGGACCCTTTCACCATGTCTACCTGTCCAGTGCTAGCTCCTGTTCTCGTCAGCCTCCCCTTTGAGGACTCCCTGACTGGCATTTAGGCTGCTGTGGTCCAGCTCAGTGGGAGTGTCAGATATGGCATTGGGGCACCTGTGCAGCCAGGCTGTCTAGGTGGCCCTGAGAGTGACTCAGTAGTGCCATTTGTCGAATGAGCAGGTATAGGGATGAAAGGGCTGGTGCCTGGCCAGAGATATGAAGGGACTTAGGAGAGCTGGAGTTGGAGCCCTTTGAGCAGAGGACACACTAGGAATAGGAACTAGGCATGTGCTAATGCAGTGGCTTACCATTATAAGACCTAGGTAGAGAACCAGGAGACTCCAAAGCCTCTCAGTCTCAGAGGTCTTCTTTAAAGTCCACAAGAATCCCTGGAAGGGCTTATAAGACATCTGTCCTTTGGGCTTGTCCCCGGGGTATTTTTCCCCCTTTGGCTTGCAAGGCTAGACTAGAAAGTAATGGTGTGCTGTCAGGCACTTTGATGGATGTTGGAGTGGCTAGAATCACAGTGTGAAATCCCTGTCGAATGGTGTCAAGGGGAGAGACGGAGGGGGCAGTTAATGGGCATTTGAGTTGTACGTTAAAACATCAGTGGGCGTGCTCTTGGCTTCAGGTCTGTGTATGTGCCACAGTGTTGAAGTTAAGCCAAGGAGGCTGTGCCTCGTGCCTGGGCTGCATTTTCTTTATCAGAAGGAAGTTTGTGGGAGAAAGTTTTCTCATGTGGATTTACGCCTTTGTCTGCAGAGTACATTCTCCTTAGTTTTGAAATAACCTTACCAGTCATTTTAATCCTTGCTTTTACTTTCTTGTTGAATATTTAAAACCATGTAATGTATGGTCAAATGTATGGTCATACTTAATCTTTTCTTTGCTGTCTTTTGCCTTTTCTTTCTGTGTATGTGTCTGTCTTCCTCCCTCCCTCCCTCCCTCCCTCCCTCCCTCCCTCCCTCCCTCCCTCCCTTCTTCTCTCCCTCCCTCCCTCCCTCCCTCCCTCCCTTCCTTCTTTTCTCTTTTGTTTGTTCTTTCTTTCTTTCTTTCTTTCTTTCTTTCTTTTTCTG
Source organism: Apodemus agrarius (assembly GCA_964023405.1). Taxonomy (NCBI): domain Eukaryota; kingdom Metazoa; phylum Chordata; class Mammalia; order Rodentia; family Muridae; genus Apodemus; species Apodemus agrarius. Next base: position 28,535,402 of record OZ030006.1, read on the forward strand.
TCTTTCTTCATTCATTCTTTCCTGTTTTGTTTCTGTCTTTGTTTCTTCCGTTCTCCCTCCTTCCTTCTTTCCTTCTCTTCCTTCCTTCCTTCCTTTTTTTTTCTTTCTTTCTTGTCAAAGTCATTTAAAGGTCTGATTTTCAGAGCTCTCTTGGACTTAAGCAGAACCCCTGGTTCCTTTAGCATTTTTGATTAACTAGTAGTTTCAGCTATAGAAAATGTCAACTATTATTATTAACTTAGTTTCCCTTATTTAGTTTTTTGTTTTGTCATGTTTTGGTTGTTGACTTAAAAGAGAGAAATCCTAAGAATGTGGCTTTTGCTAGGTGGTTAAGCCTGGCAGCCTGTGCTTGGCGGATGGCCACTGTGGGTGAGGACATGGATGAGTGTAGTTTGTCTCACGGGACTCTCCTCCTCATCTGCTCTCAGCCCACTTCTCACCTTCTGTGCTACCTTGATTCTTGAGTAGTCACTGACGGCTGTGGACCTTCCGTCTTCCCCATGGTTTCCATCACTGATAATGGTTCTATCATCTTTATTTTAAAGGTTTATTTGGATTATTTTGTGTGTGTAGTTCTTGTTAAAAAAGGCACATACTTGGAATTGTTGACTTGATATTTAAAATTTTACTCGTTCCTCATATATCTATCCATCAGATAAATTGGTAAATGGTATTTGTCTGTTAATTATGATCATATGTTTAAAAGCGAAGAAGACATTGGATTTTATCAAAGGAATGGATAAGAATTATATGTCATTGGTACTTTGAGGGTATTGAGCTTACATATATGTTCTTACATGTGATAAATGTTTTTGGCCTTTGACATGAATTCATAGTGCTAAGGTGAAAGGGCACGGGTATCAGTTTCACAGTGCAGGTTTCTCCTGCTTAGTTCACTCAGCTTTCTCACTTTTGCTATGCGTATGTGATCTTCTGAAAATGTCCTTTTTTGTCAAGTAAGTTGTATATAACCTTATTGAAGTTAAATATTTTTTGAACAAATTATTTTAAGTAGAACCATTCAGAGCATGGATTGTGTTTGTACAGTGTTGTCTGCAGAAGAGTAAAGGGGTCTGGTGAGAATTTGACAAGCAGGCAGTGTAGGGTAAAAGCAGCAAAACATGGTAGGAGCATCCAGCGTGATGCTGTGTAGAGAACTGCAGAGTGTTGGACCTGTTCTAGCTCCTGCCAGGTACTCCCCATGCAACTCATATGGTGAGGGGCGCCATGTCCCACTATTTCAATATTTACTGTGATACTAGTATTGCCTTTCATAATTATAGAGTAACAGAATTTAATTTTTTAACTAATCTTTGGGTTTTCTGTTCCTTTCAGGAAAGTACATGCAGATGATGAACATCCTTAAGCCAATTGCCTTCGATGTCATCCATTTCATGTCTCAGCTCTTTGATTATTATTTGTATGCCATATATACCTTTTTTGGTCGGAATGATTCAGTAAGTCAACTTTGGAGGAAAAAAAATCTCTTTTAAAATGTATTCATTTCCTCAAATGTAAATGTTTTATCCTGTCTAAGTGGATAGCACGGGGGAATCATCCATCACACGTGGACGTGCCATCAGACGCCTGTCTGGTTGTGTTGTTCATAGGTTAATCTTGGCTTTGACATGATGAGCATACTTCATTTTGTTCAGATCTTTGGCAGAAAAAGTGAAATCACTTTTTTCTAACCTTTATCTTTTTTGGCAATGAAAAATGTGCAGGTTTCTTTATGTAAGCCTGGACGTATGTGTAATTAAAGCATAATAATTGAGAACTTTTAAAATATTGGCTCGCCACCTTAGCAGGTAATGACAGATATTTATTAAGTCATTAATTTTCTTAACCATCTGCGTTCCTCAGAATTATCTTCTGTACTTCCTTTTGTGTTTCAAGCTTTCGCTAAGCTTATCTCTGCTGCAGTGTTAGTGGCTCATCTCATGCTGGAAAGATTTGCAGAGCCCGTCTGCATGTGTACAAGGTTTCTGTGAGAGGGTAGACCTTGATTCACAGGAGTGACTTTTCTAATGGAGTTTCCTTTTGCAAATATGTAAACTCTCATGTATACCCACAGTCTTCCTAGTAATACTTGAATCTTTGCTATGATCACAAGTATAGCAAGGACATGACAGGTTTCAGATTCTGGCATGTTTTATGGAGAAAATGCCAATATAGTCAGAAACAAAATATAAATAGATTATTGTCCCATAATTTGTTACTTCCAAGGGTGTCCTTAGCTAGCATCAGTCAGAATTTAGAAACTGGTATCTAGGGAAATGGCTCAGCAGTTAAGAGCACTCCTCGCAGAAGCGTTCAGACTGAAGGGTAATATGCCAGATGAAAACTTGGCTCTTCACACTTGGACCACTAAGCACATCCTAAAAGGTTTTACAGACTTCAGTACTATACAGGTATAATCTAATGACAGTGTAATTGGGTTGGAAATTAGGAACAATGAGATAGCTAGGAAAATTCCAGGTATTTGGAAATTAAATGATACACTTCTATAAATGGTTGGTTCAAAGAAGAAATTACAAGAAAATTAGAAAACGCCGTGAGCTGAATGATGATGGTAAAAGCACACATATTGCATGTTGTGGTATACCTCGGTAGGGCTTTGGGGGAATTGTCTACTCTTCAATGTCACTAGCAAAAAGAAAAAAATAAAGAGAGTAAAAAGAGTGCAAATTAACTACTACCCCTCCCCCCAAAAAACCAGAACAAAACTAGAAAGGTAAGTAGTTTATGAAACCAAAAGCTTGTTCTTACAACACGTGAAACTTTTCAGGATGCTAACTTTTTATGGATTTGGGGGTAGTGGGCAGAAATACACTCTTAAAATATGGAACAATCAGAATTCATATGCTTTTTTTTTTTTTTTTTTTTTTTTTTAGAAAAGAGAAAACATATCTAGTTTAGAAAGTGTCATGGCGTAACTTATAAAATTATATTTATTATGTGGCCCAGAAATTTCACCTTTACATGTTTACCCAAGAAAATGAAAATAAATGTAGTCAGACAAAGGATGGAATGGTAGTATTATGCCAAGACCTGAGCTGTCGCTCGGTGTTTAGTTATAGATTGTGTCATGTCTACACTGAAAGTGGAACTAAGCAACACAAAATGCTCAGTCTCAACCACAGCCAGATCTTAAAGGCACACTGAGTTTTAAAGTCAACAAGACCATAATTCCGTGGATTCTGTTCGTGTGAAGGTTTAGGAAAACACCCACTGCTGTGGTCCAGGGAGATGAGAGGCTAAGGATGGGAGTGTGCCACACGTGCCTGACGTGCGGAGGCAGCTTCAGCGGAAGGAACTTCGCATCTCAGTGACGTGGGGTTGGCTGAGAGACCGTAACAATCACTGAATGTCACACACTCACAGTTGATTGGTTTAGTTTCCTATAAGTTATATAAGGGGGGGGGGGTGAGTTAATGAAGTGTATAAAGTCTGGATAAATGATCGGCTCATGCTTTCTTTCCCAGTGTGTCCCACATCAGCTTTAGCATGAGCCTCTCTGTCTGCCCCTTGGTGGGAAGAAAGTAAGAATAAATGTGGGTTCCTGCTTGTTCTTGTGTCAGTTCACACAGTCACACACCCATCCTCCTGTGTCAGTGAGGCTTCTTTAATAGTTTAATGCTAATACCGTCTTAAGTTTCTTGGGTCACAGCGGGTAATTTAACTTTTTTCCAAGTACCTGTATGTATGTATTTACTGTCATTTCCCAGTTAAATTGATTTCATCTATTGAATTATTATACAAGGGGCTGACTAACTTCATGTTTTAACAGTCAAGCTTTCTCAGTTATCTGCTATATGTGGCCTTTGGTAAATGCTTTGCTTTGTTTTCTAATAAATAGGATTGAGACTATGAAAAGTTCAATAGGCCTAGGAGATTTTATTTCAAGTGCCAATCTACTTTCTTTAGTTCATGTATGAAAAAAATAGCAACACTTCATTTTCTGCTTAAATATAAGCATAAGAGATAATGTACACCAAAGTGATACAAAAGTCTTAACTTTTGTAACTAAAAATGTGAGTTGCTGGACAGAAATTCTGATGAACTCTGCTGATAATTTACCTTTTTTAGATGTTGCCCTGACCTTCAAGGACTCATGAATAACCTATTGTTTATTGTTTCCTTTTGGGCTAAGATGTGACTGGTTTGTTGTTGTTGTTGATGATGATGATGATGATGATGATATGATGTTGTTGTTGTGTTGGCATTTTTAAATGCAATTTGCAAACCTGCAGACACTAAGCATCTGAACTATTAAGTTCATTACTACTTCAGGTCTTATGCAACAGCCTCTGCAGAGCTGTGTAATATGGTTCTCATTCTTTTCAGTTGGAATCAACAGGACTGGGCCTTAGTAGCAGCAGACTAAAAACAACTCTAAACAGAATTCAGGAAAGCCTTATTGACCTGGTAAGTGATGAATTGTAATTAATGTACTTGAGTTATGTGAAACAAATAGTCACAAATCAACTGCATATGAATATACACATATGGAGTGTCTGAGCCTTTTAGTTATATCAAGTTCATGCAGGAAGTAAGAACCTATTGGTAATAGTCTGGACGTAGCTCCAATCGGCCGCTGGTAGATACTGAAGATCTGTGTTTAGAAAGTGTCTGACATTACTTTATAATCACTTTGAAGTCCAAGAGCAAAGTCTGGGTGTTTTTTTTTTTTTTTTTTTTTGTAGTAGGACCTACTGGTTTAGACTGGTGTGTCCTATGATGAAATGCATTGTTTAAGATTATACTGCAATGCAAAGGTTGTCCTCAGTGGTTTTTAAGGTGACATAAGTATTGAAAGAAAAGTGCAAAGAAACTTTTGTCTTCTGATTAGTCGCTGTGGTGAGAAATTGTCTGCCTCTACATTGACACAGGCTTCTCTGAATTTTCCTTTATTCCTTTAACTTACTCAAAACAAGCCTCATTATCCTCTTTTTCATAAAGTATATATTGTATCTGTTACTGAAATTTTCATAAAGAATGATGACACATTTTAAGAAATGATGACTGGGTGTGGAGATACAGGTCTCTGATCCAAGCCCTAGGGAATCTGATTGAGGAGGATTTAAGAGCTCAAGGACCACATGGGCTGTATGCAGTAACACTCTTAGAAATAAAGGATGAAGTAGGAAAGGAAATAGAAAAGACAGAAAGACTGGAATAGTTGTTATATAATGTTCTGTGACTTTCAGTGTACAAAACTTTTGACAGTGAATAAAAGTAGCAGTCCTTATCTTTTGCTCTAAAATGTATGTTCTGTTGTGGTGGAGAGGCAGTTAGACAAATGCATTCTGTAGAGTGTATGGTACTCTGTTGGGTCTTGATGGGTACTGTGGTTGAGGGAGCGGAGAGTGCAGGGATGGCGGCCCGTGAGCTCTGATGATGTGACTGAATGTGGCTGTCTCGGGTGGCACCGCTACAGCAGCAGAAGTTAGTAGCACCCACCTTTTTGGGTTCATCTGGTGCTGCACATCTATGGCCTGAAGCATTTGCAAGCCATGTGTTCATCCCCCTTGTGTAAAAATAGCATTATATTTGTATACAAACTACACGGAGCCCTGTGTTGCATGTCATCCCTACAGTGCATACATACCTAACAGAACATAAATGTTTTATAAATGGTAATGTGCAGTGTCCTTTAGAAGTAATGACATATTCAGTACAGATGTGTGCCCCACACCTCAGGTATTTTTGAACTGTGTTGGCTAAACCCAGACACAGACCTGTGGGCATGAAGAGTTGACAGCACAGCTGTCACACTGCCTTTCTTGGCACATAGACATCTCCAGAAATGTTCATGGTGTGCAAGACTCTCCTAGGGCCCTTGTATCCTCACTTAGTCTGACTTCTTTAGGTTTTGATGTTTATTAATCCCTTAATCTTTGTCTCAGAGAATGGCTCCTTATTTGGCCCAGCATTTATTTCCTTCCTTCCTTTTGACCTGCCTACCTTTGTTTTTAAAGAATCTATCTGCTTTTGCTACTTTGACCATTTTCCATGTTTCATTATACATTCTCTTTGCCTGGGGAAGGCTCTGACCATCAGATCTTAATCTGTGTTGAGCCTAGAACTCAACTGAAATTCTTCTGACAGAATGCTTCAAGTCTGCTAGGTTGAATTTCATCATTAAAATCATTCTGGCATTTCTCCATCACTTCTGTTGGTTACTAGACTTGAATTGTCAAACCAGAGTTTTGAATTTGACCCTTAAGGCATGGATTTATACTTCACATTTTGCCACAAGGCATATAAAAGATCACACAACCAAGTAAACAGTAGACCCAAGCTAGTTGTTCTTTGAAACATGCTGTTACTCATCTTCTTGACAATGAAATACCCATGACATGTGTCTAACTCTTATGGTGTTAACTGAAATGAATTTTGTCCTGGAGTGGTGAATTTGTCAAATTCGCAGCTGTATGTTCAAAGGTTTCCTATTTTTGGCACTTTTTTCCTAAACATGTTCCAATGTTAAGTGTTATGCTTATGTTCTCTTAAATGCAAAGATTGGCTGAGGAATCCAGAATCCGTCGTCACACGGTCGTTCACCCTTCAGTGCATGAGTCCCCCTGTCCAGTTCCTGCAGCCGGATGACACTCCCTAGAGTGCCGTCCACGTTTTCAAAATAGTTTTCCATTTGTTTCTGGGCATCGTGTTCTTATATATTTTGTTTGTTTGTTTTTTCCTGTTTCTATATTGTTGCATAGATAAAAGCCTTGATTTACTGTTTCAGAAAATCTCATTTGCTACTTAATACCTTGGTCTAAGATTATTTTTTAAGTTAACATGTGAACATTAACTTGTTTTCATGATGTCAGAAAGCGTGATGGAGTCACTGTGTTGTCTGGATAGGCCAACAATAAGTAGCCCAATCAGCTCAGAGAAAGTAGAAATATTTTTCTCACATTGCTCCTACGTGGCTGGTAAAACTAGACTTTTTCATAGTTTTATTTTCTCTATAAATATTTTCTGATTTTTCACTTTTAAGTTAAAAAAAATGGCAAATGGAACCATTTCGATCCTTAAAAATGCTACTTGAAATAATTTATCATATAAATTCAATTTAAAATTTTAAAAATCTATTTCCCTCATCAAGGGGAAGTCTTCAAAGTCTCAGAGAGGAAATGCACATGAGGAAGGACTGTTGCTGATCTTGTGCCAGAAATAAGTCTTTACTCTTCTGTTTGGTGTCTGTCAGTCACTGTTCTATTGCTGCGAAGAGACACTATGACCACGACAACTCTTATCAAAGAAAGCGTTTAACTGAGGCTGGCTTGCAGCTTCAGAGGCCTCGTGCATTTTCCTTACGGCAGAGAGCCTGGGGGGGGGGGGGGTAGCAGGCCCAGCGGTCACCTGCTTCAGCCTCTTAAAGCTGAGATTGCAGGTGTGCACCACCACACCCAGCTGGAGTGTTTGATTATTTATCAAGCATTTTCAATTTGACCAGGAAATATGCTGATTGAAATTCTCTTTACAGTGGTAGGATAATGGCAGCAAAAGGCACAAGCATGACTTCCGCCGTGATTAGAGACTGAAATTTCTCTTCTGTGTCCAGAGGGCCCTGTGCCTTCTCACGAGGCTGCTGTTAGCTGAAAGTCAGCACTACTGGTCCACTGCATCATAAGCACTCCACTTATTTTCGTCAGCCTGGAAGGTTTTGTAGCTGACTAGTTCACTGAAACATATTTTCTTATGTAAACTTAGTGTAAGCAAATAATTGCCAGAGAAGTTGATACTAACACGCCAGTGTTAATAGGAGCAGAGCAGAGCACCAGCCAGGGGACTCTTTGTAGTAATGCGGTAATTTACCCCCTTGATGCCCCTCAGAAACAGTCCATGGAATTATCTTCCTCTGCCTCTGAGTGTAGTGACGAGGTAGGTGACTGCTGTGGGAACGGTGTTGTCAGCAGCACTTTCCCCTGAGTGTTTGTTTCATAGAAGGAAGCTTGTCCACCCAGGTGCACCCCTAGTCAGGTGTCTTACCTAAGACCTGACGACACTCTCAGCCTCTCTAGACTGCTTATGAGACATTTCTTTTATGTTCAGGAATGTGTGTGCCTTAACCCCTGCTTACTCAGGTGCCAGGCAAAGACCATGTAGGAAGGAGAGGATTTCCAGTGAGTATCGGGTAGAGGGATTTGGCATGAGAATTTCCCTGACTGGATGAACTGCAGCAGTGCTGTTGGCTGCGTAGCTGTTTGTGTGATTCCGCCTGTCCTGGCCAGTGCCAAGGAGTGCAGCGTATCCATGGCCATCTCTCACCTAGATTCACACAGACCACCTCTGTCCTCACACAGGGCTGTTAGTTCTGTTTACGTTTATAACTGCGTTCTGGTCCTGCCTTCTTCAGAGTACACCAGATTACTTTGGTTACGTTTTTGATTGTGAAATAATTAATTAAGCCATACGTTGCTATTTCATCAGTAATTCTCAAAGATCAGACCCTCGCCTTCCAGTTTTTGAGAGACATTGCTCTAAGAACAGCTGTCAGTTACTGAAGATTTCCTGTGTTGGATAACTTTATGTCGTGTACATACATATGGTAGCATGCTGTATTGGGGAACATGTGGCATTATCTTAATTTAGCATAAAAATTCCAAGAGTTGCAATGCATAAAAGCCAGAAAGAAGGGCTGAAGCTAAGTATGTATGAGCCACGCCGGTGCCCGTGAGTGCTCACTGTGGTGCTCCCCGGTCAGTCGGACCTCTTGACTATTAATCAGACGTGCTGTCTCAGGTGCTGTGTGTGCTCTCTTTCCAGGAGGGCTCAGCTGATCCGACTGCCACTCTCACAGCAGCCGAGGAAAGAAAGGAGAAGGTACCCAGCCCACACCTCAATCAGCTAGTGATTTTGACATCTGGGGATACATTGTATGGGTTGGCAGAGAGAGTGGTAGCCACAGAATCCTTGTAAGTTGTTGAAAACAGTTGCTTTGCCATAAATATTTAAGGAAAATTATGAAAAGTAAGCATTGTGTAATTATACTTCTTGCTATATAATACTACTACTACTCCTAAACACTAAGTAGACACTGTTGCAAAATATATGTTAGCATAGATTACTAATTGATTTCTTTAGTTGCATGGTTCAATGTGTCCGTGTCTGTGTGTGTATGTGTGTGTGTCTGTGTTTCTGTGTATGGGAGAGCTCATGTTTGTGCGGGTGTATGTCTTTGTATGTATGAGGGCCAGGGAACTACCTTGGTTAGCATTCCTCTGATGCTGTTCACCTGGGTTTTGAGGCAGGCTCTCTCACTGGCCTAGAGATTGCCAAGTGTGATAGACTGGGTGCAGAGTGAGCCCCAGTGATCCACTTGTCTCTGCCTGGCCTCTGCTGCAAGTACAGTGTGCCCACCCCTGGCTCTTCATGGTTGGCTTTAATTATATAAATCAAAGTAAGGGAATCTGCTAAGTTTTGGTAGTTAAGATGATCCTTGTTAGGTAAAACTTTTAAAAATGAATGATATATTTCTGCTTCCTGGAAGAATCCATGGTAATTATAGTGCACTGTTACTGTCACATAGAATTCATTTTGAGCATCAGCAAGAATGCCTTCTGATCTTTCTAAACCCCCAAGCTAATTCCATTAAAGCATGTAACCAGTTCCATAAGGTGCAGCTGAGTTATAAGGTAAATATTCTCTCATACATAACAGAAATCCAAGAAAAGCAGTATTCAGTGTGGCTGCAGGCAACAGTCCAGGAGCGCTTACCCAGTGCATGAGCCTGCCTCTCCCAAGAGAGCCTGTATGTTAGGAACGTTTGTGACTTATGACAAATATCCCTTTGAATCTCTTGAGTTTCAGTGTTTTGAATATGTTGAGTGGAATTAAATGAAATCCTCTAAAAGACAAGCCATGGACTGGAGAGTTGGCTCAGCAGTTGAGAGCATGTGTTGCTTTTGTAGAGGACCCGGGTTCAATTCCCAGGATTGACATGGTGGCTCACAGTCACCTATAACCCTAGTCTCAGGGGATCCGATGCCCTGTTTTGGCCTTGGTGGTCACCAGGCATGCACATGCAGATAAAACATTCTCATATAAAATAAATAAATCCTTTTTTTTTTTAAAGAGAAGCTCTATATTTTTAGTTTTTTTTTTTTTTAAATGTTTCCTGGCCTCGTACGTTACATGAAGGAGTATATAACTCCACACCTTAGAGCCTGATTATGTCCCCAGAAAATGGCTCGCCCTTTAACTTACAAGTGAATATCCGCTGCTGTATAGTGATAGGGGAACTTTTCTAGTTCACAGAATAAAGTTACTAAAGTGAAAACAATTTTCAGTTGTTTTTTGTTCTTAACAGATTCATTACACAGGAAAGACAACAGGTTCCAAATCCTGCAATAAGTTTACACTATGGTTATTCATTCTCTTTAGAGTGTTCTTGGCTGAGCAGTTTGAATTCCTTCAGCCCCATTTGGATGCCGTGATGCCTGCAGTGAAAAAGCCCTTCCTGCAGCAGTTTTACTCCCAGGTCAGATGCTCCTGTCTGTCATTTCAGCTGTCAGCAAGGTAGAGCTAGTGCCATCCCTTAAGCTGTTTGTTAGTTTATCACTGGAGCACAGGCAGGTTCCAGGGGAGCTGGACAAAATGCTCTTCTGTTTGTTCATGACTTCTTATGTTAGATTAAACAGCCTAGCGAGCAGCTGGGTAGGGAGCAAACGGGGACACGTGAGTGTGTAAGGAAAACTAGAGTTGTCAGAGCAGGAAGAGGAGGGCACCTGGAGTGGCAGGCCGAGGAGCCGTTTACATCCATGCTCTCCGCCTGGAGCTAGGCTGCATTCCAAGGGCACCGCACCGGGAAGGTCTGGGAGTGTTGGAGAGGGCTGTGTGCTTGGAAAGGAGTCTCTGGAGGTGGGTAAAGAATGGTTAATGGTACCCCTAGGGGGAGGTGGGAAAGGAGCAGTTGAAGGCTGTTAGTGAGAATGGAATCCCAAGCTAAGAGTGCCAAGGGAAGAGATGGGGGAAGTGGAAACAGGGCCCTTGTCTCATGTTAAAATATTTTCTTTCTTGAAGTCTCCAATTGTATATCATGTGTTTTACAAACTAGAAAAGGGCAAATTATTCTTTCTATGTGTAGCCCTTTTAGAAATAACTGTCTTTGTTTCTGTGGAACATTTCAGACAGTCTCAACTGCCAGTGAACTCCGCAAACCCATTTACTGGATTGTGGCTGGTAAAGCTATTGATTATGAACAGATGCTTCTCCTGATGACCAATGTCAAGTGGGATGTCAAAGAGATCATGTCACAGCACAACATCTATGTAGATGCGTTACTGAAGGCAAGTGCTCTGAGAATTTTTGCTGATGATCACTTTTATCAAGAGATGTGGCTCTAGAATATGAGATTCTAGCTGCTTGCTACTCATTTCTGGAATGAGGGCATCGGGTTGATGTGACCTTTACATTTTGTGCTTGTTTTGATCTGATACTTGCAGATTTGTGTTTCGCTTATTTTTTTTTTTTTTTAATTTTGCTCCCTAGTTTGTAACATTGAATTAGTTTGATTATTGGATGCCATGGCTATCTTCCTGATAGCACCCAGCACTTTTACCTCTAAACACAAGAAGGTATTTCTAGTTAACTAGAGTCATTGCTGTAGCTCCATGTATGTATATTCCTTTGACAGGATCATACTCCTCAATTTGATTCTATAAATCCCATTACTTTTGCAAGGTCTCATGGATCAGCTGTTTGTACGTGATGCCTGCTTTTGTTCATTCCCTGAAAGGAGTTGCAGTTCACCGCTTTTCATTTGTTTGTCAGTTAATATTTATAACCACTTGATATCTACCAGCCCTGATAGAAATCTGCCCGGATAGTTGCTAGTTAAGGAATGTATGTGACTCTGAGGAACGGCCATGTTGGTGTAGAGGTAGGCGCACACAGAGACGGGGCTGTTCCGTATCAGTTGGTATAGAATGCTGTGAACAAAACACGCCCAGCACAGAGGGGATGGCAGGATGGAGGTGAGGGACGAGCGGCACTGCTGCACCCTGCACAGAAGGACTCTAATGCTGAAGGCGAGGCAGGTGCAGTGTGAAGTAGCTAGCAAAGGAGGGTCTGAGAAAAGGAAAGCAACTTCCACAGAGCTCTTTTCCATTTCTCTCAACATAGAGAAATTGACCCGTAAAGTCCTCGCTTTTATCTCATTTATAATCATTCTTAGTAGGCTAGGGTACCTGAGAACCAGTGAAGCTGTAGAATGGAACATAGGTTAAGTAAGGTTGGACTGCGGTGTTTGACCACTGTGGGCTGTCAGCTCGCTCGAGACTCAAAGGCTGTGCTTAGCAGTGTCTAGGCTTGGAGATGTAAAGGGCAATTGACAAGCACAAGTCTTCGATTGTTTTGCTGTCCTGGAACTGAGAGATACTTGCCTTCTGAGATTTCATCTGCTCCTTTAAATTTGGAATGGAAAATTCAAGGGCAATTTATAAATAATGGTACCTCATCATTTCAAAACAATGTTCTAATTTTTTATGATATTTCCTGATTTTATTGAGGCAATGCACAAGGTAGGTGTTTTTGTGTTTGATTGGTTTTGTTCTGTTTTGTTTGTCAGAGCTCAGACACCTAGAAAGTCCACTGTCAAGGCTCAGGCAGATTTGCTGGGAAGGCCATGCTGGACTCTCACCGATCTCATCTTCCCAACGCATGCTCATGCAGGAAAAAGGGCCAGGCAGCTGACCTGAGCCTCTTCTATAAAAGTGCAGTCCCCAGGCATGTGGACTCTGTCCTCATGACCTAGATACATTCCAAAGACCCAACTTCCAACACCGTCACCCTGGGATTGGGATTTTAGAGGACGAGCTTGAGGTAGCAAAACTTTGAGACCATTGCCTATGCAGTGCACCATCACACACTGGGATAAAGGGAAAGAACTCTGTGCTCAGAGCACGGCTCTGGAAGGCACTGCTTGCCTCTCATCTTCATTCCCTGAAAAGCAGTTATTCTAAAGAAGAGCCTGTCCCACTCAGGGTGTTAATCTCAATCCGTCCTTTTCTCCTGGCCCAAGGCCTTCTTTAAGCTTCAGAGTTAATCATCTGATACCTTCTGTTCTTTCGGTTACTCTCCTGAAACTGGGGGAAAGCAAACCGTGCTGTTGCTCTCAACTAACCCTGAGCAAATGCAACACTTTATTTACCAGGCGGTGCTCGGGCGGTGCTCGGGCGGTGCTCGTGCACGCCGAACTTATCAATAAATAGTCTGTTTGTGTATGAAGCCTATAGCTTTCTAAAGTAAATATTAATGAAAATTACCACACTATGACTTGAAATCCAAAGTGGTTTACTGTAGCAAATGCATGAATAAATACCGTGGCCAGTGCTGCTGCTCTGTGAGGTCCGTGAAATGGAACAGCTGATGGAGAGCAATTACTTCTTTAACTTTGATTTCAAAAGGGAAGCTTAGTGAATTGGAGACACATTCTTCAAAAATATAATTAAAAGCAATGAACTGTTAAAAATAAATTGGCAAGAAAAGCCGTGATTTGTGATGTAGCCGAAGAGCAGTGGGCGCCACCACAGTCGCTGGGGCAGCTCACCTGGGCGAGCTCACCTGTCCCCTCGTCCCATTAGGACCTGCGAACACAACTTGGTCCCACTATACCAAGCAGCGTGTCACTTTCTATCCAGAAAACTCCAGAAAATTTTCACCTTATCCCTTCTTAAATTTATATGAAATACATCCCAGGGAGGAGTCCGGGCATTCCTTTCACTGGAGCATTTAGATGACAGTCATCTAATGAGAGGTCCACTCAGAAGGAACTCTTCATGGCTGTTACACAGCCCCTCATGTTCCCTAATACAATCTTGTGAAAGTTAAGAGCTGATAGAAAATATTTTATGGTTGTTTTCCTTTGTATTAAAATTTTGTGACTATGAGGTAACTTTCAAATCATTTTTAAATGTTAAGTAATGATTAGGAAAGAAAATTATGTACCAGCTTTTTTTATTTATCAGCAATACTGACAAGCTATGAGTAGTTAGATTTGAGTTGAAAGCTTACTAAAATAGACTTTAGGATCGGAGGCGCTAGAAGGGTCATGGACACCACGAGAACACAGCCCACAGAAGTAACTGACTCCTGGAAGCTCAGAGAGGTCGGTGAGCCTACAGGAGTCTGACCTAAGTCCTTTGTGGATGTTACTGCTGAGTAGTGCGTTGTTCTTGTGAGATTCCCAGCAGTGAAAGTGAGGGCTGCCCCGCTCCTCCCACTGGGCAACCACTGGGTTGCCTTGCCCAGTCTGTTGAGATGGTATGGTCCTGGTCTTATTATAGCTTCTTTGCTGATGTGGTTGTGTGCCCTGAGATGGCTGCTCTTGTCTGAGGGGAGGTGGAGGGAACTGCAGTTGGGATGTAATCTATGAAAGAAGAATATTTAAAAAAAAAAAAAAAACAAAAACAAAGCTGTTTCTTCAAGCCAATAGCATTTTCAGTCCACAGTAGACAATCATAGAAAATTTTGAGATGTAAAAATATTTAGGCATGATTTATATGGTTTAGTCAATTTATTATGCTTATTTCTCTTTAGATAAATTCTGCTGTAGCATGTGTTATTATGCTTTGTCTTAAGATGTTTCCTTACTTACTGTGAGGAAGCAAAAACATGGGCATGAGGTCAGAAGACAACTTTGTGAGTTGGCCCCAGACAGAAGGGCCTTTACCTACTGAGCCAGTGCTAGACCTGGTTATATTTTTAAAATATTTTTCTCTAAGTCCAAATTGTCTATGGCATAAAGGCCCCTCACCCCATTTTTCTTTTCTGCTTCATTTAGTGAATAGCTACATCCTTGGCTCTTTGTTTGTTTGTTTGTTTTGTTTTTAACAATTGCTTGTGGGAAAATATTGTGGCACTAAAGTTACAGCCATGCCTTGTCTCCCCCTCAGGAATTCGAGCAGTTTAACAAGCGGTTAAATGAAGTTTCCAAGAGAGTTCGGATCCCCTTGCCTGTATCAAATATACTTTGGGAACATTGTATACGATTAGCCAACAGAACTATTGTGGAAGGGTAAGTTTCATGAAAGTATTATTTCTTAAATCATAATGTAGTATATGAGTGAATGTCATATGATTTAATAGCTAGTGATAATGACCAGTAGCAGACATACTTCATCTCAAGCTTGAGAAGGAGACAATGGCCCTGTCTCCCGTTGGTTATTCTATTCATACTGCCATTGAGCCAGCATAGCAGATAAATGAGGAATACAGAGCCATTAGGTTGTCTGAAAGTAGAACTGATGGTTAGTATCTAATAAGTTCTGCCATTATTCATATCATTTATCAAACATTATTTACAGAACCAAAGATTTCATAGATTTTACTGGCAAATTATGACTTACCTCAGCTTATAATTGTCAGTGGAAAGTCTTGGGTCAGAAAGTCCAGACTTACAGACCGTGTGTAGCTTGTCCTGGACCACAGTGATCAGATGCAGGGAAGGCTTCTGTGCACCTGGCACAGGTCGCCTTGTCTTCAGTCTGTCCATGGGAGCTTTCCCTCTTACTTGACATTGTCCCTACTCTGTGCATACATAACATCTGACACAAAAAAGGAAATGGGCCCACGAGGCAAACTGCTTTCATGTGCACATTGACTTTCATACCATCTTTCCTCTGACTGCTCTTTCTTTCTATTTGTTTAATGAAAGGAATGCCTTAGGTCAGGCAGGTTGGTGCACACCTTTAACACCATGTCTCAGAGAGACAGAGAGGGAGAGAGGGAGAATGATTTACAAAGTAGGAAAGTGATGGCTATGACCTATTAAAAGAACAGTGTCATATGTAAGATGGCCATGTCAGCAGTCATAGTGTAGAAGTATTAAAAATAAATTTGTCTAAATAAAAAGTGACAAATGTGTGTTAATTTTACACATACACCACTGTATTAAAGCACACACAAGCCATTGATTACTATTCATATTAGTACGTTATATGGTCTCTATGTCTGGACTTTTTTTTTCTTTTGTTCTTCTTATGCCTTTATTAATGTGAGGTCCAAAACACTTTCAGTGAATACATATAAAAGTAGATATGAAACATTTTTAAGTACATGCCTTATCTCTACCCAGCTGTGAGGCCTAGAAACTACAACAATGTGTAACACAGCAAGGTATCTCCAAAGTTGCAAGAATGACACTCAACTTTTTCAGAGTAACCAACTACCTCTTACCGAGTGGGCCACAAGTTCAATGAGAATTGTTTTCAGAATGATCACTCTGGTGTCTGTGTGAAGAATGTCTGAGGGGATAAAGACAGATGCCTGGAGGGCCAGGTGGGGAACTGTGTTAATCTAGAAAACAAAATGATAACGGTCTAAGCCAGTAGCCGTGAGGATGACAAAAAGGGACTTTATAGCCAAAGGATGAATCTGAGGGAGAACTGACAGGTCTGATGATCAACTGGACATGGGAAGTGAGGAACATAAGTCAAGGATGACTTTCCTCTAAAAGTTCCAGCTGAGGTAACTAGAGATACTGAAATGCTGTTAGCTAAGATGCACCATGTCCAGAAACAGCTTTTAGGGTGAAGACAGTGGGCTTAGCACCTCTATTCTCACAATGTCATCTGGACTTTCTGACCCAAGACTTTCCACTGACAATTATAAGCTGAGGCAAGTCATAATTTCCCAATAAAATCTATGAAATCTTTGGTTCTGTAAATAATGTTCGATAAATGATAGCTATTCTAAATCATTAGCTCTGATTTTCTGGCCTTTTTTTTTTTTTAAGGAAATGGCTCATTTTCTAACATTGAATACATCACTGAATTAAGAGTAGTCAAATACTGTACTATGAGGCTAATTTATTATTATTATTATTATTATTATTATTATTATTATGCATCCACTTTAAAACCCAGTATTTCAGTAGTATATAAGAATACATTTGAGTTATTTTATTATGGAAAATATGTGCAGTGTCGATGGGAGAAATATTTCATTTGTTCCTTTTTCATTGAGCTGCTACAATGTTGAAATTTTTCTAAAGTGAGTTTGGCTTTTGGGTGTTTGAACATAGTTTTGGGAGCACAGCCTGTTCCTGGGACACAGGCTCCTGCACTGCTTCCTACCGTCTCATCACATGTTACCCCATCCTTGTGTCTTTTAGATACGCCAATGTCAAGAAGTGCAGTAATGAGGGGCGTGCCTTGATGCAATTGGATTTTCAACAGTTTTTAATGAAACTCGAAAAACTAACTGATATTAGACCTATTCCTGATAAAGAGTTTGTGGAGACTTACATCAAAGCCTACTACCTGACTGAGAATGACATGGAGCGCTGGATCAAAGAGCACAGGGTGAGAACAGGGCGGGTGTGCTGGTCTGCCTGGGGCATTATGTGATTCAGAATCATGAGAATGAAGTACAAAGGAACCCACTTAGGACGCTTTCCCTGTAGTCACACCATCTAGGCAATGTCCTTTGTCTAGTCAGATCCATTAGAGCCCTTTTGAAGTGTGTCCTAGAATCAAAATATGAGTTTGGTTTTCCTGTGCTGCATCATAGGAAGAGACTAAACCCAGTTTATATCAAAACAAGTGGAGTGGAGTCACGCTGAAATGGTTCTTTAGCTTAGAACCTAAGTTTTGTGCTCTTCAGTAGTGAAATGGTAACAACCTCATCATGGTGGCCTGTACGGTCATTCAGAAGTCCTTAATACTTATGGCTACACTTTTACCAAGCATTAGATTTTACCTTTAAGTTTGGTAGGTTTTCTTCAGTTATGTAGAATGTTGAATTTCTACAGCTCAATTGAACACACACACAGACATTTCTGTCACAGAGCATCTGCTTTCATCTTCTGTGTGACCCCTTGCATCATTTTTCTGGATAAACAGTTTGTGAAGGGGTCTTTAGGAAAACGTGGAGAATATTAAAGTCACCCGCTGTCAAGCAGGAACAGCCAAAGTTCAGGAGCAGCCTTGGCTTCATAGCAAGTTTAGGGCCAGCCTGAGCTAAGGAAGAATCTGTCTCAAAACAAAATAAAGGAACCAATGAATGAAAGAAAGGGGGTTGTGGGGGGAAGAAATCACCAAATCTTAATACTTTCAAGTTTTAACATCAAAAAAGATTAAATGAGCCTTATTGTGTTTTGTCTTTAAATGTCTAGTGTGTTGGAAGCAAGTTGAAATGTGCATGCCACTTTTAAGGCTTTGATAAATAAGCCAGGATTGAGAAAAACGACACTCGCCGTATCCCCACTTAGAGCTGAGAACTGAGATGCCGACCCTGTGTGCAGCCGGCTGCTGAGTGCTCAGTCCATTCGCCGGAAGCTGTGGTGCTCAGTGCTGCTGCAGGGCCGGGGTGAGGGCGGGTGTCCAGGGTGATGTGCCGGAGAGAGAACACAGCACTGAAGCGTCCATTACTCCATGCAAAACGATGTAAACTTTTATCTTGGCATTTTAGAAGCTTTAACTGGATAGTATTTGTAGTTCAATGACAATTCCCAGGGAATTTCCTGCTGGTTCTTTCCAGCCAGCAAAGCAGGGAGCTTCTCAAACAACAACTCGCAAGTGCAGTCCAGTGGTGGTGCGTACTGAGTCAGCGCTGAGTCACCAAAGGAATTCTTTGCCAGGGGGTGACAGGCGCACACATGGAACCCTGTCTAAGGGTTGGGAGTGAACTCTGCCTCGTGCTTTAGCGTAGCATTGTGTTTGCAATGCCTTCAGTGCACGTGGACTCTTCTCTGACAAGGTGAAGGCACACAGTTGTCCTTCCTTCTCTTAACTCCTGCTGGCCCAGGAGAAACACACCCAGCCCAGCAGTGCCCTGTGGAGACACGTAAACTGGAGATTGGGCAGGAAGGATACTTTCTTCTTTTTACTAACTGCCCAACAGTTATGAGGAGTTTAAAAAGAAAGATGTGGGCCTGGAGAGATGGCTCTACAGTTAGGAGCTCCTGTTGCTCTTTCGGGCTTGACTCTGAGCATGTACATGGTGCCTCACAAACATCTGTAACTCACATGCTAAGGATCCGGTGCCCTCTGACCTCCACAAACAGCAAGCACATGTGGAGCACATACACATCATAAAGGCAAAATACTCATATACGTAAAATCAGTCTTTAAGCCTTCCAGGGTGTCTTCCTGACTCGTAGCCTTACTTTGTTTTCATGTCTTAAAGGAATCATTGTTCCTTTGGAGAATTTAACTAAAGTGTGAAATGTATAGTGCACTCTAACATTTGAAATGAAAATGTATTTTGATAACTTGAAAACAGACTACCATAAAAACAAGTACACAGTGTGTGACCTTTAAAGTGCTGCACAGCACGTTCCGGTTGCTTTGTCACATTGACAGTGGCTGACTTCCTCCCGGAAACTGCCCCAGCTCCTCGCCCTGGTAACACCATAGTGATTTGTCTTTCAAGCTCACTGTGCCTTCCAGCACACTCACAGGGCCACAGTGCTCCGCCCTGCCTGCTCTGGTGTAGTAAACAGTTCTAGTGCATTGGGTGTTACATCTGGATTTTTTGTCTTTGGGCAGGAATATTCAACGAAGCAGTTGACCAACCTGGTGAACGTTTGCCTGGGATCTCACATCAATAAGAAAGCAAGACAGAAGCTCCTAGCAGCTATAGATGACATAGACAGGCCTAAAAGATAGGGAACGGAGCTCTCTCCTCGGGGACACTGATCTTCTCTCGGCCTACACTACCGATAACCCTTCCAAGAAAACTCTGAGCATGTCCTTTTGAACTTGAAAATAGAAAATACTCAACTGTGTGTGGTGTTCTCAAGTGACTTTCACATGCTCCAGTTTGTTCAAATTCTGCTCTGACTTGTTGTAACCTTTTCCTGGAATTATCTTATTGTCGTAATTATTATGTGGCTACAATTACACATTTTACAAGAGTATACTATAAATACATAGTTGGAAGGAACAGTGGCTGATGTGTCTATGAATAGTTTTTGGAGAGTGTCTCAATAAAATGAGAGGATGAATGTACAGTATTTCCGAATTATGAGCATTGCATGAGAATTAAAACATGTAAGTAAAATAGTTGGAAAATCAATACATTCTCTGTTCTTAACTGTCAAGAGCTTCTACCGGTGTTAATTTGGTTCTAACAGTGATCATAAATGATGAAATTTAATAAATGTTACACTCTAAAATGACCAGCTGTGTGAGATTGCCTTCTGATATTTCTGTGTGATGGGGAGATTTCAGGAGACTGTAGTGTCATGTTTTAGTATGTCCTCACCCTAGTTCTCTGTCCTGAAACGTCTGGTCGGAAGTCATTTCATTGTGTGGATTTTCCAGTGCCTGATTTGCATATTGAACAACTATTACGCCTTCTTATAAAAACAAAATTTTACAGGCTTTGCTGTCTCCGAATTCAACTTTTAGGACAACAAAATCTGGGTTGAATGGCTGAAGGTAGAGTTGTGATTAGTTATATGTGAGTCTGGGTCGTCCTCAGGTGTGAAATCTGAGCCTCACAGTTAGTTCAGAGTTTCCGAACCCAGCTCATTGCCCTGTGCTGTCGCTCTGAACGTTCGCCTTGAAGTCAAGCGTGTTCCGCCGATACGTCCACGTGGAAGCCGATGTTGAATTCGTGTGTTCTTCCTGACCTAGGGGTGCAGAGTGCTTAGGCTGGGTGGTGTTGGCCAGAGCATCAGTGGTATCAGTGAACACCAGGACCCTCAGAAATCTCATCAGGAATCGGCCTGTGTCTAGGGAGGCTGAGGGGGTGAGGTGACGAGGACATGGGTGGCTGTAGTGGGCACAGCCACTTGCTTCTCCCAGTGCAGAGACAGAGCAGTGCGATGTGAAGCTCTTTCAGCGTCTGCTCTCTCCCATTGTGGGGTGGGGGAGGGGGAGGGCTGCAGGGCATGCTGGGGAAGCACTATGAAGAGTTTTACTTGTTTACAACCTTTTGCTCTACAGTTAATCTGTGATCCATTTGAACTCTCTTGTAGCAAGATGAGTTTGGTGCATTATGGTCTCCTTGTGGTAGGAAATTCTGTCCTTATAAGGTAGGTTCTCCAGCACCCTTCATTTACTTGTACCCACTTAAAAACAAACATGAGAGTGCCTTGGCCATTACGTTTAAATGGCACATTCAATTCAATTAGGTACATAAAAACTAATTAATCTTACTTATTTCTTAATTGACTAGAGGCTGTAAATATTTTAAGGGATTTTATGTTTAATTTCCATTCATTTTTCTTTTAGTTACCTATGGGTAAAATGAGCGGAAATTAACCTCCTTGGTAGAGCCTGGTTCTTTGGGGGTAATAGGACTAGACACAAAAGAAATGCTTTCTTTAAGATAAGAGGCTCAGCCCAGTGCTCTGCAGACCTTTAAATCCACCTTGGCTCTTTCCATTTTTAGAATAAAAATGGAGGGTTTTCTCAGTACTTTTTGGAAAGGTTTTGTTTTGTTCTGCATTGAAAGGTAGCATAATGCACTCAACATCAGAACAGTTAATGGAAGAGTCGGGTGTGCCAAGTACCTAATCACGGGAGAGACCAGACAGCTCCTGAATATGTTATTCAGTGCTATTAAATGGCAACACTAATATTTTGTGATATAATACTATGTGGTAAATAGAACTGGAAAGCTAAGAAAGTAAAATGGCAGTAGTTTGTTCCGTAAAAGGACCGCAGGTAGCTTCTCCCTCCCCTTTGGGTTCATACATTTTTCTTAATTCAAGCATTTCATATGAAAGTGTCCATACTTTGTTCTTCCTCCTTCTTAGACATCATTTGACATGTGAATTCATATGAAAATGTCTTGCAGGATTCAGGATTTTTAAGATCATATGGGAGCATGGTATCCTTTGAGAAATTATAATTATACAAATGTGTTGCTTCACATTTTAAAATGTGACAGGGACACACAGCTGCTCAAACGAGCTAATGTGTTTCCATTTGTTTGGAAAGACCTGTGTAGAGCATTCACATTCCCTTTAATCATCTCATTTAATGTGCTTACAAATCAAAGTTCTGTAGAGGAAGAGCCTGTGTAATAGTTTATGCAGTAGTTTATTGAGTCCTTAGGAAGAATTTCCTTTTAGGTTTCTCTCTCTCTCTCTCTCTCTCTCTCTCTCTCTCTCTCTCTCTCTCTCTCTTATAGCAGAGTGCTAAGGTGAAACTTTGACTAGCTTTCTTTCACTTACCCACTGAAAAGTAGTTGTTAGAAGGCTTAGAATTCATTTCACTTTGAAAACATAGTTACCTTCTATAATAGAAAAAAATAAAAATAAAACCTGAAGATGAATTGCAGGTGTACCCAAAACAAATAGAAGTAGTGTGGGGGGAAAGAGACACAAACGTGTATCGTATCCCTTTGAAAATTAATGTTGATATAGACGTTATAGTTAATAAAGTAACATTTGGCTCTTGCCAGTGGCCGATGACTAGTGCATTATTGATATACTAGTGTAATCTTTGTAAGTGTTAAGACTAGTTCAGCCTTTTACAAATTTGATTTCTTACGGAAAATATTTGTTAGGTTGTAATGGTTCGCAGATTTTTGAAGGCTATCAAAAAGTTTAGGCTATTGAACTCTCACCAAGGCAATAAATATTGTTAGATTTATACACAAGAATCCTTGTATTAAAAATAAACAAAAAATTGTTAATTAACTTTCATGGACTTACCCTCGTGACAGTTGCTAAGTATGCCTGAATCTTTATCTTTAAACACTACACTGAATGTTACTGAATGTTCCTCACTTCGGGCAGCCCATGTAAAATTGTGGTAGCATGTTTGGTTTGTCTCTGACTAAAGTTCCTTTACTATCACATTCCTATCTTAGACTGACGAGACCCAGCCTGTGGGTCTCTTCACATTTCCTCTTTAGTTGTTTTCCACTATGAGCTGAACCTTTACATCCAGAAAAGGTGGCTTGCTTCTAGGCTGAATCGTGTACTGTGCAACCCAGGATAGCTTCAACCTGAGGCTTCTGCCTCTGCCTCCCCGGGAGTACGTCTAAAAGGATGCCTGGCAGAAAGCCCATCTCTAAATGTATTACCTCTTCCCAATACCTGGTTCTTTTTCTTATTTGTAAGCAAAAGGATTTGTCTTAAGTCAGTTTTTCCATTCTGTGAGAATTTTTATTTAGTTACAGCAAGCAACACAGTAATCACAGACTCAAAAGTGGGGTCTCATGATGCAGCCTGTATAGCCCAACTTTCAGTGTGTTACCTCCTGCCTCTGCCCCTACCACCCAATATGGGGATAACAGGTGAGCGTCTTCACTGCTGCAGAGCTCTGTTCTAGAGACTTCGCCGTGTGTGATATCACATGTAGCCATCAGGAGACAGTCCTTTTGTCTCCCTGCTGCCTTCCTCCCCTGCCTTCTGCTGTCCTGTGCTAACAGTAGAGCCTCCAACCAAAATGAGCCGTTTCTATGAAACTGACCTTCTTAAGGCAGGGGTAGTGGAGTGAAATTGGTAGGGAGCATTGGTGGCTCCGGTGGCAATCAGTTTTAATGAGTGACTATGGCACCTCGTGGAAGGAGCTGACGGGCTGCCCCTGGGAAGTTGGGTAGATTGCGGCAGGCTCAGAGAACACGGTCAGGAATGTGGGCTAATAAGCATCATTATGAGACGCTGTCAGACCTCAGATATTTGGAAGGCAGACAGTAGAGTCTGTTGCTGAGGTAAAGAATTACGGATGCTTTAAGATTCCCTAGAGAAAGTAGAAGTCTGGCGGGACTAGGTTTGAGAAGATCAAAAGAGCAGACGCTGGAGCTTAAGTTACCTTAAGGTAGGGGTGTTAAAGAGCAGCTCGCAGGCGCCCGGACAAGTAACTGAGGAAGTCAGAGCTGCCAATGCAGATGTGAGTCGAAATGTGGCCGAAAGCCGGGCACGCTTTACGAGACAGGAGAATCTACTGCAGCCAGGAACCTGGGTGATGCTGGGAAAAACACTGGCTTCTGCTCCAGTTAACCACCTGCCATGCAACAGCTCTGGAAGATGCCATATCATATGGGGGTGTGGATTCCACACAATGTCGTTTCTGTTCTATTGGGTTATGTATCAGAAAAATTGTGAGCTGTGGATCAGGAAAGCTGCCTTAAGGAAGAGACACTCGGGCGGAGACTTGGCAATGAGAGGAGACTTAGATGAAGCAAACAGGCCAGTGTGCTGACCCAAGAAAGGAGCCTGAGTCGGGGGTAGGGGCTGTCCTGAGAATGTCTTGTGTGGCCAGGCAGGAGGCCTGGGTCCAGCAGATGGAGGAAGCACCAAGGGACAGTCATGCATGTAGAGAATTGGGCAGTGCAGGCCAGCCAATACCTAAAGCACCAGATTGTCGCTTAAAACTACATCCAAAGGAAGAAAGCGGTTTCTGCTGTCCTATTAGTTTGTGTGCTGAAGAAGTAGTGTGTAGAAGAGATCATGGCCTAAGACTTCCAAGTGTGTATTTCAGGGTACATCCTAAGCAGCACCTAGCATAGAATTACTTTGCTCAAAACTGTAGGCTAATGTGATGTAAGCACGGGGGCCCTTGGACGAGAAAGAGTTCCTGCCTACCTGGCCTGAGCATCTAGTCCATTCCTTTGTATAGAATGGTCGAGTATATACTTACCTTCCAGAGCACCCAATCCTAGATCAGACAAGGATTGGGCTTTTTTTTTTTTTAATTGACTCATCAACATCGTGGAAGAGAGATGACTTCTCTCACACCTGTTGAGCGATATAGAGTAGCAATTGGAGACAAATATTGGCAACTTTAAAAGAAACAAGTAACTTCACTTCCTTTCTAAAATCACTGCAAGCCGCAGACCATGAAGCTTGGCTCCATTTTAGACTCGCTTTGTGGTTCTCAAAAGCGACGCCCAGCCGCAGCCTCAGATCGCCTGTGAACTTTGAGACATGCAGATGTCTGTGCTCTACCCTAGCTCTGCAGGAAGAAGCTTGGCCCTGCATCTTTTATCAGGCCCGAAGGCACACTGAAGCTTGAGAGGCATTGCATGTGGCTTAACCACTTGTGCTGATCGGCCGGTTCTCTGTCACTTTGACAAAATAACCTGAGATTAAATAAAGGAAGAAACCTCTCTTTTCTTCGGTTCTGGTGATGGGGCTTTCAGTCCATTGTGGGTTCCCCTGCCTCTGGAACCGATGGTGGGATGACACTTCATGCTTATAGGATCGCGCTGGGGAAGAAGCGGTTCATGATGGTGAACAAAACCTTCCCCCTCAATATATTAAGCTACAAATCCATACAGGGGTTAATCGATTATTGCAGATGGCCCCTCGTGTTCCAGGTACCTCAAAAGCCCAGCTCTGAATACTACGGCACCAAGGCCTGAACCTTCCACAGACAGTTTGTCGAGGGAAAGTTAAGACCCAAACTACATCACCACAATGCACTCTCACCCCACCCCACCCCACCCCACCCTTTGCTGCCTGATGGACCCAGTGCAGCATTGTCCTCCTGGAATCTCTCCTTCCGTGACAGAGGTACAAACCAGCTACTTCAGCATACGGTTGGGAGGCTTTTCTTTCCATTTTTTGACCATATTCTCTTTTGGTTGCATCAGTATAATAAATAGAAGTTTCTCACCAGATGAATCTTAGAACGTAGTCTCTCCCTCCTAAGTCTCAGAGTGACCTGCATTTGGACAGACCACCACGTATGTAGAATCCAGCTGAGTGGAAAGGTCCTCCTGAGAGAGTTTGGTACCTGAGCTATGAGCAATGGGACAGGTGGAGTTCTGAGGAGAGTTAGTGTGACGCATTGTGCTTCACAGCAATTCCATCTTCTTCGAGTCACTGATTAAGTGAACCAGACAAAGAGAGAAACCACCGTTTGCTAAAGGCAGCTAGCCAGTCAGATGGCTACTGCCTGTGAATCAGCGGGCTGCAGACATTCACTTTGTGAATAGTCCCTAGAATACAGGATGGAACCAAACATCTGGCAAGATTGGTTTGTCTACACCTGTGCTTGCAAGTGCTGCAGCATTTGTGGAGGCATGGCTGGGCTCTGCAGGAGACATGCTTGCTCTGTTAAAGTACTTATAGTGCCTAAAATAATAATAATAATTAAAAAAGCTGAGAACTAAAGTTATTCTGAGATTTCCATAAAGCTTTGTGCATACATACACATGTGCATGTACACAGACATACACATACACAAACATACAGACACAGGCACACACACACACACACACACACACACACACACACACAAACGATCCTGATAGATTTTTTTTCCCTAACAGTATATCAGGATGGCCATCTTCATCCGTTCGCCAGCCAAAATTCCAAAGATGGAAGAGAGATAAGACAAGTTGACTTTTGAAAATGCCCAAAATGCATCCTTAAGTTTGTATTGATATGCATTCTCCTGATGAAGCAAATCAGGACTATCATTTCTCTGAGGAACAGAGAGAGAGAATGTGGACACCACTTTGTTGCATGTAGTTTCAAAATGCTACCTGCTTTGCCCAGGACTAGACCGCACTCTGGACCCACCCAGCTTCCCCTTCGTCCTACCTGGCTTAGCTCTGGGATTGGCCACTTTACCTGTCCACACCTGAGACCCAACTTTGTTACTTTATAACTTATCTACTAGGCACAATTACTGGGTGCTGATATCTCCCGCCTGGGAAATCGTGCCCTTACCAGTTTATTATCTCTGTCTTTTCTCCTGCCCTAAACTTAGCCGCTAGTACCACCCAACCCTTGCCAAACATCCTTGGTCACCCACCTGTATCGGAGGCCACAGGCCCAAGCCGTCCCTGAGGCTTTGCATGACTGTTGTGTTGTTCTTCCTCCAAAGCATGGCAGAAAAAGCATCTCTCCTTCCTTGGGTCTGCCTTTTCCTCTTGGGACCGGAAGTCCCATCTATACCCTTTGCCCAGCTATGCTCTCCCCTCCCCCTTTCTTTACTGACAAATCAAGAACCTATTGGGGAACAGAGTTAGCATCAGAACCTCCCCTTACACCACTTTTGCAGTAACAATCTAAATGTAAGCTAACAGTTACCAAGAATGTTTTAAATTCTTTGTCTCCATCCATTTGACCTTACAGTCTGCATAGTACTAATAATAACCCTATTATCTTTCCCAAACTCTATGAGGGAGGAAACAGGCTTATGATCCACTTACTTTCTGTGAAATTCTCACAGAATGAGTTCAATGCTGAGGTGGATCTAGGTAAGAGATATAGGAATCTATTTTAATTCCATAACCTCTGTGTTTGCCAACTACCCTATAAATCATCCCAAGTATGTGAATTTTGTTTGCTTAATTTGGGAAAATATATGTCTTATCCTGTGCAAAGTTAATGTGGCTTTTCTCCCCCAAATTTGCTCTTGCCTCAGACGTATTGAGAGCTGGGTATATGTTGATTGCATCCAGTCCTTGCCTGATTTCTGGTCACTTTTCTATGCCATCAGGTTAGAAAGCCTTTCATTTGCTCTAAAATGGAAATAATAGTCCCCTACTCCCTAGGGGTGAGGAAGGAAATAAGGAAATAGCTTTAGAACAGGGCTTAGTTTGTAAGTAAATGGCTGGCATCATTTACCTTATTTGTGGAGAAGGAAATCACAGCTGGAGTAGTACAAATTTCCCAAAGACATGCTGAAAAGTGGAGCCAGAGCCTCAAGCCAGTGCTCCTCCTGTCTGTGTATCTAGGGGTTATGATTCACACACTGCCCACTGACTAGCCGCATTACATTTCTGCAGGACACTGGTGTGCTTGGATTTTGTGCCCACATCCACTTACTGGCTGGGTTTATTGTCTTCTTCCCAAAGGGTTAGTTAGCACAGTGTATGCTGTGGTAGGATCCTTGGTGAGAGACCTTCAGTTTTGTGTGTCTCTACATTTAATATTAGGGCCTATTGTTAGCAGAACGTAGCAGGTCTTGCTTTGTAAATGTATGAATCCATGGTTACACCATGCTCAGGCAAGGGCTCTGAGTATTAGCCTTTGAAAAATTTCCCAAAGGGTCCCCTTCTGACTGCTAAGAAATTCATGAGACACTGTCACTCTTTCCTGCCACATCAGCCCCAAAGGAAATTCCAACTATTTGGCTCTTGGTTTTACTGTGGAGAAAATTTTCTCTTTAAGGTATACTCCTCTCCCAACCTACATTCAGGGAGTCTGAGCTTGGGAGGTTGAGTGACAAGAGACCTTCAAGGAATAGAATTCTCCTTCGTGGGGGCAGCTAGGCAAAGGACTCTCTTGCACCCCGTTCCCTTGTCCCACGATGGATCTCCTTCCACGATTCCTGCTGTTCCCTCTAGCCCCTTTCCATCCAAGTCATCTCTCTGCATTCTGTGTCCCAGCCCCAAATGTGTTGCTGATACATTTGTATCAAGGAACAGAAAAAGTGGGGAACACTCACTTATCTTAGCTCATACCAAGATGAACAGTTTCTCAGATTCATTGTTTCATATTCTTGGGAAGTTGAGGGAGGAACAAACTGGCATGGCTTTGAGTGCGGGCTGGCGAGAGACAAAGCTAATGGAAATGTGTGGGAAAGTCAGCGGAAGCGTTTGTGGCACCGAGAAACAATTCTGCTGTGGATGGGGAAAGGGGGGCGCTCCAATTGTTTTTATTAGGATTCTTTGTGGCTGCAAATTTATAACTCAAAAGGCCTGCACGTCCCTCCGCAGACTGATATGTCCACACACATACTTCCTTCTCCCTGCTTCACTGACTAAACAAACATGTGTGCTGCCTGCTGTTTCTGCAGATAACGGGGTGGTTTATTTGAAATTTTATTCAGGCTGAGGTGCATTGGTGACTTCTTCTGAGTCATTAATCTTTGCGACAAGGCTTGTAAGCAAAATAACTGCAGTTCATGTCTCTGAGATTTAAATAGGTGTCAATAAAATCCTAAATGAGATAGACTATAGTTAGTGGCCATACCCAGATGCAGAGTTGTCTGATGTGCTCAGTAAATACCTTACCATTGGAAACTGAGGTACTCAGTAAGTACCTTTGTTTTGGAAACTGACAGATGTTGCCCTGCTAGTTAAGGTCTAGGTCTACCATTGCTTCGATGGCCTTCTGAGCTTAGCACAATATGGAGAACTCTCTTCTCTGGCAGGGCTTCTTCTTCTCTGACCTCGTTTAGGGAGTTCAAGCTGTATCCTCCTCTCCCATGGAGGATAGTCACGTAGCCCTGGCTAGATTGCAGGTTCAACTTTCTTCCTCTGAGAACCCCATTCATCTAGCATCTGAGATTCCTGAAATGCTTCCCCATACTCAGGAGGCATTTCGGAGCTTAAGCCTTCCGAGCCTTTGCCCATCCTGGATATGCTGACTCCCATCCCCCAAATTATATAAGCCTTGACTCTCGCCAAGTAAAGTTGCTCTGTCTCTCTGGAGCTGGGTGTGATGTCTATTTGGTAAGACCATGTAGAAAGAAATCAGTACTTTAGTTAGGTCAGACGTTCTTGTAATTACAGAGAAAGGCAAGCTCTCCTTTTCGAGGTCCGTGGTGGATGGTTCACATGGTGAAGGGGCCGGTGGAGTTAGCTGTCTTTTCTGAAGCAGAAGTCCAGTATCATGGTGTTTCTCACCATCAAATATACACAAAGGGTTTCCAAACCCCGGTCCATTTCTCGTCTCTGTTCCCTTTGCCCTTGTAGAGCAATATTGACCAACACTCCCTAGGGACAGGGAGGGTCACAGATGTACTAAGTAAGTACCTTACCATTGGAAAATATTTTTATCAAGTGGACATGAAATGCTTCTCAGAACACCTTGGAAGTAAAGCCAAGAAAAACTTTTATAATTTAAATTCCATCAACCCATCATTGGGAGCATAGTAGAGGAATTATGAGTGTTTTTGGTGTGTTCGAGATATTGTTTGACTGGTAATACACCATATGGATGAGAATTTGTATCTTGCAGTTTAAAATGCTTAAACAATATTTGTAATGTTATTTTTAATTTTAAGACCATATACATTTTGTCAGCTCTTTTCCTTTGGCATCCTCAAGTCCCCCCACCCCACCCCCCACCTTGCGTTCAGAATTTAAGTTTTATCTTAGGGATATGATAAAGAGGATTTTGAAAATAAATGCTGATGGCATAGAAGGCCTGGTGCAGGAGAGGTATGCAGAGAACGACCAGGTGAGCTCTTCTTTTTCATGCTGTGGAGACAATGTGTAAATGATGTGTAGAAGGTGCAGCTTTGTCAGTGACAGTAGTAAACTGTCTATTTGGTAAGACCATGTAGAAAGAAATCAGTACTTTAGTTAGGTCAGACGTTCTTGTAATTACAGAGAAAGGCAAGCTCTCCTTTTCGAGGTCCGTGGTGGATGGTTCACATGGTGAAGGGGCCGGTGGAGTTAGCTGTCTTTTCTGAAGCAGAAGTCCAGTATCATGGTGTTTCTCACCATCAGATGATCACAGAGATAGCTTGACTAGGTGCCTGCCAGAGGGAACAAGACGAGATGATGAGACGCTTCAGAAGAAAATAGGTAAGTGATCAGATATCCAGTGTCCCTGGGTCTGTGTGTTGAGGGAGAAAGGCGTCTTCTGCAGTAACCCCTGCTACTTCCTGAGGATTTCCAGTACTAGCAAACTTACTTTTTTTTTCAACTACACAGGCTTTGGAGGGTAGGTCTAGTCATAACACCTCTTCCTTGACGTAAAAAGCAGTTCACAGACCTGACACTAATTGTCCTGTTCCACCCTGTGTTCAGAAGTTTCTCCCTTTCATTAATGCTATCTAAGAAAGTATTGACTGTGGACAGGCAAGTTAGATGCAGAAAGTGGTAAGTATGGTGAAATACACACCTTAACCAGAACTGGTAAAACCTATCACTTTAGTGTTTATTTGTAGAGTGGATTATCTTAAATTTATATTTAAAGTAATTCCCTCTAAATACTATTTTTTGATTGGTTAATCTTCATTATTTACCTGATGGAATTTGGGATAACCCAGGATTTTATAACATTTGAGAGAGTTTTAGCTGAGGTGAGATGACCTGTCCTTAAAATGGGTAGCACAATTTGGGCTAGGGGTCTAGACTGTGGAAAAAAGACTGAGCTAAAAGAGAAACAGCATTGATATCTGTTTCCTGACTGTGGGTGAAATGTGGCCCCCTGTCTTATATGATCACCAGTCTGCATTTCCTGCCATAATGGACTGTATACATCAAAATGTAAGCCAAAATAAACCCCCCCTTCCTGGGCATTGCCTTTGTCACTTATTTGGTCATAGTGATGAGAATGATAACCAGCTTTGTCCTGTTGCAGACTGTCTAGGATGTTTTATATGTAAATTACATCATTCAAAATATAAAACAGGTCCCATATTTATTCCTAGGTCTTCATTCAAGTGGATTAAAATTGTTTACTTAAAATAAGATACTTGTAACTACAAGGTAGAAATTAAAGATCAAAGAAATTAAAGAACACTGCAAGGTGATCTATTTGACATGAAGCCTAATTTCTCTTTATAAATTAGTGAATAAATATTATTCACTAAGCTCAAATTTTGAGAAAGTCTCTTCCATTCATATAATTGTGCAGAAGTTTCTGATCACACTCATTTCTAGTTTTTTGAGTTTTGGGTTTTGGTTTTTTTTTTTGTCATTTTAATAAGCACAGGGAGAAGATTCAAATTCACATAAAGAAGACAAGTGTTTTTTGACTTAAGGAAATAGTATTAACATCTGACTTTCATTTATCTTAGTGGCATTTTATTTCCTTCCTAGATATGAATATTAATTTTTTAAACCTAATTGATATGAGTCCATAAGTGTTCAGCAATGAGTTACTTTTCTCCTTTTTCCTTTGTGGGGTATATGTAAAATCCCTGAGGACCGTGCTAAGTTTCCCTGTATCACAGATAATAATCCTAACATTCTGACCTTTTGGAGGGTCCCTGTCACTCATTTGTGTTTACAGTCTCAGTAAACACACTTCTGATTATTGTCTGTCTTTTCCAGAGTGAGATTAACTGTACAAATGCTATCCTATAGATAGAAGTGTGTGTGTCTCTCTGTGTGCGTATTTGAGTGTGTGTTTGTTTGTCTGTGTGTGTGTGTGTGTCTATATGAGTGTATGTGAGGGTATCTCTGTATGAATGTGTGTCGGTGTGTGTGTGTGTGTGTGTGTGTGTGTGTGTGTGTTTGTGTGTGCTCCTTAGAGAAAGGTGGCAGCCGCTGCCTGAGGTCAGCACCTCACTACTCTCTCTACTCTCCTAAGCTTTCCTAAGCACAATTCTTTCATCTGTAAAACGGGGAATTATAACACCTGCATCCAAGACCTTAATATAACGTATGCAAAGGTACTCTAGGCAGCTCCTCATACCAGCCAAGCTGTGTTCAGTAAATGCAGACAGTCCTCTACCCTGTAGTTTGGTGGCAAATACATGCATGTGCTAGTTGAAACTGATTTCCTCTTGCTCCTTGTTTGGAATTGTCTGCAACCCAATGCTACTTTGTCTATGCTTGTAGATCCCTTTCTTTTCAGAAAAACCCATTGCCTCTTACTCTTTTCTGTTGGGCATTGGGTCCTGCTATGTAATTAAATGCTTAATACTGGCCCCCAAGATCTGGTTGTTCCCTGTAGAAGGAGATTCTCATGTACACCAAGTGATGCTATGTAAACCCTGCTCCCCAATTTAAAGTTAGTTGGTTAATAAAAGGCTAAAGCCTCTGGTTGGGCAGTCAGGAAAGAAAGCCAGAACTTGAGAACTGAATGAGGGAGAGAAGAGAAGAAAAAGAAAAGAGGACTCAGAGAGAGGAGGCTGCCATGAGAGGAGATGGACCATAAGGCTGTGTGTCCAGGAGAAACAGCAGGTAACAAGGGACACATAACTGGGATTTAAGTTAGAAAACCTCAAAACCTGCTCAATCTAAACTTACAGTTTGTGAATAAAATACCAAGATCGTGCGTCATTTATACAGGCTTGATAATATTCTTTTTATAGTTTTCTCTTTGCCTGTCTCATACCTCCAAGTTGCAATGTTACTTCAGAGCCATGGCTTCATAGCTTTCTGCAACTGCTGAGACTTGGTATGAACTGTCCATCTGGGGCTTCTTAGTGATTTCTGTTCCACTAAGATTTATTGAGAAACCATGATTCCCTTTTCTTCAGGTTGGTCACGGTGGAATCCCATGAAACCACGGTGTCATGCTGGGCACAGATTGTTGTAATAGAGTGTGATAGCAGGCTGTGACCTGCTCTAAGTTACTCTATATTATGGACAGCCTAAGGATATAATATCCATCAGGGACCCTTAGGCATAGGGTGATAATAAAATGTGTCATACATAGATAAGACCCTTATGATATTGGACACCTTTGCTGATATAGATTCATGAACAGAAATACAAGAGGCAGACTTACAGACCAAGCAAAAGTTAACCTTGTTCTCTCCAAACATATGGCTGGAAAAAAATCTTTTACCTTGTTATAATAACTGTCACATGTGCGTTCATAGTTGTTTTTTAATCTAAGTCTCTGTGTTTCATTTGTACACTAAGACAAAATGGAACAAACTCCAGTACACCCCCCAGAATTCTCTAAAATAGCTGAGTAAGAACACCTGGGACCACTCCATTTTTTCCATTTATTCCATCTTATGCTGGAATTGTTACTTATTTTTTTAATTTAGCATGCTTGTTTTTAAAATATGTATATGCATGTGTGTGTGAATGTGAATATTTCGAGGATACACATATTAAAAGGCCTCATAATTTCTTACTTATAAACAGGTATTTACTTTATGTTCTTCCTCTGGAGAATGTTCTCCCTGCCAAGGTTAATGACTTCATGATAATCAGAAACAGCAGAATTCCAGAAAGCATGAATATTTCTGATGTTTCTCAGCAAAATGGTAACAATGTGACCTTCAGGACAGCCCTAAAGGCTATGGGAAAGAACTTTGAAAACATGAGTTCAAGAATATATAAATTGGGATAAGAACTGTTCATTACAGGATTTCTCAACTATGTAAAACATAAGGATGCAATAGGAATTACAGACCTGAAAGAACAGGTCTGTAATTCATATTGCACTAATGATCAAGCTTAGATAAGGAGATATGATTTGGTCAATACCGGGGTTGGGGGGGAGAATACATAAATTAGGGAAAAGAAAAGAATAGTTAAAAAGCAAGAGTTTGCTAAACTAAATTCAAGTAATAAAGGAATACCAGGAAGTGAAGTGGAGCTGGATCCTGTGTTCAAGGAAATGAACAGATTTAGGGAGTGGTGACCTCAGAGCAAGATCTCACCCAGATAAGCTTATTGTTTGTGTTTGGATTCAACAAGGAATAATGTGGACATTCAAATCTAGAATGATCTGCAATCCAGGAATGGAAGGCACACTTATAATCCAGATCTTGAGGCTGGAAGACAAAAGCTTGTGATCTAGATCTTGAGAAATCATAGTCATGAAAAGCTTAGGCTCGCCGGGCGGTGGTGGCGCATGCCTTTAATCCTAGCACTTGGGAGGCAGAGGCAGGCAGGTTTCTGAGTTCGAGGCCAGCCTGGTCTACAAAGTGAGTTCCAGGACAGCCAGAGCTATACAGAGAAACCCTGTCTCGAAAAAAACAAAACAAAACAAAACAAAAAAAAAGAAAAAAAGAAAGAAAGAAAGAAAGAAAGAAAGAAAGAAAGAAAGAAAGAAAGAAAAAGAAAAGTTTAGGCTCAGGCATGAGAGTGCTCACCTGTAATTCCAGGAGACAAAGGCAAGCAGATTTCCGAGTTCAAGGCCAACCTGGGACAGAGCAAGTTCTTGAAGAAAAGCTTAGGTTCAGGTGTGGTGGTAGCATGCCTTTAATCCCAGCATTCAGGAGACAGCCATGCAGATCTCTGAGTTCAAGGTCTGACTACAGAGCAAGTTCCAGGACAGCCAAGCTTATGCAATGAAGAAACTGGAAGACAGAAAGCTGCTGATAATGTAATGGAACAACGGGGCCATGTTCCTGCTCCAGCAAGCAGCAGAACTCAGCAGCTTCGGCCATGTCTTTAGGGTCAAGGGGCTAAAGTCCTAAAATGTTGATTCATGGGAAAATCAAAAGGGAACTTGGGGTAACTGATTGAATTGATATGTAATTTTTAAGAAAGCAGCTTATGCAAAGCGAAGACTGGGCTTTGGTCTGCAAGAGAAAGCTATCTCCAGTAGAGAGCTATCTCAAGCAGACTACAGAGCTAAGAGCTCGCACCCCATCATTGAATCTGAATCATTTCTTCCACTGCTCCCAAACACCTCTCCCTCAAGACCCTCTCTCAAGCTGAGGCAGGTCCTCAGCATTTGGACCCCTGTCCTGCCCTCCGTAGAAGCACCCACATTTCACATTGGGTGCTTCAAGCGGTCCTGATGCTCTACTCAACTCTCACCCCATAACTGAAGGAGTCACCAGCAGACCCTTTGCTCTTTGATCTGCTCAGAGATTTCCTTTCTATCTTTGATAGCTTTACTTCTCAGCTAGGCATCACTGGGACTCCTTGGCCTCTTTCTGAAGTCTTTAACTCTTAGAGTCATGCTCTAACCTATAAACCTATATACATGTAGACAGCTGGATATGTTATAGATAAACATGATAAACTTATTTACTGAGTGAGGTGTAAAAATTTGGAGAAGGTCTGGAGGAAAAACTTCTCCAGGTTTAGCATGCAGTTTGTCTCTGAGCAGGGAGAGCCTGTAGTCCTCAGATGATTTCCTGTTTAGTTAATTGTTTTACATGGTGGTTACATTTTGAAGTATTGAAATATTACATCCTTGGAATAAATCCTTCTGTGTCATGACACAATGTCTTCAGGCCAATTTGATTTGGTAGTATTCATAAAGGTTTTTTTTTTTATCTATATTCAAGAGGAATAGTGATTGACTTTTCTCTCTTGAACTCTGAAATTTCTGGCATCCATTAAAAGCTTAGTGAAATGAAATAGGGACTGTCTTATCTTTTATCTTCTAGATCAGTTTGTTAACTTTTTGTTGTTGTTGTTGTTTTCGAGACAGGGTTTCTCTGTGTAGCCCTGGCTGTCCTGAACTCTCCCTGTAGACCAGGCTGGCCTCGAACTCAGAAATCCGCCTGCCTGTGCCTCCAAGTGCTGGGATTAAAGGCATGCGCCGCCGCTGCCACCACCACCACCCGTGGTACAATGCTTCAGAGACGCGAACTGTCTCTTAATATTTTTTCTTTGCAACAACATTAACATTGCAAATTCAATTTCCTTCTTAATGCATAGATTTCAAATTATTTAATTATGTAGAATTATTAGTGACATTGTCTTACCCTTTGCACGACTAACTGCAAGTTCTGTTCTAGAACCCATTTTATTATCAGCCTTTCACTTGTGTTGTAACCTTGCTCTCAATCTTATTGAGTGAGTCTTGCTAATCTTCTTGGCTTTGTTGCAATAGGTTCCTTAGTTAAATTAGTGCATACAGTTTTGTTGATCTTTGCTGGGATTTTAATATTGCTTTCTTTATTTTTTTGACCTATTTTGTTTAGCATACACTATTGATGTGATCTCCCTGTTCCTCTCCCTCCCCATCCTCCTTCTCCCCCCCCCACCAGATCCTCCAACCCTGGTACATCAAGTCTCTGCAGGATTTCTCCATCCTTGATGATTAAAAACATTGCTGGATATAGCAGTCTGGACTAGCTTCTGTAGCCTGTTATCATCTGCAAAACATCTACCCTGACTTTTCTAGCGTTTAGAATCTTCATTGAGAAGTCAGTTGTAATTCTAATATGTCTTCTTCAATATGTTAATTGGCCTTTTCTCCTTGTAGCTTTTAATATTCTTTCTTTGTTCTGTATGTTTAAATTTTTTAATATTATGTGGTAGGGGGAATTTTATTTCTAGTCCAATATATTTGCTGTTTTATAAGCTTCTTGTACCTGTTAGGCATGTCCTTCTTAAGGTTAAGAAATTTTTTCTTCTATGATTTTGTTTAAAATCTGAGTATTTGAGTTGGGATTTTTTCCCTTTTTCTATTCCTAATATTCTTAGATTTTTTTGTTTCACAGTGTTCCAGATTTTCTGGATGTCTTGTTTGAGAATTTTTTAGACTTAACATTTCTTTCAATGATGTATCAGTATCTTCTATTGTAACTTCTAAGTTTGAGATTCCTCCGTCCCTTGTATTCTGTGGATGATGCTTGTGTCTGTAGTCCCTGATCACTTAGCTAGATTTTAGATCTCCAGGATATCCTCAGTTTGTGTTTTCTTTATTGGTTTATTTCCATTTTCAGGTCCTAAACAGTTTTATTCCTTTCCATCACTTGCGTGTTTTCCCCCCTTGGCTTTCTTTAAAGGATTCACTCATTTTTTTTCTCCAATGTGTGTGTGTGTGTGTGTGTGTGTGTGTGTGTGTGTGTGTGTGTTTTCCCGGATCCATTTAAGAGATTTGTTCATTTCCTCTTTAAGAACCTCTCTTATCTTCATAAACTTGGTCTTAAGGTCATTTTGTTATGCCTCAGCTGTGTTGCAGATACATAAAATTTGCTGTCATAGAATAGCTGCACTCTCATGGTGCCATATTGCCCTGGCTGGTTTGTTAATTGTATTTTTAAGGTGGCCGCTAGTGTATTCTGTGCTGTTTTATAAGCTTCTTGTACCTATTAGGCATGTCCTTCTTAAGGTTAAGAAATTATTTCTTCTATGATTTTGTTAAAAATGTTTTCTGAGTATTTGAGTTGGGATTTTTTCCCTTTTTCTATTCCTAATATTCTTAGATTTTTTTTTGTTTCACAGTGTTCCAGATTTTCTGGATGTCTTGTTTGAGAATTTTTTAGACTTAACATTTCTTTCAATGGTGGAGTAAGTATATATTTAGGGTTTGGTGCCAATATCTGAGGTTGTCTTTTCTGGGTGGATGTTTTTCCCCTTGGTTTCTGTTTCCTCTCTGATCTTCTGGACTGAATGACCTTGGCTCTGGTGACGGGTGAGTCCTCAGACCGGGTAGGGTGCCTCCACTGTGGTGCCTCCTATGTAACCTCTGGGCTTCTGGGAACTGGTGTGGCCTCTGAGTTTGCAAGCAGCACCCCTGGAAGAACAGGGCCTTCTGCTGGAGTTATGGGGTGGGATATGGAGATGAGAGTCTTGTTGAAGAAAACTTAGTGAGCCCTAAAGAGTGTGGGCAGGTGGTAGGTGGGGACCTACCAGGGGTTCTAGGGACTGGCATGTCCTCCAGTGAGTCAGGGGTTTCTGTTGGAACTGTGAGATAGGATATGGAGTTGAGGAGAGGGTCTATATAGTTCTTAACCTCACGCTGCATCTCTAAGCCTGTTGGATATTATTCTCAGAATATTTCTAAACTGCCTCAGTTCTGGCTGCAGAGATGGCTCAGCAATGAGCCATTCAGGCAGAGGACCTGGACTCTTCCCCCCAAGAACCCATATTGGTCAATCCACAGTCACCTGTAACTCCACTTTCAAGCGATCATTTTGGCCTCTCTCACATATACATACCCACAAAATTCAAAAAAGCAGTACATAAATCTTAACATAAACTTCCCAAGTCCATCCTGTTCCTGACATCGGTAGATAATAGGGTCTACTGAGACTATGGTTTTGGTTTGACAATGACTAAAGACTACATTCTCAGAATTAATTCTCATTATTCGAACCTGTGTCTTTTTCTTTCTTTGGGGCTGGTATTTTTAAAAAGTTTTATGGTTTGTGCTTCTTTATATGTATATGTTTCTCCCAAATGACATGTTGGAGGAAGACGATGATGGGAGTAGAGCTGGCGGCTGAGAGCTCGTCACTCTCAAGTGGTCAGCTGCTATGTGGGCTAACGGATCCTTAATGGAGGAGTTTACAGTAGAGTGGCTTAGTATCAGATACAGTAGAAAGACAGTCTATAGCTTCAATAAATCCTAATTGTGCAAAATCTCCTGAGGTATAATTCAGAGTGCATACTCAGACTCATAGCACAGATCTTCTACTGGTTTCAGTTAATTAGAATCTCCGATCCTCAGAAGATGCCACGAGTGAATATTGGTTTGATGAGCAAGGGAAATCTGCTTTGTAACAATCTCCATCAAGTCATTGATTTGGGTAGTTGATTTAAGGTGTGACTGTATTTGGAAATATAATGGTTAATTTTCTGTGTCAGTTTTCCTAGTAGAGGGTGGATGGGTAGTGGGTGTATGAACATCTGGTCAAACGTGATTCTTGGTAGTTCCAGGTGAGATTATTATTGAAATTAGCCAATTGAATAAGGAAAATTACTCACCTCTTTACTGTGTGCTGGTCTTGCCCAATTATAGACCTCCCTAGAACAAATTGCTTAACTGTCCTCAAGGTGGAATTTCTCATGCCTGATTGCCTGTGAGCTAAGGCAATAGCTTTGTCTTGCCTTCAAAATTCAACTAAAATATTGATTAAAGCCAGGCAGACTGTGGTAATGCTACCAGCTCCCCTGGCTTTCTAGTTTACCAAATAGCCCTAAAGATCTTGGCATCTGGCAACCTTCTATGATTGAATAAGCCTGTTCCTTGTAATGAATTGGTCTGTCTCTCTATATGTTTCTGTCTCCATCTCCGTTTATCTCTGTGTATTTCTCTGTCTCCCTGTATGTCTCTGTCTGTCTGTCTGTCTGTGTCTGTCTCTCATACACAGACACACACATGCATACACTATTGTCTTTGTTTCTCTGTAAAGTCATAAGTCTATATTTCCTTAGTGGGAATATGCTTTCCAGACTCTGAAAAGGATGAGAATTGGCTGGTCTCATTTCTCCTGCTGAAGGCAACAACTTTAGCTTATACGAAATTTGTTTCAGGAACCAACCCATAATTTTAAAAACCCTTGGTCTGACTGAAGTCTTGCCTTCCCATGTAGTTCTCCCCACCCCCGCAAAAATTGTTGCTGTTCAAAAAAAAAAAAAAAACCTCAACACTCAAATAGATAAATATGAAAAATAGCACACATTTTCAATACAAGGGATTCAGAATGTATGCCTCATCAAATTGATAGCACCTTTCACTGCTTGTGGCAGTGAACATTTATTTCTATTAGCAGTTTATAAGTAAAATAGTATAAAACCAATCATGTTTTTAAGCTCCTAGATTGACAAATCAACTAGGACCAGTTGGACAATGTGAGATACTCCAGACAGAATATATCAGGTTTATTCTAAAACAAGTGCGTGGGCTTAGGAAGAAAAATGCTTGGTGTAACTTTCTTAGGGACTATAAGAGTATCTGTTGTAGATTTGGGGTAAATGGGTGTCTTAAATGAGCAGTACACAAAGGGGCTAAAGCAAAAAAGGAAAACGAAATCACAATTCCCAAAGTAGCTCTGAGATCACCATGGCAGCACAAGAAAGCCATTGGACGATCTTCAGTGCTCAGTGTCCTCTTCCATAGACATAGCAGATGACTTCCTGGTTCTCTCACACAGCTGAATCCCAAGGTTTCAGAAGGGCACCTCTAAAGAATCCTAGCCAAAGACCACAGGTGACTGCAGCCCCCCCCCACACACACTATTTGAGTTCCTATTTCAGTTACATATCTAATTTATTTCC
The DNA here is from genome assembly GCA_964023405.1 of Apodemus agrarius. Lineage (NCBI taxonomy): Eukaryota > Metazoa > Chordata > Mammalia > Rodentia > Muridae > Apodemus > Apodemus agrarius. The sequence continues at coordinate 28,575,836 of OZ030006.1, forward strand.
ACTTCTTTGAATTTAATAACACACATTTTAAAGCGGAAAACACCAATTTTCCATGCATTTGACCATTTCTTACTGAATAGCATTGCCCAAAAAGGTAGGACATGAGAAATAGTTCCATAATGCCATAGGATATTTGGGAAAGATTACCTCCACATCTAATGCAGTTTTTAAGGTATACTGCTACCCAAATTGTGGTTTTGCATTGTTTTATCCCAAATCATTGCTTTCTTGTCTACACACAATAATTGGCCCAAGCTGGACTGATTAGAGTGAATCCTTTGCTAGGGTTTTAAAACCTGAGTTTTAAGAATACTTACATCTATTCAAGACAGAGAACAGAGATTGAGAGTTGTAGATGTCCAAGGTTTCCCTCTGGAGGAGTCCAGTCTGATAATGAGGCCAGCATCAAGAGTAGCACAAACTTGGATGGAGAGAGCCTTGGATAGAGCTGAGGCCCTGAAGCCCAGCTGTTTTCTAGCCTGTGGTTTAATTTTGTGAATCAGAAATCTCCCTTGGTTTGAGTTAATACTGGGGTCACTGTGTGTAGTCAAAGGTGTCTGACCACTTTTAATGAATGTCTGTAAGGGTTTTGCAGTTGTCTGTTTCTATGACCGGGTGTCCTGACCTCTTGCTTTTCTCCCCCAATGATAATATTCTGAGTTTCCTTTTGGGAACTGGCTCTCTCCATTCTCAGTTCTTGTAAATTGGGTCATGCAAAGGAAAACTTGAACTTCAAGTCTTCCACCTAAGGCAGTTCAAGGTCAGCCTTTTCAGCTCTGTGAGCCAGTGCCCTCCTTTTCTGACCTTACACTGATTTGTTTTTCTATATCTGAAACTAATATTCTCACCTAATAACAATGTCTAAACTAGTCCTATTTTATTCAACAGTACAGAAGAGAAAAACTGCATGGCACCTTTCCTTCATATATAAATTTAGAAATTTTCTTAATCATACAGAGCCTCCAATCAAATCCTTGCAAAATGGAAAAATAGATTTAAATACACTTTAGTTCATCAGCATGTAATATTTTTTTAATCTATGTTTTTCCCAGAGATGTTTTGTACTGGTTAGTTTATATCAACTTAACACAAACTAGTTACCTCCTGGAAAGAACCTCAATTGAAAATTGCCTTCATCAGATTAAGCTGTAGGCATACCTGTGGGGCATTTTCTTGATTAATGATTGTTGTGGAAAGGGTCCACTTTACTATGAGCAATGTCAGTGCCTTGCCACGTGGTCCTGGGTTGTATTGGTAAGCAAGCAGAGAAGTTGGGTGGTGGTGGCACAGGCTTTAATTCTAGTACTAGGGATGTACAGGCAGGCAGATCTCTGAGTTTGAGGCCCAGTTAGCTGGTCTACAGAACAGCCAAGGTTACACAGAGAATCCCTGTCTCAAACCCCAACCCCCAAACAAAAGAAAAGAAGAAGAAGAAGAAAAAAGAACAAACAAACAAAAGCAAGTTGAGAAAGCTTTGGAGGCAAGGCTGCAAGGAGCTTTCTTTTATGGTCTGTTCATTAGCTCCTGTCTGGATCTAATTCCTCCTGTGGCTCCCTTGATGGAGAACTGAACCCTACATGGCTTCCCATGATGATGAAGAACTGTAATGTATAAGTAAAACAAACTCTTTCCTCCCCAGGTTGCTTTTTTGTTCAGCGTTTTTTATCACAGCCGCAGAATGTAACTGTTTTCCAGATTCCTCAGTGAATATCAACAGGAACGCTTGCAGTCACAGTGTGCTACCTAATCCATCCCAGAGAAGGAGAAAGTAATTATCAAGGACATCATTTGTGTTAAAGGCATGAGTTATCTGTCTACTCAAGACAATAATTAGTGTTAATTTTCTTAATTTTAATTGATCTAACACTTTGTAATGAACACAGAATAGTCTCAGAAAATTTAGATGAAAAATGAGACAATGTTTCAGTTAAGTGGCATGAATCTCGTTTGCTTGTTTTCAGGGTTTAAACAGTGGTCATTAAAAAAGAAATCAGTTTCAGAGGTTTTTAGACAAATCATTTAATTGGCATTTTATTTCAGGGAGGTTTCCTTTGCTATCATGTACTGTGAGTACTTAAGCCCAGTAAGACAAAGGGAGTAATTGACAAATGTTTTAAAAGCCAACAACTGGAGTTTTTCCTTGTTACAATGTAACTTTCTATTTTGATAGTTTCTGTATGTGGTTACTCAGACTTTGAGGATGGAGCACTTTTTCCACTTTGGGAGTATATACATTTTATTTTGTTGGACTTGAACTCAATCTTCCTTCCTCAGACACCTGGGATAACAGGGATTACTTTCTTATTTTTATTTTATCTAAATCATAAAGAATACATACATTTTCAATTCATGATTTCTTTCAGAAATCATTTTTATTACTTACTTCACATTTCTTGAATGTCCTAAAATTATGTTTACCTCTATGGTTCATATTATAAGAAGAGAAAATTCACCCTGTGACTTGATACATTTGAGAACATTTTTTTAAAGATAAGATACATTTTAAAAACAATGTAGCTTGCAGATGCTTTGTTATTTTGATGTGTTGTCAAAGCAAAAGGTTAATTATAATGCCTTGTAATCCTGTGAGTTTTCAAAGCAATTTGTCTGAATTTATTATGTAAATAGATTTAGCCTGGCATTTTCTAAATGGGGCAATTATAAACAGAGAATGATGGAGAAGTTTGGTTTTAAAAATACTTTTTAATGTTCAGGTGCAAAATTTCCATCATGTTCGGATTAAAATTTGAAACACTAAGAATATTGAAATAATACAAACAATATGGAAGTCCTTAGAGAGATAAACTTAAGGAACAGAAACTTAACTGATATTAGTAGTAGATAGACGATTATATTCAGATCTTAAATGGAAGATATATATTTATGGCATTAAAAAATATAGCCCAAGCGTTTTCATCAGTTTTGAAAGACAGTATGCCTCTTTTGTTCTACCATGAGCAACATACTCAGTTCTGTCAACCTCCTTACCAGGTGCAGGCAGAATGGGAGGTGCTCAGAGATAAGCACTGGACAAAACGGAGAGCATAAAATCTCAACTACACAGACAGATAGAGCAGAAAAACAATGTCCACTTTGGAAAGAGCTGCTTGTGCGAACACTGAGACCATCAGGGTCACAGGAAGAAGCTTTAACATGTTTAATAGAATTAGCTTCATTAGCTAGTGCAGAATTGAACTCACTGGGACTGTGGGGAGGACATAACCTCAATCAAACATAAGGAATGAAACCTAGAAATACTTGTTAAGGATATTGACCTAAGGATATTGCGTACCACACTGACCTTCCTGATAGCTGGTGCCAAGGAATCAGCTTCAGCCTCCACCCACCCAGGGCTGCAATCTTAGTTTCTTCACTTGTGATGTAAGATTCTCTATTGTAATGAAAGATGGCTTTTAGTGTACTCTCTCTCCACTCAATTTTCAGAAACGCAAGCTCTTTATTTCTTCCAGGCTCAACTTCCCCAAGAAGCGTTCAGTTCTAAGAAGCCATGTAAAGGACATGCAATTCCTGCCCCTTTCCTCTTGAACAGGCACCTTTTCCTAGTTGGCACAGTACATTGTATGTTGCTTGTCTTTCTGAAAATTGAGTGGAGAGTAGGCTAAAAGCAATCTTTCTATTACAATGAGAGAATCTTACATATATAGACGCAGAGGCACTCATTCCTACAACAGGAATCCAATAAAACCACAAAACCAAAAGCCAAATACACTCAAAGGACTCTAAGTTAAAAAAAATAAAATAAAACAAAAGAAGATATCCTGAAAAGCATTATGAGACAACCTGGAAAAAAGTCATTGAGTTTGTTTTTCTTTTCTTTTCTTTTCTTTTCTTTTCTTTTCTTTTCTTTTCTTTTCTTTTCTTTTCTTTTCTTTTGCAGTTTTTAATCTTTTTTTAAATTTTTATTTTCTATATTCTATGTTTACATTCCAAAGGCTTTCCCCTTTCCCAGTTCCCCCCACCATACGTCCCATAATTCCTCTTCCCCCCAACTATTCCCCAATCATTCCCCCTCCCCCCACAGTTTCTCTACAAAACTGGATCCAATCTTTACAGGCCCAGGGTCCTCTCCTTTCTTCTTCTTGGGAATCATTTCACTTGCTAATTGTGCCTTGAGTATTTAGGGCTTCTGGGCTCATTAATATCCACTTATCAGTGATTGCATTTCATGTGTATTCTTTTGTGATTGGGTTAACTCACTAAGGATGATATTTTCCAGGTCTAACCATTTACCTACAAATTGCATGAATTCATTATTTTTAATTGCTGCGTAGTATTCCATTGTATAAATATACCACATTTTCTGTATCCATTCCTCCTTTGAGGGATATTTGGGCTCCTTCCAATTTCTGGCTATTATAAACAAGGCTGCTATAAACATAGTGGAGCATGTGTCTTTATTGTATGCAGGGGAATCCTCTGGGTATATGCCCAGGAGTGGTATGCCAGGGTCCTCTGGAAGTGACATGCCCAATTTTCTGAGGAACCGCCACACTGATTTCCAGAGCGGTTTTACCATTTTGCAATCCCACCAACAGTGGAGGAGTGTTCCTCTTTCTCCACATCCTCGCCAGCACTTGTTGTCTCTTGAGTTTTTAATCTTAGCCATTCTGACTGGTGTGAGGTGGAATCTCAGGGTTGTTTTGATTTGCATTTCCCTGATGACTAATGATGTTGAACATCTCTTAAGGTGTTTCTCGGCCATCCGAATTTCTTCTGGTGAAAATTCTTTGTTATATAAGTTGTCATCTGTTTCAAGTTTTTGTGCCTGCTCTAATTTAATGTTCTAATTTCATTATTTAAGGCACAGTTCGGGAATCAAAAGATTCCCAAGAAGAAGGAAGGAAAGGACCCTGGTCCTGAAAAGACTGGATCCAGTTTTGTAAGAGAGTATCAAAAATTCCTGAACAGAACACCAGTTGCTCATACTCTAAGAACAAGAATAGACAAATTGGACCTCATAAAACTACAAAGTTTCTGTAAGGCAAAAGACACTGTCAAAAGGATAAATCGGCAACCAACAAATTGGGAAGAAATCTTCACCAACCCCACATCCGACAGAGGGCTAATCTCCAATGTATTCAAAGAACTCAAGAGGTTAGACCCCAGAAAACCAAATAACCCTATCCAAAAATGGGGTACAGAGCTAAACAGAGACTTTTCACCTGAAGAAATTCGGATGGCTGAGAAACACCTTAAAAAATGTTCAACATCACTAGTCATTAGGGAAATGCAAATTAAAACAACCCTGAGATTTCACCTCACACCAGTCAGAATGGCTAAGATTAAAAACTCAGAAGACATCAGGTGTTGGCGAGGATGTGGAGAAAGAGGAACACTCCTCCACTGCTGGTGGGAATGCAAGCTGGTACAACCACTCTGGAAATCAGTATGGCGGTTCCTCAGAAAACTGGGCGTGATACTTCCGGAGGACCCAGCCATACCACTCCTGGGAATATACCCAGAAGATTCACCAGCATGCAATAAGGATACATGCTCCACTATGTTCATAGCAGCCTTATATATAGTAGCCAGAAGCTGGAAAGAACCCAGATGTCCCTCAACAGAGGAATGGATACAAAAAATGTGGTATATATACACAATGGAGTACTATTCAGCCATTAGAAACAATGAATTCATGAAATTCTTAGAGAAATGGATGGAGCTGGAGAACGTCATACTAAGTGAGGTGACCCAGTCTCAAAAGAATACCCATGGTATACAATCACTGATAAGTGGATATTAGCCTAGAAGCTTGGAACACCAAAGACACAAATCACATATCAAGTGATGTCTCACAAGAAGAAAGGAGTGGACACTGGTGCTAGAATGGACCAAAACATCATTGTGGGAGAGTACAAGAACAGTAAAGTGGGAGGGGGTGGATGCGGGAGCAGGGGGAGGGAAAAGGACATGTGGGACCTTTGGGGGTGGGGAACCAGAAAAAGGGAAATGAATTGTAAATATAGAATATATACAATAAAAAAAAAAGAAAAAAATAAATTTGGTTTTGAAAAAAAAAGAGAGTATCAGAACAGAGAAATGGGGGCGGGGGGGGCTGGTGGTTGGGGAATGGGCTGAGGGAAGAGGACTTATGGGACATATGCTGAGGGGAGAACTGGGAAAGGGGAAAGCCTTTGGAATGCAAACAAAAAATATAGAAAATAAAAAAATATATCAAAAAAAAAGAAAATAAACAGATTTCTCAGTATCATTCATTGACTGAATGCCATTTCCCTATTGTATATTTTGGTGGCTTCATCAAAAATCAATTGTCCATAAATTTGTAGGTTTCTATCTATACAAGTAACTTTTGAGCCAGGTGTACTAGTGCATGCCTTTAATCCTAGTTCTTGGGAGGCAAAGGCAGGAGGATCTTTGTGAGTTGTAGGCTAGCCTGGTCTACATATTAAGATCAAGGGCAGCCAGGACTATGTAGAGAGAACCCATCCCAAAAAACAAAAAATCTCAAATAAAAAAAAAAGATAGATTTAAATTTTGGGGAAAATGGAATGGAACCAGGATCCTGAACTCTTAACAATTTCCCTCGTGTTCGTTAACGTTGACATGAAGGCTATTAGGTCTGAAGAGCATTCATCTCCTAAGGTTGAGCATGAGTTTTGGAAAAATAACGCAGTGTGTCTAAGTGTCTTCTTCCTTAGCGGTCATAACGGATAGCTCTATTTAACTTTAATTTCTATATTTGTACAGTGCCACTTATTGGCAGACTTTCACATAAAAACTCCACTAGACCTTAACCAAATTGACTTAAGCTGTGATGAGTTATTTGAAAATTTGGCCTGGGTTATTACATCTCAGTAGACTGCTGAAGGAGACAACCCTGAGATGTCACCCCTATCCATGGAGCTAATGAGGAGAGTCAGTACTATGTTCTACATTTGTTTATTTTCCTCCCTAGTTTATATGACAGACCATGTAAACTACAGCACATGCGTGCATATACATGTGGTCACACGCACACACACACAGAGGGGGAAAGAGGGAGGAGGGGAGAAGACCACTAGTAAAATGGTATGACAAGAGAAAAGTGGAGTGGTATGGAGTGAACATCAGTCCACCTGTAAACCACTGGACCTGGGCCAGCCCAAGAAGTATTTGTTTGTTTGTTTTAAAGATTATTTTATTTATATATTTGAATGTTTTGCCTACATGTATGTCCTCTGTGCATCATATGCATGTGTGGAGTCCCTGGAGGTCAGTAGAAGTATTTGTTTGCCTGTGGAATTTTAAGGTTCAGGAATTGCCTCACAAACCACAGGACCTCCTATCTCAGTCAGGCAGAAATAGTTTAATAAGCATATGCCCAGGAGTGACCAACCAGGGCCACGGTCCAGATCTGGGAACTGAACTGTGATCCCAAGTTAAGATTCTACAGGGTTTTTAAGCCTAAAATCCACAAACATGTGTGCCAAGTTATTCTACCAATCAGGATTTAGGGATAGGGGATTTCCTTAGGAACATGTCTTTGTTGTACGTTTATTCTGTTCTCATTGGTTAGGGTATCCAACTGTGTTTGGGGACTTGCATTACCCAATATCTGTGTGTTACCTTGCCAATGAGGATGTCAGTTACCCATGTACATGTCTCTTTCTACCAAGTAGGATGTCAGTTCCTAAGGAGGTCTTGGGAACTTAAACTTTACTACCACTACTTGAAATGGAAATTTTATTCCAAGTGGTTTCTCATATTGGTGCAGGGGTCTCTTTTTTATGTTGGTGTTCATCTTAGGGGCAGCTTCTACCATAAAAGCTTATACACAGGTGCAAGTGATATTGGGTGGTTGGTTCGGATCCAAGCTTATCCATGAAGCAGTGAGTCTGCCCTGTCCTTCCTTCCCGGGAGCGGGGAGGGCTTCCAGGGCATGGATCCTAGCTGCTTGGTGGATAAGGAACAGCAACACCCCGAGGGACCTCTGGGGTTTAAGAGATAAAAAATATATACAAGGGCTGTGAAAACATGCTGAGAATGGACAGCGCCATGGCTCAGTGAGTGAAGGGGGCTTACTACTAAGCCTGATGCCCTGAGTGCGGTCTCCAGGACCCCTATAGGAGAGAGAACCCCTATTTGAGAGAGAGAGAGAGAGAGAGAGAGAGAGAGAGAGAGAGAGAGAGAGAGAGAGAGAGAGAACCAATTCCTGGAAGTTGGCCCTGACCCCCCAGGTGCACGCACACACTTACTGCACACAATATGAACAAATATATTGGCAGTGTTCGTTTTTGGCAATGTGACACTAACCTGCCTATGTCTGGGAAGAAAGAATCCGATTGAGGAATTGCTTCCATCTGCTCAGCCTATGGGCAAGCGAGTGAGACATTGTCTTGATGAGTGACTGATATTATGGGGAGGGGGGGACAGCCCTGTGGGGTGCTGCCAACCCTAAGCATGTGGGTCTCAGCTGTCTGAGAAAGTGGGAGCAAGACTGAGAAACAAGCCAGTAAGCGTACCCGCCCCTCCCTCTTCCCCCCCCCACCATCCCCCCACCCTCCTCCGCCCCTGTTTGAGTTACTGCCTTGATGGACTATGGTTGGGATGAGTGAGCCAAAGAAACCCTTTTTTAAGTGCTGGAAACAAAACAGTCTTCTCTATTTTTTAAAAAAAGAAAAGTTTCCTAGTAACCACAGAAACATATGAGAAAGTTTCCTTACAATGGCAGGCTAGCCAGGTAACTGTGACCTGGCCTTAACATTTTACCTAGACTTTAACACAACTCAAGTTACAGGTGGTTGTTAGCCACCATGAGGATGCTGGGACCCCCACAAGGGTCCTCTGCAAGAGCAGCCAGTGATCGTAACTGCTGAGCTGTCTCTCCCACGCCAGGAGAGTTTGTTTGTTTATATTTTATTATAAATATTTTCATTAATTATTTTTATGCACTCCATATTTTATTCCCCACCCCGTCAACCCCTGTCCACCCTCTGACTTTTCCACATCCCATACCTCCCCCCCCACCTACACGTAGATGGTAGATGTCCCTATCCTCAATCCCACCTGACCACTAAGCTCCCTGGAGCCTCTTGTCTCTTGAGGGTTAGGTGCATCATCTCTGAATGAACACAGACTTGACAGTCCTCTACTGTATGTGTGTTGGGGGCCTCATATCAGCTGGTGTATGCTGCCTGTTTGGTGGTCCAGTGTTGGAGATATCCTGGGGTGTTTGGGGGTGGTTCCAGATTAATTGAGGTTGTTGGTCCTCCTACAGGGTTGCCCTCAGCTTCATTCAGCCTTCCCTAATTCAACAGCAGGGGGTCAGCTGCTTCTGTCATTGGTTGGGTGCAAATATCTGCATCTGACTCTTTCAGCTGCTTGTTGGGTTGTTGGGAATGCGGTCATGCTAGGTCCCTGTTTGTGAGTGCTCCAAAGCCTCAGTAATAGTGTCAGGTCTTGGATCCTCCCGGGAGAGTTTTTTTTTTTTTTTTTTTTAAGTAACTAAAAGGAGACTCAACTCTCTTACAATGAAAATTTTGTTAGCATTGTTAGCAAGTTTAAAGATGAAGACAGAATAACCAATTTGTAATTCCCATGACTACTCCTCCTTGCTTTGCAGGTAACATGAATCAACTTTTATCTTAAATTTGCTGACTGCAAGAAAAATTAAAAGTATTCCCTAAAAAATACTGTCTCCAGGTGATCACTCTAAAAGAGAGTGAAAAACTATAAACAAGAGCTACAAATCCAACCAGCAACTAGGAATTGAGGGGCAGTTTTAGAGTTGAAGTAATATTTGAAATAAAAAAGAAAAATTACAGACAACCTTAATCATTCTGCAATGCATTTTATTTTATATTTTTTAGTGGGTGTGTGTAGCCATTTCTAGTCCCTCAAAGAATAAAACAATTGATTGGATTTTGGAAAGTGCTGACTGCTGATTCTTGAGTAGGATGCTTTTACTTACTGTTACAGAACTCTTAAAAATTAATATACTCCACTGTTTGGCAGGGATTAGAAATACTAATGGTTGTAGACTGAGAAAACATGATGAGCTTAAAATCTAGAGGTGACACTCAGGTGCTGTGATAGTTGAGCAAGTGGTGTACTTGCTGGTACTGAATTGCAGGGCTGGGGGTGGATGTGGGCTTCTCTTTCCTGATCATCCCACAGTAGAAGATTTGATGTCTGTTGTTGAGATGTCTATTGTCTTCAAGACAGGATATATATGTAGCCATCTTGTTTCTAAGGTTTAGTGAATTTCCTTGCAAATGACGAGGGCAGTTTTTGTTTCTTGGGATAACTTGTGGACAGATTTGCATTTTGATGACCTGATTTGGGTTTTGACTTTCTTGGGTTTCTATGTTCACTACTTTGCATTTTCCCAGAGCCATGTTCCTACCTTTCTGAGCACTGAGGGACAGTCAATCTGTATACCCAGAAGGAGGAGGGGACAATGGAACACTAACATTGAAAGCATCAAGATAATGAATGAGAAAGCCAATACAGCATGACAACTATACTTAACATAATTGTCCTGCATTTGAGGATTTAAAAAATAAGATTTCACTTGCTTTTGTTACAAAAGTGAATGTATATGTTGATACATATAATGATTTGCTTCACTTTTCTACCAGTATGCATTCCATAAGGTCACATTAGATGCCTCCAAAACATATAATAAAACTTACTGTTAAAAAGACAAATATGATGCTTTTATATTCTCAGTAAACTGACCTGGAGAAGCATTGGATCCAGAAGCCAGCTGAGATCCAGGTGTGTGCTCCTTTTATATTCTTAAGAATTTCAGAGGCTTCAGAATTCATCAGAAGTCTAAAGCAACTAATATCAGATTTCTGGACTTGATAACATTTCTTCTACTTATTTATTATTGAATCTGTCAGGAATTGTTGGAAATATATTGAATTTTTTTTCTTTACCTGGGGAGAGAGATTGTATCAGTCTGGTACATTTCACTTGAGTGACAATCCATGTCACAACTAAAAATTGAATGTATGGACAAAAATATTGTATTCTTATTGCTATTGTGAAAGAAGTCTTACTAGTTGAAAAATCTTTTGGGAACTCTCTGAGGAGTTAAAGAGGAGATTCTCTTTAAAGTAACATGGTTTGTCTCCCTCTATGTTCTTTGTTTTTCCACCAAGGAAAATTAGATGAGAGAGTAGGGAGTCAAAAGTTAGTCATGTGAGGAAGGAATAATGTATTAATGTGAAGAGATGAACTCATTGATTGACATAGGGAGCCATGGAATGGGTACATAAATTGTTTATTCTAGAATATTCTTACAGATGTATAGCTAAAGTCACGCTTATGGACCAATCTCTTATTAATAGAAGGCAATAGACCTTGATGTTATTGACTTAATGTGAAATATTTTGATCATTCTCAAGCAACTCATGGGATATCAAATGTGTCATTTTCTCAGGCATTGTAAGTATAGATAACACAGAGATTTCCTCAGCTAGCTGGTACCCTCTTAGAAGTCCGGTTGGGCGAAGGCAGGGCAGAGTCAAATGCCTGAAATCCAGGAGATGAAACAATAGATAGCTTATCCCACCTTCGGAGCTGGTGCTTGAACTTCTGAGGGGAGAGCCTCACAGTTCTTGGATCTTGGAGCAGAAATCCACTGTGAGGTATGTTGGTGCTGTGCCTAACAAGACTAGTGCTTACACTTTGCTGCGGAGCATCTGGCTGATAGTTCTGAAGGGGCCCAATGCAGAGAGAGAGAGCGAGCGAGCGCTGAGGGAGTCTGGAAGTAACTAGGCTGAGCACTGATGTTGTCATCCATAACTATCAAGAACACGCTGAAAGTATCCACTGACCCCTCTGCCACCAGCCAGTATTCCATTGACAAAGCTTAGGTGGAATCCAGCAAAGAAGGGAATCTGGGATATGGATACTGGCCTCCAGAGCTCCAGACTTAGCATCTTAGAGCAGAATACAGGGTCGGCACCAAGAGACAGCTATCCAGAGAGCTTTACCTTTATCCTACCCACTCTTCAAGAATGGTGGCTAGACCAAGTTGTCTACAACCACAGCTTGGAGTAGAAGGGTGAGGATTCTTTGCAGGGACACTTCACTTTTATGATTCAATTATTTCCAAACGAATAAACATTCTGGTTTTAATTTGTTCTACTCAAAAGAAGCATTAAAGATACCCATGACATGCCAACTGATCAATAGCACTTTACTGAATGGATCAGTTAGGGAAGAAAGAGTTCATAGATAACACATAGTATATACTATTGAAAGAACTCCAGCTGTGTTTCTTTCTCAAATTTGAAACAATAGTTTAAGAATGGAAGAGACTTTATCTTAACAGGGTTTCTATTGCTACAATGAAACTCCATGACCAAAAGCCACGTAGGGGAGGAAAGAGTTTATTTGGCTTACATTTCTATATTGCTGTTCATAATGAAAGGAAGTCAGGACAGGAACTCAGAAAGGGTAGAAACCTGGAGGCAGGAGCTGATGCAGAGGCCATGGAAAAATGCTGCTTACTGGCTGGCTTCCCAAGGCTTGCTCAGTCTGATTTTTGACAGAACCCAAGACCATCTGCCTATGGATGGTACCAGCCAAAATGGCCTGAGCCCTCCCCCATCAATCACTAATTAAGAAAATTTCCTGCAGCCGGATCTTATGGAGGTATCTTCTCAACTGACGTTCTCTCCTTTTAGATAACTCAAGTTTGTGTCAAGTTGGCAAACAACTACCTACATTGGAGATCATGGGTTAAATGCCTACTCCAGTGCCTCATGCATACGTTGAAATGATACCTCCCGTGAAGATTTTGTTTGAAGATGGGGCCTTTTAAAGCAAATCAATGAGGTCAGAAAAGTGTGAGCTGGTCCAACAGAGGCAGTTATAACCCCAGAAGAAATTCCAGAGTAGTTTTGTGAAGACGCTAAGAAGATAAAGAGCCCTCAATCATAAACCAAACCGCAACCCTTATCTTTTACTTACAGACGGTAGAACTGTTGAGACGTCAACCAGTCTTTGCTAGTTCTCTAGTTTGTGGTGGGGGAGGGTACATCTGGGCTACCTCGCTGGCTCAGTAGGTAAAGGCAACTATTGCCTAGCCTGGTAACCTGAGTTCAATCTTTGTGACTAATGTGTTATAAAGAAAGAAGCTACACTGCCCTGTAATCCACCTCTGATGTATCTGTGCACACCAGGGCATGTGGCCTGCACTAACACATAAACAGACAAAGTTGTGTTTCGAATAAAAAAAAAAAAGAACGAAAGAGAGATATGTACTTTCTGTGAAATTCAGGAGCCCAAAAGAACTCAAAGAAAATAAAAACTACTTAATAGTATATTCTTTCACTTAGAGTTAGCTTCAGTTAATATCTGGGAGTTATCACTTCTTCATAGAATACCACAAGATTAGAAAACAATTACTTTATAATTGTTATGGGACCCTGATCATTATTAAATACACCTTTTATATTGTTTGTGAATTGTAAAGTCAGAAGGAGCCTAATTTCAGCTGTAGACATGAACGTATGATATGACACAAGGATCAGAGCACTGTTGTTTCAACTCCAAATTCAGGGTCCTTCCAACAGGCGGTGCATTGCCTCTGGTTTGGTACACCCCTTTCTTTTGGTGTTATAAGAAAATGAAAGGAAATTTAATAACCTGCATTAAAAAATAAGAGACACTAAACTTCAATTTTCTTATTTTCCCCAAACAACTGAGTTTTATGAAGACAGTCAAGTGACTCAATTGACAGCCAGACTCCAAAGGCAGCCTGTAGTATCCTTGAGTTGACTAACCAGAAGGTACGAAGAGCTCATTGTGCAGTACCATCTTCTGCCAATAGGAGGCACTACATTATTTGCCAGTTTCAGCAAGAGTTGCCACAAATAATGAAATTCCTGTGTGCCAAGTACCACAGCATCACAGGATGCTTTCCTGTGAGAGTGCATTATGAAGTTAAACGCATTCTCTAACTGTTTGTCAACTAATAATTAATTTAACTGAAGTAGAAGGTTTTTTGTTAAATTGAAAATTGCTTTTAGTTGTTCCATTGTTTAGGAAAAACAATTCGAAAACATCTGGATTCTGTTTTCCTGGCTCATGGTCCTAGTTTATTATGTTGTTGTTTTTTTCCTCTTGCAGATGAAAAGCGATTTAAATAGGATGGAATATAAATGTGACTATTCATTTTCAGTCCGCACTAAAAGGGAATCTGCAGGAGCTCTTTCAAAGGCTGACTTACTCAGCAACTATGTAAATGTTCCTGTTTACCCTTGTAACACTTTTGATGTTGCATTTTGTGGATAATATATACTTTGCTCATGAGCATTCAAAACTCACAAATACCATGAGTTAACATGACAGAACTTCAAACCAAATCGTATTTCTATTAAGAACGATAACAGTATGCCTTTTGTAAATGAAGTACAGTGTAGGCTTACGTTGCCTAGATTCTATTCAGAAGACTAAGAATTTAAACTCTTGGCTAATTCTGTTGTTTTTATTCCTTTTGGGGTGAAAGTCCCTGAGTAGTATAGTCCTGGTGAAGTTTCTCCACTTTAGTCTATGTGCTGGCTGGTTTTGTGTGTCGACTTGACACAGGCTGGAGTTATTACAGAGAAAGGAGCTTCAGTTGGGGAAGTGCCTCCATGAGATCCAGTTGTGGGGCATTTTTTTCAATTAGTGATCAAGGTGGGAGGGCCCCTTGTGGGTGGTGCCATCCCTGGGCTGTTATTCTTGGGTTCTATAAGAAAGCAGGCTGAGCAAGCCAGGGGAAGCAAGCCAGTAAAGAACATCCCTTCATGGCCTCTGCATCAGCTCCTGCTTCCTGACCTGCTTGAGTTCCAGTCCTGACTTCCTTTGGTGATGAACAGCTGTGTGGAAGTGTAAGCTCAATAAACCCTTTCCTCCCCAAATTGCTCCTTGGTCATGATGTTTGTGCAGGAATAGAAACCCTGACTAAGACAGTCTATTTTCAAAATCTTAAACAGAAACAAACAATAATTCCATCTCTACTAGTCACAACACTTGTTCCGTAGTGGTTGCTGAACATTAATCAAGTCAGCTAAATTTTGTGACATACAAAAATGCAACGTTGCTTCCCTGGATATAGTTTCACGGGTGATCAAATGAAGAGATAGATGTAAAGTGCTTAGCCTAACTTTTGACCAGAGTAAGAACTTCACCTGTCATCGCTGGCTTGTCAGTGAAGTCAGTGAAAACATAATCTTTTCTCTCTGTGTAAAGTACTTTAAATACTCAATGCATGTTAAAAGATAACCAGGAAGATTTGATCACAGAACAACAATATTAGCATCACCCGGATGATCCCTTGGTGATAGAATGCCAACCCCAGACTTGATGATTAAGAATTTGTATTTTCATAGCATTTAGATGATTCATCAACATGCTCATATTTAAGAAGGACTTGGACAAGTACACCTGCCTTAAAAGTATTTACTCTTGAGTCCTTTGACACATTTGCTATTGCAATGACAAAACTCAGTAATAGCCAAAAACCCAGTAACAGCTAAGAGAAGGTAAATGAAATATGTGAAGACATGGTTTCATTTGTAAGGATACTCTTTGGACAATAGCGTTGAAGGAGCTTCAAACTTTCTTCAAGTCTTTCAGCAGACTGTGTTAAACATGAGAAGACTGTGAAGATTGGAATAGTGCCAAATAATTTATAAGGATTTCTATGCTCTTGCGAATTTTTCTCATCTATGTGTCACCCTTTAGAATTTTCATTAAAGAAATCCAATGTAATTTATATACTGGTCAGGGCCACCATAGAAAGTGTGTGCTCAGCTTCAGTGGTGGATGGAGCAGAAGGAGTTTGTAGTTGTTGGCTGGGAGCAAACCATTACATCAGGATACCCATTTCTTTCTTTTTTTAAAATTTTTTTTAATTTTTATTTTCTATATTCTTTGTTTACATTCCAAATAATTTCCCCTTTCCTGATTCACCCTTCCCCATAAGTCCCATAAGCCTTCTTCCCTCCACCCATTCCCCAATGAACCCCTCCCACTTCTCTGCCCTGGTACTCCCCTACAATGCTGCATCAAGTCTTTCCAGGACCAGGACCCTCTTCTTCCTTCTTCTTGGGAATGATTTGATATGTGAATTGTGTCTTTGGTATTCAGAGCTTCTGGGATAATATCCACTTATCAGTGACTGCATTCCATGTGTGTTCTTTTGTGAATGGGTTACCTCACTTAGGATGATATTTTCCAGTTGTAACTATTTGCCTAAGAATTTCATGAATTCATTGTTTTTAGTTGCTGAGTAGTATTCCATAGTGTAAATATACCACACTTTCTGTATTCATTCCTCTTTTGAGGGACATCTGGGTTCTTTTAAGCTTCTGGCTATTATAAATAAGGCTGCTATGAACATAGTGGAGCATGTGTCCTTATTGCATGCAGGGGAATACTCTGGGTATATGCCTAGGAGTGGTATAACAGGGTCCTCTGGAAGTGTCAAGCTCAGTTTTCTGAGGAACCGCCAGACTGATTTCCAGAGTGGTTGTACTCATTCTTAAAGGGGAGATGAAGCAATGCTTTCATCTGCTACAATCTCAACCTGCTTCTATTTCTATTTAATCTGTAAGATTGTGGGCTGCTTATGACAGAAAAATAATCTGTAAAGCTATAGATATGTGCACGGCATAAACAAGTAAACCTTTGGAGTCAGTCTTTCACTTATTTTGTTGACCCAAAATGCTTATAAATGTGAAAAATTTTAACATCTTGGGGACAAAGATGATTTATACATCTTAATGGTGATCTCTGGAACTTGACAAACACCATGTTTTCAGCAAACCAGCTCTATAAATTTAATCATTAACATCTGACCTTAGAGCTTTGAACGGAATCTTAAATGATCTCGAAGTATTGTAAAGTTTCAAAAATGTAAACACAGATAATCCTATCTTATGCAGGTTGTGTGATACTTATCTCTGTCACCAGGAAAGTACCCGAGCGCTGAATAATTCATTTTCTACCATCTCTACTAAGTTTTAAAAGCTAAGAATGGTCAACAGAGAACATTTGTCTGAATTATCTATCTACACCTCAAGCTTTGTCATGTAAAAGCAAGCTGGTGTATTTAGGAGGTTTGAAGAAGAAAGTCCACCCAAGTCTATCTATTGTCATTTAATTCATAAGTAATGCTTTTGGGAAAACTGGTAAACAGAGTATACATTTGATAGAAATCAAGGAGAAAAAATGAAATTGATTTGCTGACTTCCCTCAATGAGTCAATAAAGTTATTATTATGTACCATAATTAATATGCAATTAGACATTGTCTCCATTAGATATGCGATCAGCATGATGCACAGTTGGTAATTGGTGAGGTAGGTACGTGTGAGCTAAACTACATTCAAATCTAGATGCTGTATTGTTTCTCTTATACCTTATTTCCACTTCAGTAATAACTCTGTAATTCAAATACATATATGTTATTTAGAATTACAGTACTACAATGTCAAATTATAGTCTTTTCTCTGATGCCACAATGAGTAAGGACAATGTTAGGTTCCTGATATCCCTACACAACTGCAAACACATGAAGCAAGATCTACATTGGAGGTCCCCAAAACGTACAAACTAATTTTTTCTGACATTGTTCTATTTGAGAGGGTAAAAAAAAAATGGAGGTAAAGAGTCTCAGGGAGGTTTCTTGTTTGTTTGCTTGTTTTGACCAGAGCTAAGCATTCCTCTGCTTTCCCTGCTCTTATCAACAGCAGAATGAGGAGAAGTACTGTCTTCTAATAATAATCCAAAGTGCAAGTGCTTGTTTGGATTATGGAAGTGGAAAGATAGAGCACCTGCAGAAGAGAGCTTGAAATGCCCAATGGGACTGAAGCAAATGCAGATTCCAGTAGATTTTGCAAAAACAGAGGGAATAGGAGTCAGGGAAGCAGCCCAGGCAAGGTGCCCATGTCTCTTATTCTTGCCTTCCCAAAGACCAACCCTGGAGGGGTCAGAAATATCAGCTAGGAAAAACCTCACATTCCATAGCTGCAGCTCTCTCTCTCTCTCTCTCTCTCTCTCTCTCTCTCTCTCTCTCTCCCTCTCCCTCTCCCTCTCCCTCTCCCTCTCCCTCTCCCTCTCCCTCTCCCTCTCTCTCTCCCTCTCCCTCTCCCTCTCCCTCTCCCTCTCCCTCTCCCTCTCCCTCTCCCTCTCTCTATCTCCACCTAGGGCACCACAAAGAGAAGAGGTTTGGGGTTGAGAGAAGAGTTTGTGATGATTATATTATTCTAAACATCTAATTCACAAAGTGACATTATCCTCGTGAATGAGAAGGAACAGTTTCAAACATTACCCAATGTAGGGAAAATCCCAAGGTTACAAAGTGAATTTAGTGAAAGTAGTTCCATGAAATGAAAGTACTTGTGGGTTCTCTCTTAAAGCACATTCATTTGCACAATAGATTTATTAGAATTGTCCAAATTGTGACCAGCTGCTGGTTCTCATTGCGTTCGTCAAGTTGCAGATGGAGTGAAAGGCTAGCTTATTGCCAAGTTCTGGCTTTGGAATTAGAGACTGGGAAGGAATCCTTAGGGCTACCCAATGTCTAGCAATTATCACAGTGCCTTACATCTGAAAATACCACTTGCTCTCAAAACACGTGTTGAATTCAGCATATTTTAGGTCCTTTGCTTTACAAATATAAAGAGCATATTCAGAGAAGTAGTGTAGCTTGATGAAGCAGGAAAAAGCTGAGATTATCAAGCCATGACATTCTTTTTATTTTCTACTTTGGCTTACACTCTCCTTGTGAATGTAGATGTCGCCAGATGTAGAGGTTCATGCGTGTAATCCCTGTAGGTGGGCAGCTAATAAGAGAGGACTGCTGTGTGAGGTTAGCCTGGGCTAAGTAACCTGTCTGACTTGGGCTACAGAGTGAGACTGTCTCAAAACAAAACATAAAAAGCAAAAACAGCCAATCAAATCCCCAAATCCCACCTATTAATTCTGTTGTAGCAAGTTAGCTATTAATCTTTGTATGTAACAAAGTTTTTTTTTAATTCTCTCTCTCTCTCTCTCTCTCTCTCTCTCTCTCTCTCTCTCTCTCTCTCTCTCTTTTGGTCTTTTCAACACAAGGTTTCTCTGTGTAGCCCTGGCTGTCCTGGAACTCACTCTGTAGACCAGGCTGGCCTCGAACTCAGAAATCTGCCTGCCTCTGCCTCCCAAGTGCTGGGATTAAAGGTGTGCACCCCCACCCCCGGCAAATTTTATTCTTATGTGAATGGCCATTAAAGGTTTGGTGGGGGGGGGTTTCTGCTATTGGTAAAACCAGGTTATTGGGGACTCTGCCATCCTTTATCACAATGCTGTGACTTTTAGAATTTCTGAAGTAGAAAGTCAGGTCAGAAAGCCTCTTAGTACTTTGAGCTGAATGAGACATATGTCATTTTCCATTCTTAGGCCAGTGACAAGAAATAGCGCAGCTATCCATGGGGATACATTTTCATTTGATCCATGAAAATGTCCAATCTTCCTATGACACAGAGACCTGGATAAGATGGATAATTTCTACCACATGTCGAAGTTAAAACTTAAAGAAAAAACAAACCTCAGAATGTCAATTGTAACATCACCCAGGTGTAGGTGGGTGGTCATACCAAATATAGTTTTAGAAACACTTAATATACCACATATTAAATTTGCACCTGGCTAGGGTGAGTCCTGTGAACAGATATTGTAACTACACATTGGAGTCATCTGGTATAGCAATCTGCAGGGCTGTTGGTGTAAAAGTTCTGAATGCAGTGCCTTGCCTTATTTTAATGTAAGGATGTTCGTAACTACAAACAGGACCCTGTGTCTTAACACTAGATTCATTCTCAACAAGAAGGTCACCCCCTTTTTTTTTTAGAAAGGGACAGTTCTTCCATGTAACCTAGAGTGGCCTCAAACTCTCCATGACACTACTAATGAACAGGTGACCCCTTTGCCTCTATGCTCTCAAGTGCTGGGATCCTGGAAGTGTACCACCATGCACTACGGTGCTGGACTTCAAACCCAGAGCTTTTTGCATGTTGAGGAGACAGTTGAGCTATACTCGAGGCTGAGATCTCCCGTCTTTTGTAAATTATAAGCTCCGGGGTGAAGGGATTCATCTGAAGAATTTCAATTCGTGGGTTTATTCCCTTTTCTCCTAAGAAAGTTTCCCCGTAGAGCAAACTCTTTCTGACATCAATTCCAATGTCTGATTACTATCATTTTTTTATCACGAACAATGTGAATGTTGTTTACCATTGAAAAGAGACAGGATAAGAATTTAGGGGCTGATTGCAAATGTGATTTGAATAACATGGAAATGAGTATGAACTCCTTTTCATCCAGTTTCTAGGAATTATAAACAGCCCCACCCCCCATCCTCATATTCTTTTGGGCATATAAAGGTTTCAGATAAAGTAAATAGTGAAAATTTATCAAGGCATTTTTGTAATTTTGTGAAAAGGTATTTGTCATTGTCTGGAAAACAATGAATATTTAGCTGCAGGTAATATCCTGCTCCCTGTCTCATACTACTGATGCATTCACTTCTTTGCAGGCATATGCATTTATATAACCACTTACTGCACCTGCAGGATCTTGGGGATTTCAAAGGACAGAATTTCAGATACCAGCCTACTTGCCCCTTTAGCCGAGATTATGCTCATCCCCCAGCCCATTATCATTGGAGAAGCAACCAAATTGAGGTTTATATTTACATGTTTTCCCCTAGTTATTCCAGGTTCAACGATTCAAGGAGAGCCCAGGTATCTGAACATTTAACAAATGCAGTGATTATGTCAGTACCGGTGATGCTAAGTGACGTCAGAGGGTAAAGAACAGAGGCTACTAGCTAGAGTTTGGGTCTTCATCTGTCACCAACACCAGAGGTGATTTTTGATTTTTGTTAAATTTCCAGATTTCTAAAGATGTTGATTGGTATTATTATTATTATTATTATTATTATTATCATCATCATCATCATCATCATCATCATCATCATTACCATATTTGTAGTCTGTGTTCTCACTGCTTTATGGACAAGCAGAAGTTTGCAAGATTCTACTTTGCCTCTCTGGTATGCCTTCATTTCTCCCTCTCCGTTTAACAACATACTTAGAGATACTAGATGTAGGTCACTCTCAAGCTTAATTCTATCATTTTGACCAACTTGGCTTCTGTTATTAATGTCCAGGTTCTCTTGTTGACCCAGTAAGCCATAGGGTGAGTCTGGATTACTCTTTCAGAGTTCCTGTATTTGGTTTCTGTATTCTCTGCCTGACTGTGGGTTTTTCTCACCTACATTCTTAATTTCCTTTTATTTTGTTTTTTCTTTTCTAAAAGTAAAAAATGTTTATTTTGTCAAGCTTGCAGCACCACACAAGGAACAACAATATGAACCAACCAGTACCCCTAGAGCTCCCAGGGACTAAACCACCAACCAAAGAGTACACATGGAGGGACCCATGGCTCCAGCTGCATGTGTAGCAGAGGATGGCCTTGTTGGACATCAATGAGAGGAGAGGCCCTTGGTCCTGACAAGGCTTGATGCCCCCAGTGTAGGGGAATGCCAGGACAGGGAAGCAGGAGTGGGTGGGTTGGTGAGCAGGGGAAGCAGGGGGATGGGATAGGAGATTTTCAGAGGGGAAACCAGGAAAGGGGATAACATTTGAAATGTAAATTTTAAAAAATCTAATAAAAAATTGGAAACTCAAAAAACTTTTTTTAATAAATTGTTTATTTTGGTTTATGGTTCCTCGGAGACACAGTCCATCATGGCAGTGAAGACATGGCAGCAGTCAGGGAAGGCACAGGGCAGGACTAGGAGGCTGCCTGGCTATATGACAGGCATACCCAGGAAACACTCGAGGAACAAAAGGCAAAGCCAGGGTAGAAAGCCCTAAGGCCTGCCTTCCGTGAGCAGCTTCTGTCAGCAAGGCCTCATGCCCTAAAAGTTCCTCAGTTTTCTCAAGCATTGCGGATAGCTGGGAACTAAATTTGAGCCTACGCAAATAGTTCACATTCAGATCACAACATTGCTTGCACACTTGATTTTTATTTAATACTAGTTATTGAAGAAAATCATAGAAACACATTATTTTTTAAAGGAATGCATGGAATTATGCTTCCTGGTTATGCCATCAATGTTTTTAAATTTAAATATTTTGAGAATTACATGCACGAGTACTGTATTTACAAAAATTTCCCCATTTTCTCTCCCCTATCACTCCTTCCCTGTCCTGTCTACTTTCTCTCAAATTTATCACCGCTTCATTTGTTTCTCTTTCTCTTTTACACACACACACACACACACACACACACACACACACACACACACGGACAAACCATGATGATTAAGGTCAAAGTAGACCTTGTCTGGATAGCTCTTTTGAGCTTGGCAGAAAAATATGGGAATGCCTTTATCAGCAGGGCTTTCCCTTATCTGACCTTGTCTGGGGAGTCTGAAACTCCCCACACTCTACCTGTGGAATGCCATGCAGCCTTTGAGATTACAGGTTCAATTTCCTTTCTCCTGTTAAAGAAATAGTCCAACAAGCATGTAGAATTCCTGGAATGACTCTCCATGCAAATGAGGTGTTCTGCCGTACCCTAAACTGCACCTAATGAAATCTCTATCCTATTCCCCCAAACTATACAGCCCTTGATTCACCCTGAATAAACTTGAGCAGCGTCTCTGAAGTTGACTCCGACAGTCATTTCAATGGTGCTTATGGGACTGTCCATTGCCTCTACTCCCTTTGTCCTTGTGGACTGGTGGCCAACAGACCCCAGGGAGAAGACACACACACACACACACACACACACACACACACACACACACTATTGAGTCCATGAGTCCATTTAGTCATATGTATATGTGTTTAAGGCTGACACTTGGGATTGGATGACCCATGGGTGGGGAGGGACCCTGGAGAAGACTGGTTTCCCCTCTCTCAGCAGCCATTAATTGCTTATCCCTCTTCCTCTAGGGCTTGCGGTCTTGTGAAATTTTCCCCATCTGCATCATATCAACTAGTGCTGCCATTTTGCCATTTTGCAGGATTTGTTTAGGTGATAGTATTTTTGAGTTCTCATGGACACAGCTTTCTATAATCTGTAAAAGATATTACTTTGCAGCAGACACCCTGGTGCTCTGGATCTTACACTCTTCTGTCTATTCTATGATACTCCTTATGCCTTAGATGGATGGAGTGTGTTTAGAGGTACCAACTGGGGTTGGCCAACCCACAGATAGTTGTTCTTTGCATTTTGACTAGTTGTATATTTTATAATTGTTTCTTTCTGCGGCAGAAGAAGACATCTGATGAGTGACAACAGCCTGTGGGTATAAGTGTATTTAGAACTCAGGAGTTGCACTGGTTTAGGAATGTGGCAGGTATAGATTTATTCCTAGACTCCATGAACTCACTAGCCAGTGATTGTTCACTTGGTTTGCAGTACCAGGCTTGAACTCTGTATTACCTGGGCCTTAATTATGGCTGTTGACTAGGTACCACTATTGTATCTTTGGGGATGCCCTGCGTGCTGGTCATCGTTGTGGATTGTGGGCATCACAGCTGGGTAGGACTACTGACTATATCACTTAGCAGCGTGCATACTGCTAAGTTTGTACCTTCCGATACTGTAAGAGCTAGTTCTTAGACAAAAGGTTTCTAGCTCAGTTTTAGCTGGATTCCTTCAACTATCTGAAGTATGTTGTGTCTTCAGCAAGAGGGTCTGATGTACAAGTTCTCAGAGGCAAGCAAAGGCAAGGGCAGCAGACTGGGAGTCAAACTGTAATAAGTCAAGGTATTGGTGGAGTTTACAGGGAGGTAGAGTGTTTCAACTGCAGGCCTCGGATGCATTCTGATAGCGTTTATTTTTGCCCTTTCAATGTTGGAGGACAGGGTTTGGTAAGTTGATGCAGCAAAGGACTAGATATGGTGGTGCAAACCTATAGTCACGGCACTTAGGAGGCAGAATCCGGAAGATTTCTATGGATTTGAGGCTAGCCCTTTTGTACAGAGTGAGCTCCAAGTCAGTCAAAGAAAGCTACAGTGTGACTCCATCTTAGAAAACAAACAAACAACCCAAGGTGATACATTTCAAAGTTATTAGGTCTAACACAGAGGTGGGCAAGGAATGATTCTTTCTCCGGACAGAGATATCCCAAGGTACTTAGGCTTTAGACTTGCAAATTTCATTATGTGATTTCTTTCTTTCTTTTTCTTTTAATTGAATATTGTCTTCATTTACATTGCCAGTGATAAAACCTTTCCTGATATCCCCCCTCCCCTAAGACCCCCCAGCCCCTCCTCCTCCTTCTCCTTCCCCCTGCCTCCATGTATATGCCTCTCCCCTCAACATACTCCCTCCCCCCCTTCGGTTTCCCTTTGTTTGGGCCTCTGTTGAGCCTTTACCTGACCAAGGACCATTCCTCCCACTGATGCCCAACAAGGCCTTCCTCTGCCACATTTTTGGCTGGAACCATGTGTGCCCCTTGGTTGATGGTTCAGTCCCTGGGAGTCTTGGGGCATCTGGGTGGCTGAAATCATTGTTCTTCCCATGGGGCTGTAAACCCCTTTAGCTCCTCTGGACCATCCTCCATTGGGGACTCCATGCCCAGACCAATAGTTGGTTGTTAGCATTTGCCTCTGTATTTATAAGGCTCTGGCAGGGACCCTCTGGAGACAACCATGGCATGATCCTTCTGGTATACACTTCTTGTCATCCATAGTAGTTTCAGGGTTTGTTGACTGTTTATAGGTTAAATTCCCAGGTAGGAAAGTCTCTGGGTGGCCTTTACTTCAGTCTCTGCTCCACACATTGTCTCCCTTATCGCTCCTGTGACTATTTGTTCCCCTTTTTTAGAGGAACCAAAACACCCTCACTTAAGTCCTCCTTCTTCTTGAGCTGGGTGAACTGTAACTTGTTTATTTTCAGCTTTTGGGCTAACATCCGCTTATTAGTGAGTGCATACCATGTGTGTTCTTTTGTGATTAGGTTTCCTTGCTCATTTCTTTTTAAACAACTGAATAATAATTGTGCAAATGTACCCCATTTTCTTTATCCATTCTTTAGCTGAGGGACACCTAGGTTGTTTCCAGTATCTGGCCTGAAATTCAAAAATCTCCATAGTCACTGAAATTTTAATAAGCCAACCAGCCTTTGTAGAAAGAGTTTCTTTCTAGGAATTCTTGTTCACAGTTCCCCCTGTTGACCAAGCACAATACATTGTGCATGTGTTTGTTACTTTGGGTACTCAAGTGCCGAAGGGGTTGAAGATCCAGCATTTCTGAAGTCCACACGAATGTATTCTAGAGAAAATTGGCACAGTCTTGATGTGGGGCAGTTTATTGCCTTGAGTTTGCAGTCTATAATTGGTTAAGAAAAATGACTCTTTGATGCAATGTCCTTTTTGCTTTCAATTGATGAAGTCATTTGATTTTATTTATCTTTAAAGGCAATAAGAGACAGTTCATTCTAAAGCAAAATATGAAAAAATATGGCCCAGGAATACAGATTTAGGTTCTCTTAAGTTCTGATATTCCAATCTAGAAGCAATTTTATTGTTTTTTTTTTATATTTTCTCTTTCTATTCTTAAAATGTATGTACTTATAGTTAATTTCTCAGATGAGACTGCTTTTAATGTGTTATGGAGGTTTCACTTTGTTGCATTTTAATTTTTGTTTAATTCTGGGATTTTAATTTACTTTTTATATTTTGATTTCTTCTTTGATCCCACTAATCATTCCAAATCATCAACTTAGGATTCCAAACTAAATCCCAATAATTTCTGTGAGTTTGTACAATTACTGATGATTTGTTATTGATTTTTAAACTTTACTGTATTGTTTTCAGATAAAATATATGAACTTATTTTAGTTTTTATGAATTCATTGTTTTATTTTGTGTCCAAGAGTTTAATCTATTTTAGAAAAACATTGGCTGCTGAATAGCATATGTATTTAAGTCCAGTAGTTAGTTCTTCTTCTTCTTCTTCTTCTTCTTCTTCTTCTTCTTCTTCTTCTTCTTCTTCTTCTTCTTCTTCTTCTTCTTCTTCTGAAATTGGCTACACCAAAGATTGGAGCATATGTGCTTTAGATTATAATGTCTATTTGGTTAACTGTTCTCTTGATCAAATTTGTCTTTATCTCTCTACTTAATCTCAGTTTGAAGTTTATTTTGTCAGATATTAGAATAGTGATACCCACTTGCTTCCTAGTTATTTTGCTTGGAATATCCTCTAACTTTAAGGTGGTTCCTATCTTTGAAGGTAAGGTGATTTTACTGTCGATAACAGAAGGATGGATTGGACTATGATATGTGTGCAGCTATACTTCTCTGCCCAAAGCATTTCTTTATGCATTCCAAGTATACGGATTCACTTTTTACAGTTAGACATTTTTAGCTCTAAGGCCTCCTTCCTGCTGTTTGAGATTAGATATCACATGCTCCATTATGTAGCACATTTTTCTAGAACTATTGGAAAACTTATTTCCTCTCTGACTTGCTAATCCCTTAATAATACGAGTATTTGAATAGCCAGAAAATATTTTAAAGTTGAAATGAACTATTTCTCAATATATTTGATAGGATGTATCAATCAAGTCAATAAGGGTGTAGTTATTTTACTATTTTATTCAATATTTCTAGTTTTTGTTCATTTTTTCCGTATATATTTAGAAAATCAGTTTTTTAATCTGTTTTAATTTTTTGTGTGTATTTTTGGTTATCAATGAACACAAAAATGTCATAGTGGCCCTATTGTCTTGTATTCTTTATTGTATATTACTTGTTCATCCTTCTATGAAATAGTCTTAAAATAATTGTGATTTCTTTTATCCTTGAACAATCTCATTAGAGTTCTTCCTCGATAGCTTTTCCCAAAGATCGAATTGACATCACTTATGAACAATCTGATGCTAAAGTCAAATGTTTATGAATATCCCTTCTTAAAAATAAGATTTAGGATTGCAGAATTGTGCTTTTCTCATTTTACTATCGTATTTTTAAAATGTCTTTTATTTTATGTTTATGTGCATAAGTGTTTTTCTGCATGTATATATGTGCAGCACATTCATGTCTGATGTTGTAGTGGTCTGAAGAAGGGTCAGAACA
Source organism: Apodemus agrarius (assembly GCA_964023405.1). Taxonomy (NCBI): domain Eukaryota; kingdom Metazoa; phylum Chordata; class Mammalia; order Rodentia; family Muridae; genus Apodemus; species Apodemus agrarius. Next base: position 28,602,935 of record OZ030006.1, read on the forward strand.
CTTAGAACTGGGTTATGGATGGCTGTCAGCCACCCCATAGGTGATGAGACCTGAACACAGGTCCTCTGAAAGAACATGACAACATCTCTCCAGCCCCAGACACCACATTTTCTTCAATATCTTATTCCCTTTAGTTTTGTTGCCCTACTCCATTGCTTTCTCCTTAAAATGTCAAAATCAGCAAAATTTTTCATCTTTTGTTTTTGACTCTGTTGCTCAACTTCTTTTCTTCTTAATGTTTGGTGTCTTTCTATGTAGTAAGCATGATCCATAAATTTAAAGTTACCAACAGTGCATTCATTGAAGTAACAATAATGCCAAAAACATAGCATGTCTGGCTCAGATGTTCACTTATAAGAGTCAGAATTTCCATCCCAGCACATACTTAACATGCCAGTGCATCCCACAAAGCCCTGTCACTCCCGTCCTGAGGTACCCAGGGACTTCTTTTGGTCTATGTGCCTGTCCTCACACATGACTGTGCATCCACTCACACAAACCCAATAAATAAATAAACAAATAAATAAAATTTAGAAATAAAGTCTAGGTCTGTCTGTCTATATCTATTTATCTATCTATCATCTATCTATCTATCTATCTATCTATCTATCTATCTATCTATCTATCTATCTTTCTAGTTTTTAAAACAAAAAACGACCTGAGAGATGGCTGACTACCTGAATTCAATTGTCAGAAGACACATAAAAATGAAAAAGAAAACTAACCCAATAAAGTTGGCCTTTTATCTCTTATGTGCACTGTATTGTGCTTGCACCATTGTATAAATCTCTCTCTCTCTCTTCTCTGACACACACACAAAATACAGAATAGAGTTTTTTTGTTGTTGTTGCTCCATGTGGGGCTTTATTTCAGATGGGGTAAAGGTGCAGCGGGCGGGAAGAAGGCAGGAAAAGAAGGAAAGAGAGCCAGAATAGAGTTTAAACACAGAATTAAAAACCTATATGATAGTGATAGTAATACAAATATAATTTACATGTATATTCTTGGAGAATTAACATTATAAGAAATATTATTTGAACATTGGATTATTTAAGCTCTAATTTTGTAGTTATTTTTACATTCTGTTGTGCCATGATTACAGATCATACGTGTGACTGCAATCCTTTACAACTTTTATTTTGTTCTTAAATATGGCTGTGTTGCAAACATTCTGTGCATATTTAGGAGGACTATTTTCTATGTGTCAAGCACACTGCTTAATATATTTGTAATTTCTCGAGATTGGCAGCTTTTTTCCGGGTACATTATGACACTGCTCGCATTTGCTCCACCTTGCAGCTTCTGAAACAGGCATGTGAACACCTTCTGTTACAGCATTGATTTCTTCCACTGTTCCCTTAATGTTGCTTGATGTAATTTGAAGCATTAGTTTCGGGCATATATGGGTTTATTGTGGCTATAAGTCTTCTATACACTTATTACTTTTGCTAGGATATAATTTCCATTTTTATGTGATGTTGTCTGAATGTTTGTACCTCTCAGAATTCATGTATCGAGGCAGAATCTAGCCATGAAAGCACCTACCTCATCAACCAGAATAGTGTCCTTATGAAAAGGGGCCCGGGGGAATTCTGTTACTCTCTTTTCTTCATGTCGAGGAATGGAAAGGCTGTGGGGAACAGACTTTCATAAGACATTGACTCTGCTGAATATCTTGTTGTTGGAAATCAAATTTCTAGAACTGCAAGCTATACATTTTTGCTTCTAGAATATGTAGACCATAGTATATTGTTATAGCCGAGTGGACTAACACCCTGTCTTTTTTTTTTTTTTTTTTTTTTGTCCAATGTTATATTTATTCATATTATATGAGGACAGAATCTTTTATTTATTTTCCTGCCACATCTGATCTCATTCCCATTTGGTCTTCGCCTTTCCTTCTGTGTTTTCTAGTGCCTCTTGTTGCCTCTACGGCTTCATTTTGTTTTCCAGACGCCGCCTCTCTGTTGTCAGCTGGTGAGCCTGGCCACCAGGCTGTCATTGTGATGCGCGCACATGTCTGAAGGCCCATTCATCTCTTTGCACACACTCCTTCCTAAGTCACTTACATCTGTTCTCCCTTTTGAAGAGGAAGCTTTGCGTGTCTGCCACGCTGACCTCTCCTTGCTTCCCTCTTATTAACATGATGAAGAGTTATAGTATTTGCATCTATTTGGAAATCTTTCGGGAAATCACTTTTAGTGTCTTTCTTTCTTTTTTTGCATTAATTTTTTTTGTTCACAAAACAATAGGTTTCATTGTGGGCTTTTATATAGCTTCATGATTCGCCCATATCCCCCCTCTATTAACTGTTTCTTGTTTCCCTCAATGCCTCCTCTCAGTCTCCCTTCCCTGCATTAGACTTTTGTTTTTATACTTTTAATATGAATTTTGCGTTCGAGAGAGAACATGGAATATTTTTTTTCCTTTTCTACTAACTGCCTTTGTCCTACCATTTCTTTTAATGAAGTTGTGGGGATTTTTGACTACATTTTAATAAATGTGGTCAACGTTCCATTTTCTTTCTTCCTTTTTAAAAATGTTACTTTTAGGACCTGCTTTGTACGGATACCGAGGCTGCCATCTCTGACTCTCAGTCTGATATTCTACTTTTCAAATATAATTTTATTCTTGGAGAGACTGAAAACCTGATTTTCATTTTAAAGCCGTGCCCATGTTATTAATTAAACACTATTTCTGTTCTTGTGTTACTTCAGCTATTTCATTTTCATAAACTGCAGTACACTGGAGTTGTTTGTTTGTTTTTTATTTCATCTGCCGTCTTCCTTATCTGTTGCAAACATCTCCATTTAAGTCCTCAAACAGACATTCTGTAGCTTCCTGGATTCTTTCGTAATGGCAGATGGTAAACTGCCTTGTCTGCTGGCTCTCTATTGGAGCTTCTAATAAACTTGTTCTGAAAGCTTCTTTTTGGTAGTCTTTAACATCTATGGGGTGTGTGTGACTAAATGGCAGAGTTTGACAGTTCTGAACACTGAAGACAAATAAAAGAGGGGAGAAAAAGTGGAGTTACGGTTGTCACAGAGCTATCCTTGCTCTTCCGTTCTATTGCCAGTCTTTCAGGAAATTTTCAACCTGAACACATAGGAGACTTTGTGAATAAAACATTAGGATGGGAAAAACTCCCACAAGCTATAACTCACCAGTTCCTTGGGAGTTGAAAAGAAGAGCCGCGTGGATATCCAGGGTAGCTGCACAGTGGGTATTTGTTTATGTGAACTCCTTGGGTCTTCAAGACGTTTTATGTCTCTGAGAGGATCTCAGGAACATTGGAAGCAACGGTTGGACTTGGTGTGAGGGCAAGTTCCCAAACACTGGAGAGGATTGAAGTCCAAACCACACCGAATAGCTATCTTCTCCCCTGTTCTTTCCTGCCTGTGGTCTCTGTCTGGTTTCTTTAGCTCTTCTTCCCCTACTCAAATGTCGGCTGACTTATGAAGCTTTGGTTTGCTGGTTTTTGTTTTTGTTTTTATGTTTTAGTGTTGTTATTTTTTATTGGATATTTTATTTATTTACATTTCAAATGTTATCCCCTTTCCTGGTTTCCCCTTCACAATCAACCTATCCCATCCCCCTGCTTCTATGAGGGTGCTCCTCTACCCACCCACCCACTCCCATCTTACCTCCCTGGCATTCCCCTACACTGGGGCATTGAGCCTTCAAAGGACCAAGGGCTTCTCCTCCCATTGATGCCTGACAAGGCCATCCTCTGCTACATAGGCTTCTGGAGCCATGAGTCCCTCCATGTGTACTCTATGGTTGGTGGCTTAGTTCCTGGGAGCTCTGGGGAGGGGGGAGTCTGGTTGGTTGATATTGTTTGTTCTTTCTATGGGGCTGCAAATCCCTTCAGCTCCTTCAGTCCTTTCTCTAACTCCTCCATTGAGGACCCTGCGCTCAGTCCAATGGTTGGCTGTGAGATCCTCATCTGTATTTGTTAGGCTCTGGCTGAGCCCATTAAGTGATCTCTTTTATTATTAATGAGCTAATTATTGAAACAACTGTGTCCCCTCAGATTCTATAGTTCCTTCAGGGCTGATTCCCAGAAAGGGCATCATTGCTCTCACCAGGATTTCATCTTGGCTATCCTTTTCATTTCCTTCCTCAGAATACCTTTCTTTATCACTGTGATAGTTTTAATAAGAATGTCACCCAACTTTAATAAGTAGGCTCATGTATCTGAATGTTTGGCTCCCAGCTGGTAGAGTTGTTTAGGAAGAATTAGGAGGTATGGCCCTGTTGGAGGAGGTGTGTCACTGGGGGTTGCAGGTGGCATTTGGGGTTTCAAAAGCCCATGTCATTCTTAGTTACTTTTCTCCCCCACATACTTGTGGATCAAGATGCTCTCAGCCCCTGCTACAGCATCATGCCTTCCCGCCTGCTGTCATGGTCCTCACCGTGATGGCCATGGACACTAACCCTGTGAAACTGTAAATCCCAAATCAACTTTTTCTGCTGTGAGTTACCTCAGTTGTAGTGTCTGCAGAGCAATTAAAAACTAAGACAATCACCGTTTACAGTGTTAAGTGGATGAATGATGGTCACATTCGCCACCATCCCTTATATTCAGGCCCCAGTAATGCTTCAAGCTGCATTAAATGTATCCCTGTCTTCTAATTTCCAAGATTTCAGGAAGTGCCTCATCTTTACTGACAGATCGGGGAAAGTTTCCCAAAATGTTTTATTCTTCCAAATACATGCACAAAAGCCATGTTCAAAATGGAGGATGCTGCAATGTGTGAGAACAGAAGAACACTTGGAAAAAGTTGTATGTCTGTGCACTCGTGTGTGTGTGTGTGTGTGTGTGTGTGTGTGTGTGGTGTGTATGTGTGTGTGTGTGTGCGCGCACGCGCGCACGCTCACATTTGCCACTGAATGCACATTTGAAGATCAGAGGAAGATTCTGGGTACCCTGCTTTATCATTTTCCGACTGATTCCCATGGGGAAGGGGCTCTTACAGAACTTGGAACTTTCTGTTTTCTGTCTAGATTGGCCACTCAGCAAGCACTATCAATCCTGCCCTCACCACTCTCCAGCCAGTGCTGAAACCATTCATCCGCAGTCGTGGATGACTCTGGCATTGGTGCTGGGGATGTGAGCGCATTCCTCATATTTGTATAGAATATATGTTTTCCCATTAATGTATTTTCCTACTCCCAGAAGTAAACTTTTTTAGCTGCATACGCATTTAATCTAGAGTTCTTATATTTGAATGAAACCTATAGGCCAATAAAAAAAAATTAAGGTGATTTTGGCCCCAAACTATACATGCTACAGACAATTCCTTCCATTCTGTCAACCAGCTGGAGATGATCCTTTTCAATTGGTGTCCTTTTCAATTAAAGAAAAAAAAAATAAGCGGGAGGACAGCTCTATTTGACAGGCAGGGTAGTCTAGGAAAGACATCCAAGAACACCAAGTTAAAAAGCTTTGGTTGAGGAGTTTGTCAGCTGCTGCTGTGACTTGAATATGAGATGTTTTACGAGCTCATGTGTTTTAACTCTTGGTTTTCAGGGGTTGTTTTGAAGGCTGTGGAGCCGTTTAGGAGGTGGAGCCTGGCTGAGGGAAGGGCTGCAATGGGAGCAGCCAGCCCTTGAGCTTGAGAGTCTGCCCTACAACCTGTGTGCTTTCTGTTCCGGACCAAAGACACAATGCGACCATCCTCCTCGTGGTTCTGCAGTGGTGCATCCCCTGTCAAAATGGACTATATCCCTTCTTTTTAAAAATTTATACTATTTTGAATTTATTCTTTGAGATTTCATACTTTGGTCATATCCACACGTTCTCTGCCCAGCTCCTCTCCAACTCCCAAATAAGTGACCCTCCCAACTCTGTATCCCCCACTTTTTTTAAAATCAGCAAATCCAATGACTATCTATTCATTCTTTTTTTTTTATCATTTTTTTTATTTTCTATATTCTTTGTTTACATTCCAAAGGCTTTCCCCTTTCCCAGGTACCCCCCACCATATGTCCCATAATTCCTCTCCCCCCCATGCTATTCCCCACTCTTTCCCCCCCCCCCCACGATTTCTCTGTTCTGGGTCTACAATACTGGATCCAATCTTTACAGGCCCAGGGTTCTCTCCTTTTTTTCTTCTTGAGAGTCATTTGACTTGCTAATTGTGCCTTGAGTATTTAGGGCTTCTGGGCTCATTAATATCCACTTATCAGTGATTGCATTTCGTGTGTATTCTTTTGTGATTGGGTTAGCTCACTTAGGATGATAGTTTCCAGATCTAACCATTTACCTACAAATTGCATGAATTCATTATTTTTAATTGCTGAGTAGTACTCCATTGTATAAATATACCACATTTTCTGTATCCATTCCTCCTTTGAGGGATATCTGGGCTCCTTCCAATTTCTGGCTATTATAAACAAGGCTGCTATAAACATAGTGGAGCATGTGTCTTTGTTGTATGCAGGGGAATCCTCTGGGTATATGCCCAGGAGTGGTATGCCAGGGTCCTCTGGGAGTGGCATGCCCAATTTTCTGAGGAACCGCCACACTGATTTCCAGAGTGGTTTTACCATTTTGCAATCCCACCAACAGTGGAGGAGTGTTCCTCTTTCTCCACATCCTCGCCAGCACTTGTTGTCTCTCGAGTTTTTAATCTTAGCCATTCTGACTGGAGTGAGGTGGAATCTCAGGGTTGTTTTGATTTGCATTTCCCTGATGACTAATGATGTTGAACATCTCTTAAGGTGTTTCTCGGCCATCCGAATTTCTTCTGGTGAAAATTCTTTGTTTAGCTCTGTGCCCCATTTTTTGATAGGGTTATTTGGTTCTTTGGGGTCTAACTTCTTGAGTTCTTTGTATATATTGGATATTAGCCCTCTGTCGAATGTGGGGTTGGTGAAGATCATTTCCCACGTTGTTGGTTGCCGTTTTGTCTTTCTGACAGTGTCCTTTGCCTTACAGAAACTTTGTAATTTTATGAGGTCCCATTTGTCCATTCTTGATCTTAGAGCATAAGCTATTGGTGTTCTGTTCAGGAACTTTACCCCTGTGCCCATGTCCTCCAGGGTCTTCCCAAGTTTCTTTTCTAATAGTTTCAGTGTGTCTGGTTTTATGTGGAGGTCCTTGATCCATTTGGAGTTGATCTTAGTACAAGGAGATGAGAGTGGGTCAATTCGCATTCTTCTGCATGTTGACCTCCAGTTGAACCAGCACCATTTGTTGAAAAGGCTATCTTTTTTCCACCGGATGGTTGTGGCTCCTTTATCAAAGATCAAGTGACCATAAGTCTGTGGGTTAATTTCTGGGTCTTCAATCCTATTCCATTGATCTACCTGCCTGTTGCTGTACCAATACCATGCAGTTTTTAACACAATTGCTCTGTAGTACTGCTTGAGGTCAGGGATATTGATTCCCCCAGAAGTCCTTTTATTGTTGAGAATAGTTTTAGCTATCCTAGGTTTTTTGTTGCTCCAGATGAATTTGAGAATTGCTCTTTCTAGATCTATGAAGAATTGATTTGGGATTTTGATGGGGATTGCATTGAATCTGTAGATTGCTTTTGGCAAGATGGCCATTTTTACTATATTGATCCTGCCAATCCAGGAGCAAGAAATATTTTTCCATCTCCTGAGGTCTTCTTCGATTTCTTTCTTCAGGGACTTGAAGTTCCTGTCATACAGATCTTTCACTTGTTTGGTTAGAGTTACGCCAAGGTACTTTATGTTGTTTGTGGCTATTGTGAAGGGTGTTATTTCCCTAATTTCTTTCTCAGCCTGCTTGTCCTTTGAGTACAAGAAGGCCACTGACTTGCTTGAGTTAATTTTATAACCTGCCACTTTGCTGAAGTTGTTTATCAGCTGTAGAAGTTCTCTGGTGGAGTTTTTTGGGTCGCTTAGGTAAACTATCATATCGTCTGCAAATAATGATAGTTTGACTTCTTCCTTTCCAATTTGTATCCCTTTGACTTCCTTATGTTGTCTGATTGCTCTCGCTAGAACTTCAAGTACTATATTGAAAAGATATGGAGAGAGAGGACAGCCTTGTCTAGTCCCTGATTTTAGTGGGATTGCTTCAAGTTTCTCTCCATTTATTTTGATGTTGGCTACTGGTTTGCTGTAGATTGCTTTTACTATGTTTAGGTATGGGCCTTGAATTCCTGCTCTTTCCAAGACTTTTAGCATGAAAGGATGCTGAATTTTGTCAAATGCTTTTTCAGCATCTAATGAGATGACCATGTGGTTTTTTTCTTTTAGTTTGTTTATGTAGTGGATTACATTGATGGATTTCCGTATATTGAACCATCCCTGCATTCCTGGAATGAAGCCTACTTGATCATGGTGAATGATCGTTTTGATATGCTCTTGGATTCGGTTGGCAAGAATTTTATTTAGTATTTTTGCATCTATATTCATAAGAGAAATTGGCCTGTAGTTCTCTTTCTTTGTTGGATCTTTTTGTGGTTTAGGTATCAGCGTAATTGTGGTTTCGAAGAATGAGTTGGGCAGTGTCCCTTCTGTCTCTATTTTGTGGAATAGTTTGAAGAGTATTGGTGTTAAGTCTTCTTTGAAGGTCTGGTAGAATTCTGCACTAAAACCATCTGGTCCCGTACTTTTTTTGGTTGGGAGGCTTTCTATAACCCCTTCTATTTCTTTAAGGGTTATGGGACTGTTTAGCTGGTCTACTTGATGCTGATTTAATTTTGGTATTTGGTATCTGTCTAGGAAATTGTCCATTTCCTCCAGATTCTCCAGTTGTTTTGAGTATAGGCCTTTGTAGTAGGATCTGATGATCTTTTGAATTTCCTCTGTTTCTGTTGTTATATCCCCCTTTTCATTTTTAATTTTGTTAATTTGGATACTATCTCTGTGCCCTTTGGTTAGTCTAGCTAAGGGTTTATCTATCTTGTTGATTTTCTCGAAGAACCAGCTCTTGGTTTTGTTGATTCTTTGTATGGTTCTCTTTGTTTCTGCTTGATTGATTTCAGCCCTTAGTTTGATGATTTCCTCTCTTCTACTCCTCCTGGGTGAGTTAGCTTCTTTTTGTTCCAGCGCCTTCAGGTGTGCTGTTAAGTTGCTAGTGTATGCTCTTTCCAGTTTCTTTTTGGAGGCACTCAGGGCTATGAGTTTTCCTCTTAGCACTGCTTTCATTGTATCCCAGAGATTTGGGTAGGTCGTACCTTCATTTTCATTGAAGTCTAAAAAGTCTTTGATTTCTTTCTTTATTTCTTCCTTGACCAGGGTGTCATTGAGTAGAGTATTGTTCAGTTTCCATGTGTATGTGGGCTTTCTGTAGTTCTTCTTGCTATTGAAGACCACTTTTACTCCATAGTGATCCGATAGGAGACATGGGATTAGTTCTGTCTTCTTGTATTTGTTGAGGTCTGTCTTGTGACCAATTATATGATCAATTTTTGAGAAGGTACCGTGCGGTGCTGAGAAAAAGGTATACTCTTTTGTTTTAGGATGGAATGTTCTATATATATCTGTTAAATCCAATTGGTCCATAGCTTCAATTAGTTTCACTGTGTCCCTGTTTAGTTTCTGCTTTCCTGATCGGTCCATTGAGGAGAGTGGAGTGTTGAAGTCACCTACAATCATTGTGTTAGGTGCGATGTGTGCTTTAAGCTTTAGTAAAGTTTCTTTTACGAATGAGGGTGCTCTTGCATTTGGTGCATAGATGTTCAGTATTGAGAATTCTTCTTGGTGGATTTTCCCTTTGACAAGCAGGAAGTGACCTTCTGTGTCTCTTTTGATGACTTTAGGTTGAAAGTCGATTTTATCTGATATTAGAATGGCTACTCCAGCTTGTTTCCTGGGACCATTTGCTTGTAGAACTGTCTTCCAGCCTTTTACTCTAAGGTGGTGTTTGTCTTTGACACTGAGATGTGTTTCCTGTATGCAGCAAAATGTAGGGTCCTGTTTCCGTATCCAGTCTGTTAGTCTGTGTCTTTTGATTGGGGAATTGAGTCCATTGATATTAAGAGATATTAAGGAATAGTAATTATTACTTCCTGACATTTTGGGAATTGTTATTATTATTTGTATTTGAGTGGTTCTCTTCTTTTGGGTTGGATGAGATGGGGTTTCTATCTTGTTTCTTCTGGGGTGTTGTTTCCCCCCTTGTGTTGGTATTTTTCCCCTATTATCCTTTGTAGGGCTGGGTTTGTAGATAAGTATCTTGCAAATTTGGTTTTGTCGTGGAATATCTTGGTTTCCCCATCTATGGCAATTGAGAGTTTCGCTGGGTATAGTAGTCTTGGCTGAAGTTTGTGTTCTCTTAGGGTCTGCATAAGGTCTGCCCAGGATCTTCTAGCTTTCATGGTCTCAGGTGAGAAGTCTGGTGTAATTCTGATAGGTCTTCCTTTGTATGTTACTTGTCCTTTTTCTCTTACTGCTTTTAATATTCTTTCTTTGTTTAGTACATTTGGGGTTTTGACTATTATGTGACGGGAAGTATTTCTGTTCTGGTCCAGTCTATTTGGGGTTCTATAGGCTTCTTGTATATTCATGGGCATCTCTCTCTTTAGGTTGGGGAAATTTTCTTCCATAATTTTGTAGAAGATATTTGCTGGCCCTTTAAGTTGTAGATCTTCATTCTCATCTATCCCTATAATCCTTAGGTTTGGTCTTCTCATTGTGTCCTGGATTTCCTGAATGTTTTGGGTTACCAGCTTTTTGCATTTTGCATTTTCTTTAATTGTTGAATCCATGGTTCCTATGGTATCTTCAGCATCTGAGATTCTGTCTTCTATCTCTTGTATTCTATTGTTGATATTTGCATCTATGACTCCTGATTTCTTCCCAAGGTTTTCTATCTCCAACATTGTCTCCCTTTGCGATTGCTTAGTTGTTTCTACTTCTGTTTTTAGATTTTGTATGGTTTTGCTCAGATCTTTCAGTTGCTTGTTTGTGTTTTCCTGTAATTCTTTAAGGGATTTTTGTGTTTCCTCCTTTATGACTTCTACTCGTTGACCCACGTTCTCTTGTATTTCTTTGGGTGATTTTTGTTTCTCCCCCGTATTGGGATTCACTTTTTGCTCTATATTCTCCTGGATTTCTTTAAGTGATTTTTGTGTCTGCCTTGTATGGGCTTCTAGTTTTTGATCTATTTTCTCCTCTATTACTTTAAGAAATTTATCTAAGTGATCCTCAATCTGCATCTTTACCAGTGATTTTAGATCTGAGTCTTGTTTTTCTGGTGTGTTGAGATATCTGGGATTTAATTGTGTTTGTCTTGCAATGGCTTCTAGCTTTTGATCTATTTTCTCATGTATTACTTTAAGAGATTTATCTAAGTGTTCCTCTATCAGCATCCTGACCAGTGATTTTAGATCTGAGTCTTGTTTTTCTGGTGTTTCGGGGTATCCAATATTTATTGCTGTTGGGGAACTGGGTTCGGATGCCGCCATATTGCCTTGATTTTTGTTAGTAGCGATCTTATGTTTGCCTTTTGCCATCTGGTTAACTCTGGTGTTAGTTGGTCCTGTAGATACTAGCTGGTGCTTGACCCTCCTGTGGGGTTGTAAGGCTATTTCCCAGTGACTGGGATACCTGAATCACTGTCCTGCGGGGGTCTTGCTCACAGATTGCTGACGGGTGGCCTGAGTCCCCCGAGGTCTTAACCTCAGGATATCCCAGGTATTTGGTTCTGCCTGTTGGGCGGCTGCTCTGCACTGCTCCTGCTCAGGGTTCGCTGTCTGATATCTTGTTTCCCCAGGGGTCTTAAAGATGGGATATCTCAGTTATCTGGTTCCGCCTGCTGGTCCCAAGCTGCTGGGAAGCTGGCTGGGTCCGGTTTCCAGCTTCCCTGCCACTGGCTGGATGGGAGGCTGGTTCGGCCTCCGGCTGGGTCTGGGTACCTGGCACACTAGCTGACTCTGGCTTCCTCACCACCAGCTGGACGGGAAGCTGCAGGCAATATGGCAGCTGCCTGCAGGGAGCTCGGGGTCCGCCCCGCGAGCGAGTGCAGAGTGCACCCGCTATTTTGTGCCCAATTCCCACTCCAGGCCTGAGTCCCCGAAGGTCTTAAGCTTGGGCTGTCTCGGGTACCTGGTTCTGCCGCCGCCGCCGGATGGTTCTGAGCACCTGGCACGCTGGGTGACCCTCCGGCTTCCCCACCACCAGCTGGGCGGGAAGCTGCAGGCAATATGGCAGCTGCCTGCAGGGAGCTCGGGGTCTGCCCCGCGCGCGAGTGCAGAGTGCACCCGCTATTCTGTGCCCAATTCCCACTCCAGGCCTGAGTCCCCGAAGGTCTTAAGCTTGGGCTGTCTCGGGTACCTGGTTCTGCCGCCGCCGCCGGATGGTTCTGAGCACCTGGCACGCTGGGTGACCCTCCGGCTTCCCCACCACCAGCTGGGCGGGAAGCTGCAGGCAATATGGCAGCTGCCTGCAGGGAGCTCGGGGTCCGCCGAGCGAGTGCAGAGTGCACCCGCTATTCTGTGCCCAACTCCCACTCCAGGCCTGAGTCCCCGAAGGTCTTAAGCTTGGGCTGTCTCGGGTACCTGGTTCTGCCGCCGCCGCCGGATGGTTCTGAGCACCTGGCAGGCTGGGTGACCCTCCGGCTTCCCCACCGCCAGCTGGGCGGGAAGCTGCAGGCAATCTATCTATTCATTCTTAAACCATTAGCCAGATCAATCCTTCCTCCCTAAGGACGCTCTTATCAGGTATTTGGTTGCAGCATCAAGGAAGGTAACCGAAATAGCCACTAAATGTAATGTGTGGACAATGCTCTTCAACTTTGGTTTATGCCGTGTTCTCATCATTAAAATGGGAATAAGGATCGGATCGGTTCTTACGAAAGTAGAAGAGCTAGTGGCTATTGGTCTGTTTTACACAGAAGTCTGTGTTTCCCTGAATGATGTTTACCTTCTCTCTGTAACACCCTCCATATTCACATGCTTATCACCATACATGGATGATGTCACAGTGTATTGGCCCAGGGGTTAAATCACATCCAGCAAAGTACTTCTTGCACACCGTGGGACGTAAAACCATGCCAGGAAGTTTGGTAAAATAGATCAGGTCAAGACCCGTAGACTTGGTAGGCACGCACATGAGGCTCGGGTGACTCCCAGCTCCCTGACAGATTCCTGACTTGGAACATGCCCCGTACTTCTTACATAAAATAAACGTGTTGTGTCCCATGGTCATGTAGGCCCAAAGCAGAGTGCTCCATGCTAACGAGGTACCTTGGGGCCCAGAGGGCTTGGCCAATGAGCTTCCCTTCCCAAAATTCCTCCCTGCAAAAGGTATTTAACCTCATGCCCACCCTGAGATGTGGGATATGTTTTTTGTTTTTTTTTCATATGGTTTCTGCCATGACAAACTGTTTAGAACCATGGACTGTCTCTTTTCATTCAGATCCCACAGTGGGGAACCATGGAGAAGGCCTTCACCTATAGAGGCGCAGCTTAATCTCCCGTAGAAGTCCTCCTTTCTGTGCTCCGACATCTGCCAACCTAAGGATAATTGCCCGGTGAGACAAGTGGACGCTCCCCTTTCTTCCCTGGCCCTGCCTGAGACACAGCCTGTGGCCCTTGACTCTATTCTCTGCTCCTCTGCGACTCCCAGCGTGGCCTGGATGTCCAAGAGTCTGAGAACCCCACTCTCTGGCCATCTCAGCTGGTGGTGCTTCCCTACAGCCTGGTGGTGGCGTGGTGTGGGGGAAAGTGCAGTCAAACTCCCAGTGTCCCCACTCCCCAAGTGGCTGTGCCCAGCGGTGGTGCTGATGTGGGCCTACAACCCTACAAACCAGCCCCTTGGTTGTGTAGATAATTTCAGAGTTTGTAGTTAAGTATGTGCCTAGGAGCGTGGTACATGTGAGAGATCTGTGAATTAGCTTTGGTCTTGCAGGGTTGAATTGAGGCATAATTCTTGTATTTGTGGCTTTTTTTTTTTAAATGAAAGACATCTAACTGGCTTTATTGAATTTCTATTGAACACGTCACTAACATAGTCTGAGATTTGGAAGCAAATTTTCCTAATTAAACGATAATAGATTACTTCAGCAACAGAGACTGCACTGACGTTGCTGGTCAATAGGGAAAGAGGGATGACCCAGCTTGAGTCTCGGTGGAAGAGCTTCTGGGAAAGTTAGATAGAATGTATTGAATTTCTTTAAGTAGAAAACAGGCATCGATTAGGACCATAAGGCGCTGGATAGCCAACACTTAAACCCTGAAATCCTCAAACACATTGCTAACTTAAGTGAAGGAAGACAGAGCATTAGGAACATTTTCAGATCTCACTCAGCTATAGTTTCAAGGGTGCTTTTCTTCAACACTGCAGGGGATTATTTTGAAATGTTGAAAGTAAATTAATTCCATGCTGCAAACAAAAAAATATGTGTAAAGCTCTTGGTTTGGCCCCAATACCATATTATAATTTTTTTCTCCTTTCCAGGTTTCTGGCCGCTTTTCCCATGCTCCATGCCTGTTGTCAAAGACACCTGGCTTTTTCTTTCAAAATAACAAGTGGGGTTTCTTTGCATGTACCCAGTGGCTTTCCAAATGTGCTATTCGACCTCTACTTTTTATCAGTGACCTCATTTTAGACCCCAAAGCATTAAGTCATGTGAGAAGCAATGTGCCATAATATAACTCTGTAATGACCAATGTTTTCTACATTGTTGTCTAGGAAACGAGTCCTAGATAAAACATTGTGCAGATGTCCTGAGAGCATGCGTGGCGCTCGGATCTCTTTGTGTGCTAACTGGGAGGACACCTCACATCCGGCTACCATCTCCAACAACACACACCATTTTGTTTCTTCACACACGGAATAGCAACGCATAAGTTTGGGACCAAGAAATTAAGCTGTCATCACTATTGATAAATGTTGGACTTATGGTAGAACAGGATGGGTATGAAACACCTGTACCAGTGAGTAAGGAATGCTGATAAATATTTTATGTCTTTTTCCCCAATGCCTCTCTTCCCTCAGCATTGTAACATCCAGTTGTACACAAAGGCCATTTTAGAGTAATTTATAGTAGAAATTTTACAGTAGAAGATCTAAGGACATGGGCAGCTACCGCTACACAAGTTCCTCTCTTGAAGACTTGCTTACATTTATGGAGTGTGAAATTATTTTTGTTTTACAAATATCTGTTATTTCTGCTCTCTGGACCATACATGGAAAGATGTGTCTCTGTGTATCCTTTCTAAACAGATCCCCAGGTCTCCCTGGGCAGCAGTTTAGGTGCTATGTTTACAAATCACCCTTCTTTCCCTTCGTCAGCCCAGTGGTTCTCACTTAATTCTCAGGGTTTCTATTTCACGCCTTCTGGATTTGAAAAAAAAAAAAAACAACTAATAGTGGCCTTTGTGCAATTTAATGATATTTAACCTTTCATTCAGTCTTAGTCTTTCTCTCAAATTATATTAGGAACTTGTAATTATAACAATTCTAACGACCTGAGGAGATGTTGGAGGGATCAAGTCTGGCTTCAGAGTAATGAAAGCCAATACAGGACAAAATGATTTCATACGTCCCTGTCCTTCATTTCTTTGCTATCATCCCCAAGTGTATCTAATAACAGACTGACAGTTATGGATGGTTTCAGAGTATCAAGGGTAGGAGGGCTGTGCCACCAGGTTAGTTGGAACGTGGTTACACTAATGAAGATAAGGATCTTGTGATTCATGTAAGCCATCTCTAACCTGTGCTTTTAGATCTTTCTCCCCCCCCCCACGACAAACAAAGTGGAGTGCTGATAGCTCATGGCTGAGATGAAGAATCCATGGGAGGAGCAGACACAAAAATGAATGGATGGAAGATGACAAATGCATTTCTTTAGAAAGATACGCCGATAGACATCATTGCCTTTTTAATATGCTCTTTATTAATTTATACATTTACACAGCCGAAGCGTTTCACACAATTTAGGTATGACATGCAATGTTATGGTAAATCAGTTTGATTTCATCAGCCCCTACGACACAAGCACAATAACATCTCAAACACTTCAGCAATATATCATCACATTTGTACTAGAGCTGCCTGAAATACACTGATTTCGATGTATGTAAACAAAACATAGGGACATGTAACACTGTGATTGGAAAAAGTCCTTCTTTTCAATCCCTCCTTCCATTTTGGTAAAGGAGACGCTCAGTATCCAAGGTCCACAGTCGCTAGTGAAATACAATTTTCTCTGGGTGCACCAAGTATGTAACCAGAACGAACCAAGTTACTTTTGTCTTTACACAACTAAATCACCTCTGAAAGGTGGTGACATAGGATGACAAAGACGAGATTTTGAGGGCCTCAATGTATGCTCAAGCTTCTCATTGAGCATACATTTAAATAATGACAACTGGTTGTTGTTGCAGATTTAGAAATCAGTGATGGTATTGATTCATTTATGGATCTTTGAAGATTTCATAGTGGGGAATAAAGAGAGGTGTGGAGATATAGTACTGGGTTTTGATGAGAACTTCTGTTTTTAATTTAAGATAAATTAATATATGGTTAAACGTGAAGTTCTTATATTGTGGGGTTTTTTTTCCCTCTTGTTTTGCTAATAGCAGCAAACAAGAGGTCAACTAGAAACTGATTTGTAATTAGCCACATAGAGTCTTCCTGGAAAACACAGGGCTCTTGTTAAGCTTTGAAGCTGGGTGGAAGGCAGTTAATGGACTTGTATAGAGTCTTTTAATTACCAGTCGTAAACAAATCTATCTCTTACTGCTAGATAGCACCCAGGGGCAAGAGGTAATCTGCTTTATAAACCTTGAAGTAATTTGCTTTATAAATCCGGTAGTTTAGGAAAGTGGAAAAGTCTCTTTAAAGAGTGTTAACTTTTGTGGAGAATTTACATTTTGGGGGGATGGTTTTGTGAAAAATTTGGCAATAGGTTATTGGTGACCTTCCAGTTTATAAATGTCCAAATCACATTCAACATTCAGATCAATTCATTACAGCATTTGGGTCGGCCTGGTGAACTGGGCCACGTTATAAAAAGACACAGCATCTTTCAGAGGTCACGTTATTTGTGCAGTTGACAATGTATGGATGGTAAAATCTGTAGTATAGGAATTGACTGAAATTAAAAAAAACATTAAAAACCAGATCCATAGCCAAATACAGAAATAGCCTGATTCAAAAATCTAGTGTTAAAATTAAAAACGTCGAGAGTGATTTTAATTTCTCAAAGGTACAAATGGCTCAAGAGTAACAAGGAGCACCCTGTATCTGAACTAGGCCAATTTAGAGACAATCTTTTGGATACTTTGCCTGCTTTCCTACGAACACTGTCGTCTCAGTCCGGGATGAATGGTGGAGTTCACAAGTTGCAATGGGAGACTCTATTCCTAGACTGACTCCCAAAGCAATAGTACCAAGAATAACTTTCTCCAAATTCACTATGGACAAATTCACTTAATACTTCTTCACAAATGATATGCTCAGCTCCTGGGAGGATGGGGATCTCCCAGGAAATGAAGGCTCAGTGGATCACGATGTTTGGGGTTGCTTCACATTCAAGCGGATGGGTCCTGCTGGATGACGTTCATGGGGATCATTTCAGCACCTTCCTCGCCTTCGCCGCCTTCGTTGTTGCTGATTGGAGGATTCCTTGGTTCCTGGTGGCAGATGTAGATGGGGAGGCCACCTGGCTCAGCGAAGGCTACAGCCCGAGGAGCACTAATCACGCGGTTGGTGGGGCGGCGGCGCCTTCCCCAGCGCTGGCTCCACTGGATCTTGAACTGGGTCCACTGGCGCTTCAGGGTGACTTGCACCTGCAAGAGCAAAGAGAGCTTGTTTCCGAAGACTCTAGTCCGTGACCCAAGCAAACCTTACGGTCATGACTCTTGGGGCTCATCAGAGGCGAATGGAGGTTACATTGTAGATCTGATCTAAGAACTGAGTTTACACTAGGCTAAGAAATATACCTCCTTGGAATATCAATATGCCAAACCAAGATAGCAAGCTACTTGTCTGGATAATAACCCACAAACAAGCCATTCGCCATTTTGGAGCAAAGCTTTGTCTTGGCTCTTAGAGCTTGGGAGAGAAGGTTGCTTTGTTTCATAATGGTAGCAGACATGTCTCAGTAGAGAGAAAGAGTTAAGAAAAATTAACTGCTGCTTTTCACGCTAAGACAATTTGATCAAAATCTGAGCTTGTGGATCATGAAAATGTATTCATAAACCACAACACAGTCATAGACTTTACGATAATAGACCTATGCTGTGCATTTACCCTTAGCACCGAATGAGGTGTTTCAGATAAAAGCTCTGACTAAGGCAGTGGAAATATTTTAAGAATGAGACTTTTGTCTCTTTCTGTAGGGAAAATAAAACAATCGGAATAACTTGGTAATTGGATCATTTGAAATACTGGACTTTTCAAACAAGCTGTGTGTGTGTGTGTGTGTGTGTGTGTGTGTGTGTGTATAGCATTGTAGATACCAGTATATTTTAAGCAAAGAGACAAAACCTTACAGTGCTAAGGGGTGAGGTGTACCATGCAGCTAGACTTTGCCCTGATAAAAGTCATACAGGGACAAAGGATGCGTAAAGCATTTAGTGACTCCTTACTGACTGATTGCCACAGGCCATATTATAATCACTTGGTTTGAATGAATTTACTTAGTCCTCACAACAGCCTTCTCACAAGGGCACCACTGTCGTGTTCACTTACAGATGGGAGGGCTTAGATTATGCCATGTGCGCCCAGCATGGGGGCGGCGATGTGGCAGAATCCAAGTTCCAACTGAAGCCTGGCTTTACTGGGATGGTAGATAAGCCCTGTGATGTCAGGTTTATAATCTAGAGACCATCAGTGTTCAGTGTCTTTGGAGATGCAGTGTCTGTAGATAAAGGGAACCGATAGTTTCCATGGATTCAGCATGTCTTAGGTACCAAGGTGTCCTTACAGCTAAAGCTTACTTGGAGTTTCAGAGGCATTCATTGCAGACAGTTAAACATGGTGTGTTAGTTGGTGAGAAATGTCCCACAGGGGAAAAATAATCTTGTTTTTGTCTCTCTTGTCCTTTTACAATCCCTACCAGAGAATCCATATATACTGAATTACCCAGCTCAACATGAGGCCAAAGGGTTTAAAATCAATTTTAATATTTAAAATTATTATTATAGGAAGTTAGCCACCTTCCCTCATTGCATTTCAAATTTATGAGCCATCCTTTTGTGTGGTGATAGCAACCCACTTCCAATCTGCTTCCATTTATAAAGTATATGTATAGAAAGAGTCTCTGAGCAGTATGCAAAAGATACAGTAGTGATGACAGCCCAATAAGGCTTATAGAGGTAGATGGATATAGTACTTGGACTATATGCTGCTTTGAGGATAAGAATAAGGGCATTAAATCTGTGCTCTTGAAACAAAAATGAAAACTGAAACAACCCTATCTATTCTGGAAAGCAGTAGAAATGCCTAGAGAGTTCATAGGGTAAGACCAATGCACACTGTTCCAAATTGTATGTTTATTGCTCATTTTCAGCCTCCGGTGTAGCAGAGGATGGCCTTGTCGGACATCAGTGAGAGGAGAGGCCCTGGGACCTGTGAAGGCTCATTGCCCCAGTGTAGGGGAATGCCAAGACAGGGAAGCAGGAGTGGGTGGGTTAGTGAGCAGGGGGAGGGGGGATGGGATTGGGGGTTTTTGGAGGGGAAATGAAAGGGGATAACATTTGAAATGTAAATAAAGAAAATATCTAATAAAAATAAAAATAAAAAGCAACAAACTCGTGATTTTTATCTATTCGTTTGTTTTATAATTTGAAAAATGAAAGTTCTGTCTGAGGGTTTGAAGACACCATTGTTCTTGCTGCTTCTATTAGATAGGACTGAGCCATGGAAGGCTATTTGAGGAGATAAATATTATGCTGAAATCTTCTTGGGCAGATTAGGATGTTTTGGTGTGTATCCCTCTTTTCCTGTTAAATTTTTCTCATATTTATTTAGTTATGTGATGATGCATGGACCGTGGGATTTCCCTCCAATAGTGGAAAGAGTTAAGGCCTGTCCATCATCCTCTACTCCATCGCCACAGCCTAGCACGCCTGGCGCTCTTAGGCTATCCAGAAACCCTCCCTGTAAGGCTTTATTTCCACGATGGTGACCACTGACAGCAACATGCTGATGATGAATCAGAATTAAATTTCCAAATTTTTATCATTGCATTCCTGACCTACTGGCCCCTTGGATCTTTGCTGAAACTCAATATCCAGCCAGGCAAAGCCTCACGACAGACTTATCTCAGGTGTAACTGAAAGTAACATCCTATGAGTGTGAGTGCCTTGCCTGGGTTCGGTGACAGAGGGGGAAATGTATGCAGAATGTCCAGCTGAGACCCAGATGCCTGACGTCCACGGGACTATGTGACACTACATTTAACCCAGCATACCGTTTTTTGTAATATTAGAAATGTCTCATTTACACCTTCCTCTAGCTACACAATCTTATGAAAACAGGAACATTTCAAAACCAGAAAGAAAAAAAAAACATAGGCAATAAACTCCAGCTATTTCAACTGTCATGGGTCCCCTTGGGTTTACTTTCTGTGTCTGAGACTCCCAGTGACACTGTAGTTAAGACACAATAAATATTGTGGCAATTTTACAAATGCATGCAATCCTCTTGTGCTTTTCAAGGCTTGGCCTTTCTGAGTCTGATTTTTGTATTATCCCTGTTTTGATACTATTTTAGACAAAAATATTTTATAGGCTAAAACAAACTCAGAATGCAAGAGTTTACATTCACAGAGCATCCTCACTGGTATAATAATTCTACACGGGATGATTTAAGCCCCATTCGGTTTTTAGATTTTACTGTCAAAGAATAAAAGGAGGAGGAGGACAGGTTACTCAACTAGCTAGCAACAGAGGGAAACCTCACTTTTATTCCAGACTCCTGTTATGTCACTTAGCAATCACGAGTCCACAAATACACTCTGTTGAGGAATAAACTATTGGATCAAAGAATAAGATGTACCAGTGAAAAGGGAGTAAAATTATTTGACTTGTATTTGGAGATGGGTATCAGTTGGCAAAGCAGGCAAGTATTTTACTCAGTGAATATTATTTAAATGAATAATAGAACAGGTGCTAGCTACACATAGCTAATGATTAGAAAATGTTCCTAAACACTAAATGGATAGTACGGGATCATATGATAACAAACTGTGTGATTTGTCTTGAATAGAAGTATTTTTGGTAGGAATTAATTTACAAGAAGAAGAACACTTGCGCATTCTAACAATTGAGGAACTCTATTCCTTGACATTGTGGCTCTTCCTTGGAGGAACCTCTAGGGCCATAGAAGCTCTATTTTCATGTTGTATATATTGATCTCGCAGGCAAGATTTTGTTAGAGGAGAGGTGACTCTGGCTGAAGCCACCTGGATAGCCTGGTTGTCTAAGTCTCTGTGCACACCTATCCAGATGTTCAGATTCTTATCTAAGGCTCTACACCACGGCAGAGATCTCTGACAGCAACCTGCTGACAGTGACTCAAAATTAAAATTTCATTTTGATTTTTATCATTGCATTGCTGACACTATCAGCTAAGAGAGCACCTGGCATGCTCTTTGGGGTCTATGTGTGATTGTACCATACATCCGTAGGTGAGTGGGATTCAGCTTGAGGTAGTGGGAAAACCACCACTACACCATTTCTCACAATCCCCTATGAGAGCATATTGAAATGAGATCTGCTGAAATTGTGCTGTGGTCCTTTGGAAAACATAAAATGCTGGCTTTATATAAGTGGAAGATAGTATTATGTGAATCACATGCTCACCTCATGGTTGCAGAAGCAGTAGATAGTCGCGACAAAGAATCCCTAAAGAGAGAAGAAAGAATACATTAATTAGATTTAAAAAATTAAAAGCTGTGATCATCAGAGGAATCTTTTGCAAGTCTTAGTGTGAAGCCGTGAGCTGTGAATTAAGGAGGAACTGTTCCAGAAACCTGAATTCAGTTGCCTTTGGGATCTTGCTTAAGCCTCGTAAGATGCCTTGTGCCAAGTTTTAAATGTGATCCCAGTATCCTAGGTTATTAAATAAATGCCTGGCCTTTCTTTGTGACTTAATTAACTTTGGCCTGCTCCTCCTATTAGGCCTTGGCAGTTGGAAGAATGCAGTGAATTTGAAATTTGTAATTGAGAAAAAAAAGTCCTGGCCTAGACTCGTATGTTAGACCATCTCCCTGAGAACCGCTTCATAGCCAGATGGAGTCTCAAAATACCTAGTTGTAGCCTTTATTGGAGCTTTTAATCTGGACCAAGTCTTTCGGGGGAATAGAAACAAGGAACCTGCTCTCTTCTCTAGTTTGTCTAACTGTGCAGCCCAGGACTGCTCTGGATATTGCACTCTGTTCTCTCCTATGTGAGAAACTTTAGAAGCCTGGGTACAGTGTTACCTTACAGGCCTACAACTCACATGGATAGGTTCAGACAATGAATGGTACTGGGGCAGAAGGCGCGGGCAGCTCTGTGCAAATTCACTACTCTAATCAGTGCAACGTCACACTGGTTTATGAAAGAAATGCTCTGTAGCTACCTGATATGTGTGAAACTGCCTGGGTCGGACCAGTAAAGGGTCCTGTGTATCACCAAAGTAGAAACAAATGCCTTTTAAAACCCCATTTCCTTCAAAACTTTTGGCTGGGCCTTCTCAGTTGAAGGCTATGCATTTTGACTTCTAAGATCATAATCTTACAAGGAATGTTATGGGTTTTAGTCACATGGACATAGCGGGAGAATAAGCCATCAGGTAAGCGTGGGGCCAGTTTCCTTACCTGGAAATGAATCAGAGAGTGCATGAGATAGTCGTAGATCTTCCCAAGCACCTTGTTGGAGGGCCTCCAGGGAAACACAACAAACTGGATCCCCAGCAGGGGCACAAGGACCATGGTGGCCCTCACAGCCTTCAGGTACATGTAGGACTCAGCCTCATGGGTTTGCCTCATCTTGGTCACAAGCACTCGGACAATGTTGAGCAGGAAGAAGAAGTTGACCTGCAAAGAGTCATATTGGCGAATGAGCCATTACTGTAGTGTGGACAATAGATATCTGCCAGATCAATGACTAGGGAACTTTTAAAATAAAAGAAGTTGACATCTGAACCATGTCTAATTTTTGGCTCTGAAGGTGAGTTTTGAAAATAAAGATTTGAAAGGATTTTATTGTTAAGGACATAGAGTGAATTTTTAAAAGCTGGAATAGAAATAGCCATTTTGAAAAAAAATGGAAAGAAAGAAAGAGACTTTTGATAGTAATTGAATCTTTCAAACTTGGGTCCCTGACTGAATAAAAAGACGCTGAACAGAATTCATCGCTCTGTGCTTCCTGACTGGATACAACCATGTGAACAGCCACCTCACATTCTGGCATGCAGCCTCTGTCAGGATGGTCTGTATCCTCTTAAACCAAGAGCCAGTACACTCATTCTTAAGTTTTTTTTGTTTTGTTTTGTTTTGTTTTGTTTTTTTTCACAGCAAACTGGAAAAGTAGCTAACCCAACTGGAATGATCAAAAAACAGCCTGGATGCCGATCCCGTTTCTTTGGCTACCAAGGGATGCCTCCTTAGTGCAATAGCAGATAGTGGTCATCCAGATTTGAGACTGTTTTTACTTTTACTACTATGAGTAAAGAAAACACTGTCTTTGAGATTAAAGTCATACCCCGCCCTCCTCCTGTGTATGCAAATGAATTTCTCCACTTACAAAGCAAAAGAAATTTTTTGAAGGACATAGTTGGTTCCTTTATGATAAAAATCTCATTAAATTTGCTTTATCTTGTAGTTACAGTACATGTGCCACATATAAATGTATTCACAAAGCTGAGCAAAGACCCTGATTGCAATATATTTAAAAATCAATTCTTACCACCAGAGCCACCATGACGGGTCCATGGATGATGTAGAGCAGGTGGGTTTCCGCGCTCAGCCAGCAGCTGAAGAAGAGTAAGGGCCCATATCAGTACGGGTGTGCTCTTTCTTTGGGATACCCTGACTTAAAAATCAACATGATACTTACTTGTCGTTGTAGTAGAGGGCACGAGTAATGGCGTGGATAATGGTTGGCACTATTGGGAACCCTAAAATTGGGAAAAGCACAAATCAAACTTGGCCCCCATGCCATAACCTTAACTAAGATTGCATAAATAATGGAAATATTTTTTGCAAAGATGGTGGTAAATTGAGAAGACCTATCAAGACATTCCTCTGAAGCTTGTAGACAAACTATCTTTGGCCATGTTGGAAAGAATTGCTTCTGGGCTAGAGCATCATTGGCATGTGGAGTTTGGCTAAGAGCATCCAGACAATTCAAAGCATTTCACCAATTCCTAGCTGCAGTGGGTAAATTGTAACTTGCACTATGAGTCTTACTAATGTTGTTTTTTTGAATATGCTTTTGCTGATATTCTGAAGTGGGACAAGAAAGCCTTTCATTATTGTGCATTAGACTCTCACATGGCCAGATTTGGGGGCACTCTTAAGGATGTCACCTGGAATGTTGATTGCGATAAAAGCCTTCCTTGATGTTCATATGAATTCTTTTGGGTATTATTTTATTTTCCTCTTTGCTTTATGTACACTGATTCTGTTTCCTTTTAGAACAGTATTTTAGAGAGGCCAGTATATTCCTACCCCTCAATAGCTCTGGCTGTGGCTTTTAGAGGAAGGGTGCTGTTCTCTTCCTTAACAAAATCAAAGTGCTACTAGCAAACAAAACTCCCTTTGAGTTCATCTTGAGAAAAAATACAGATGATATCCATTCAGCCTGCCAGATTATATATTTTTAAAATAATTTTTCTCTCCACATTGTATTCCAAAGTTGTAATTTTCCTTTAAAAAGATTGTCTTTTTATTCAGATGTACCTAGTATATAATAACACAGCTTGATTTGATTGAAGCATCTGTAGAAAGAGGTTTGCTGTTACAGTCAGGCTAAGAATTGTGTCTCAGGAAAGAACTAAACTGGTACCCTTCAAATTTCCATAAATGAGATGAAAAAAAAAAGAAACTCTAAAACTATTAGGTTTTCACATAAAATCATGTGGGTTTCTAAACGCATAAATGAAATAATTCAATAATACCACTGATTATATGTTGAGCTTGACATAATTTTATCCTGAACTATTTACATAAACATACAATGTGCTATTTATAGCAGGTCTAACAGACTGTTTACTCATTTGAATTCAGAGACCCAAAGTTATTGTCTAGATTTATTCTGAAATATTCATTTTAGGATTAGACAGCAGGAAAAAAAAGCATTTGGGAATCAGAGTCTACTTCACTGAAAGACAAGCATATTTCCTAGCCAGTAAATATACTCTACATCTAACTACTACATCTTGACACATTCCTATAGCTACTGTGGCTTTTTACATATGTATAGTTTTTTGTTTTTCTCTCTGTTCCTGTTCTTCTAATCCTTAGGACTTGAAACAACCTGACCTTTCTACTAAAGACACTGAAAATAAGAGCAATACTTATACATGTCATAAATCATGGAATTCCATTCCATTTTGGATTTGGAAACATGTTTTTCACCAAGGTGGTCTTCATGTCCCTGAAGGACTAGTTAGTGCTCAGAAATTAGCTTTGGGGGGGCATATTCTCTGCATCTTAACTCTGAAGAGTATTTTCAAAATATCAGTTGTTTATTGTTTTATTGATCTTTTAAGGTCTAGAGCCCACATTACCATTTTATATTTTCAACATGAGACCATATATTGGCCAACAAAGTTTTTCTGTTCCATCTTTTAACATCTTGGTGAAACATTTTTCTTGAAAATTATTTGAGGTTACCTTCACTTGTGTTCCTCCCACACAAAGACAATGTTATTTCAAGTTCCAAGTGAAGGCTATCACTTTAAAATCTGCCACTCTAATGGTCTCATTTGTTTCGTGGGAGTTGTATTTGGCATTGTGAGTTTGTTTGTTTGTTTTTTAATGGTAAGGAATGTGGTGCATTTAGGTTTTCTTTTTCTCTCTCTTTCTCTCTTCCTTCCTTCCTTCCTTCCTTCCTTCCTTCCTTCCTTCCTTCCTCTCTCTCTCTCTCCCTCCTTCCCTCCCTCCCTCCCTCCCTCTCTCTCTCTCTCTCTTTCTTTCTTTCTTTCTTTCTTTCTTTCCTTCCTTCCTTCCTTCTTTCTTTCTTTCTTCTTTTTCTCTGTGTGCATGTGTGCAGGTGTATGTGTAGGTAGAAGTGAGTGGACCTTGGCATGTCCTAATAGTGAATTGCTGAATTTGGGTGACTTTCTGTCTCTCCAAATACCTACTATCAGGAGCAAACCCTGCCTTTTGTTGTTGTTTTTTTCCTGTGGTTAGACCATTGCACAAGAGAGCTCTTGCCTTAGCCAGTACTGGTTAGCAATATTCCATCCTGGGATTGCTGTGAGTGTAATTATCTTTATGTTTCTACTTGGATCTTGCTAATAAAGTTTTAAATAGTTGCTGATCAAGGAAAGTTAAGGTATTGTATAAATATAACATTAGCATGTCTTCCTTTTTTATACAGATAAACAATTTATTTTCCCCTTAGTATTTTTCCTATGCTAAATACAGATTTTTATTGAGCTGTAAATAAAGGTACCAACAAGCTTTATAATGAATTTACAATGAACCAGCTTGGAAATAAAAGTATAAACATTCCTTTCAAGATATCCTTATCGCATTTGAATGTCATAGGTGAGAATAAATTTATACCTAGCTTTTGTTCTTGTGGAATATTTTCTGAGTTTTACAGATAGACACTTTTGAAATTCTTACAAAGAGAATTCCACCAGTTGTGTTTCAAATGAATTAAGTGAACTAGACTTGAAAGAAATATGTAAGGGAAGTTCTTCAAGTGACTAGAATTCCCAGTGTGTCTTTTTAAATCAAAACTGGAAGAAGGGTATAAATATACAGATTTGTAAAGATGGGTCCCTAGTTCAGAATCTAGTTGTTGGAAATACATACCCCAGCCAAGAAGATAGTACCAGCGCAGGCGCTGCTCGTCCGTAAATACAGCCATAACGATCAGAGTGTGAAGGTAGATCCCCTCGCAGAGCATCCAGAAGTAGTTGCAAGCCATCATGTACTGATGGAAAAAGTGTAGAACCTTGCAACTTATCTGTTAGGAAGAAACGAAGATGCTTAGCGGAAGGCATTGGTAAAGATGTGGTTGGAGGAGGAGTGCACTGATGAGCCAACGTATCTGCATTGAACTCTCAAGAATCACCCTGAGCATTTGTCAATGTGTGCCCTCTACATTTACAAAGTAAAGGGACAGTGTGAGAGTCATAAGTATTTTATGTAAAGAGCTGAATAGGCTACTGAAAGTGGAGGCCACAAAATATTCTTTTCTCCATTGAATTCTGGAGACTAACCTAGACTTCAGCAGTTCTTTTTCCTATGAGGTGTCTGAGACTAATAGGTTTTAAAGAATGTCCAAGGGTTTGTCATACTACTTCTTTCCTCCTTTGGTCCATGAGGCAAATCATCCTAGACATTAAGTGTTGCTTCTAAAGCTAATCGGTCTCTAAGTAATGCCTTCTTAGCTATAAAGAAGAGACCACCAGGGGAGAAAGTTCTCTTGTATGGACCAGGAACCCATGATGATCTCAGCTTCTCTTTTTATAGGCAGACTTATTTTCTATATTAGGAATCAAGGGTTTGCCAAACCCTCTCCAAATATTACGATTGTGTCCTCAGTGACTACTCAGAGAACAGTTAGGAAGGAGTTATGTATTAGTCACTTAATAGGGAAATCACTGACTGCATAACAGAATATCCTGCTAGTTCCTAGTCATTCTAGAACAGGGTCTCTCATCCTGGCATCCCTAACATTTTTGGCTAGTTAAGTGGTCTTTGTTGCCTTGAGCTTGTTGGCAGTTAACTCTGTTTCTTCCCTCTATTTAGATGCCTATAGCTTCCTTCACTCACTCACAACAATGAAAAATGTGTCTAGATGTTTCCAAATATTTTTTTGTGGAGCAAAATGTCTCTAGTTTAAAAGCTCTACCTGGGGACAGCTAGTTTTAATTAATTTCCAACAACCACAAGGCAATGTCAATACAACTCAGCATTCCGATTATAGAGACCAGGAGGTGGTTGTTTGCACGGCTATTATTTTACCAAATGGTATGCACTCTATTATGCTGCTCCTTCTATGGGTTGCCTTGTATCTAGCTGGAGTTAACTTTTCCTTTCATCAAGCACTGGAACAGAAAAGTAACTTCCAGTCTAAAGCACCTTTCTGCTTGTACATTTCTGCTGAATTCATAGTAGTTGTAATTCATTTAATGGGAAGTGATAAACTGAACCAAAACATCTTCTGGTGTGCTTCTTTCCCCTTCAGGACTCATAGGAGAAAGCTGGCTTGGCTCATTAAAAGGAGCTATTTTATGCTTTTAAAGACAGAATCATCTTCTAGTTCAGACCAGTAGGAACAGAAAGGTGGAAAATCCACAAAATCCAGAAATCTGAAGTAATTTGTTTGGCTTCAGATAGATCTAGCAGATCCCTGGCTCTGCGGCCCTGTGTAGATTATCTTCCTTACCAGGATTAGTTGATTGACTAGTTCATCAATGTGTATTTACTGACTAAGTACTTGCAGTGATTGTTCCAAGACACCTAAGCACCAGAAAAAGTTGAGATTCTGCATTCCTTTTCAAGGTTACTCTTTCAAATCCCAGCTTCCCCAGAATTCCTAGGGAAGGTGGTGGTTTTTTCTTGTGGGGAAAGGGATCAGAGGACATGTTGTCTTTTGACTATGTGATCTAGAGTAGCTGAGCTTTCAAGTTAACCAAGCTCTTTCTCATTATCCATTGTTTTTATGTTTGGATAAATTATTATAAAAACTGATTTATTAGCAAGCACTAATCCATGTGTCTAGGTATAGTATAAGGTGAGAGTTTTTTGAGGCCTCTGAGGATGAAAATAGCATTTTCATCCCATAATCAATACATAGCTTTGCTTTCTATGTTTTGTGTACAGACACCTTATTTGATATGTATTATTGACTCATTGATACTGAATTCATGGCCCAGGACAATAGCCACTACTTGAAAGAAGTATAGTTTTACTTTCTTTGTAAGCATATCAAGACTTGCTTGTTTTACCTTAAAACAAATGTAATCAAGGGATAATTACAAACAATGGCCATAGATTCCTAATGGCTCTATTCTTGAAGAGTTCAATGCTTATGATCAAGGGAGTGGCCTTCTGGTGGCAAGACAGACATGTAAACAAATGTAATCATGCACAATGACTTCTACAAATACATATTATATATATTCCAGTTAATCTAACTATTAAACTATTTTAACAATTGTTTCCTCAGATACATAATAAAGTCTGGCATTTAGGAGAATCAATGAAGTCAACTAGAGGGGTGTGTTTTAAGAACACTAAATTTTCTACTTAATTGGAGGACAACCAGCAAGGAGTGGAGTATCAGGCTGAACGCTTTGGTGGGTGCTGTAAAATGCTCTGCTTACCCTTTGGCTTTTGATCTTTTGAGGGGATGGAGCAGGGTACTGCAGTGCAGATTATTTTATACAAAGGGAGGTGGCTGACTATAAATTTATTTCTCAGATCCTTAGGAATCATCTCTCTCCTATTTCTTTGGTTACTGAGGGACAAAAGAAGTTCCTAAAGTAATATGGCACGCCTTTAAGAGTAAATTGCTTAGTATAAAAAAAACTAAAAATTCAAAATTAGTTTGAAATGGCTAGTGTGCTGACTCCAAAATGTTTTCTCCGAACTAAAGCTTCTAATTCTGAGTTCTACCAAGTTTTGTTTTAAAACAGAAATAAATTTTGTTGCTCATTTGAGTGATCTCCAGCGATTCAGTACACTTATTTACATTTCCTTGGAAATTCTGTTTTCTCACCAGTTCACTTAGTATAACAACAAAAAACAAAATGAAACAAACAAACAAAAAAAAAACCCAAAACAAAACAGAAGTGGGAAGCTGTGTTTACTTGGTCAAGGGAAGATCAATCAATAATACAGTTTCTAAATATTTAACTTGATGTGTGGAAAGACATTTTTGAAGGATTCCACACAGCAAATATATGTGGTCTACGTTAATTCAATGTTTAGGTTAATTTTAAAATTAAATTAAATTGAACATTTAGCTTCCACATTGAGTGTTGTGGTTAATATATAACTATTTCATCACATATGTTGGACTCCTCCACTACTATCCTAAGGACTTGCATCCAATAATATTCAGAGGTGTGTAACAGATGCTTATTCAATTTGAATTAATATGGCTCTGTCTATGGCTCATAATGTTGCTCAATTGAGTGTTTCAACTCTTATTATTTAGTAGATAAGCCAGAATTGCTTATTCAAGAGTGGACACAATTTTCATAGCCTTTTATCTTAACTAACTTTCCTGAAATGCTTAAGAATATTTGTAGACATCAGGACATATCTTAGGGATCAGGCTGCTGACATCCCTAGAAAATGTATAACGTTGAGCTAAACTCTCCTAAACTGAAATTTTATGTCGGTTGCATTTTGGGTCTTTGTCATGTTCTTCCAAGTGTCCATAAAGGGTACCTTTTGATGATAACTCTCTCTGGACAAAATACTCACATAAATCCTGTTACTTTTCTCCTGGGTCACCACTAGACATGTTGTTTTACTTTGTCCAGCATTTAAAAAAAATTGGTGTGTGTAGGTCCCATTGGACGCACACAGAAACATTTTAGTGATCAATACTTAACCCAATTTTCTAGTTCCTGTCACTATGTAAAGTGTACTGCTGTCTCACTATGACCTTTTTTTTGCCACAATAAACTTTCAGGTTTCAAATTGACAATATAAAATGTTCACGATTAAGTTCATACTTAGTGAGAATTATGACCCTTTTCCCTAATAATATGAAGTGGAATTTGGTTGAGACAAAATTAATCTATTTATTCTTGATATGGTTGGAAACATTGCTGGCTCTTTAAGCTTCATTGTATTTCTGGTTAGTTCATTGATGTCTCTTCATGGTATTTATGATATCTGTATTTTGAATTTTTATTCATTTGGTTTATATGTTACCTCCCTGGTATTTTATGTATCTTCTTCCAATTGGATAGTTACTCTTGGTTAATCATTGATTTTGGTGAATCTTTCCTTGTAGCCTTTGCCCTGCAAATAAGCTAACCTAATATAACTTATTCTTATTTATATTCCAGGACTTTCACTGTTTGGTTCTAGAATTTTCATGTAGTTCATTTTTAGTAACTTCAACTTTTGGTTAAGATTTTTTGTCTTTCTATTCACTCACAACTTTTGGTACAGTTATAATGACTACTCCATAGTTTGATCATTTTATCATATGGGTAACTAACAACTGATCTTAATTCTATTTATTTTTTACTTGTATATCCCAGGCAGGTCTATTTTTACTATAAAAAATAGTAAATTTTCTGCCCCAGTCTCATGAATGTTGGGCTTACAGGGATGTGCCACGAAACATGTCTATATTTTCTCTTGACAATGGGCCATACTTTTAATTTTTTTTTAGATCTGGTATTGTTGAACAATTTCTAGATACCATAATTATTGGGAAGTTGTAGACTCTCTGGTATAGAGTCTAGATTCTGTTGTATTCCTTTGAATTTTTCTTATTTTGGTTGAATAGGTACTTTAAGGTGATTAAATCCAAGTTCTCAGTTGAACTGTTAGTACCTTAAATCTCAGCACCTTAAATTAAATCTTATTTAGATTTAATTATACTCTTAGATTTCTTTGAACATATATAATCAGATGGCATCAAACATATATATATATATATATATATATATATATATATATATATATATATATACACACAGAGCTTCAGCTCCTCCCCTTTTGGAGAAGAAGACCCTTTCATTTTAGGGCACTATAATTGCCCTATTCTAACATTATGCAATAGAGGAGGAAATCAGCCATCGCCGTTTTCTCTTAAATCAGTCATATAATCTGTAATATTATGTGAGGATCATAATGGCTGGGTAAGCATGAACCAAATTTTAAAGAAACATTTTTTTCACCACAAAACTGGTTTTGCCATTTAAGTAAAATGAAGAATAGCGAGCCAGGGTATACTACACATTACAGGACGATTCCATGGCAGTATTCCTCTGTATCGCCCCAGCAAATCTATCACATAGGTTTATTTTCTGTACATATTCCCATAGGATATTCGAAATTGGTAACTCTTGTCTAGTTTAAGCCATGGTAGGCTTTTCGTTCCAACCTCTCCCTCAGTCACGTCTTCCATGGTCTGCCTTGTACCAGCTGCCTTTCACTGGGCAGGAGCAGTCATTTCCACCTGGACTTTACAATCCACAGTGTTTAGATTTTGAGCACACTTTCAAGTTGATCTGTGATCTCCTAGATTGACACTGTGGTCTAGTCTGGTGGCTCAACTGTCATGGACATGTGAAGACCATGCCATTTTTGAGCTTGGGACTCTTTTGTCTTACTTAGCTAAGAAGCTATAAAATGTAATCTGATTGTCTCAACCTTCAAGGTGCAAAGAGTGCTCAGGTTCCCAGTGAAAACCAATCTTCCTGTATTGTCCCTTTTAGAGCCAGATGGAAAAGTCAGACAGACATTACTTTCTAGAAAAAGACAAGTATTCTGGCAGCTTTGTTTAGATGCAACAAGAACAGTGCTTTGAAAGCTGCCTCATGGAGATCACTGAGTGAACAGATAGAATAAGAAAAGTGAAAATTTGGATATTATGGAAATGAAATGCTTCAATGACAATGGGCAATTTTCATATCACTCAGTAAACTGAGGATCTATTCAGCCCTTCTTTATGGCATGAGTTATTTTGGATTTAACTTGAAAAAATAGAAGAAGGTAAAGGAATAAGATTCTTATCTTGGGAAATATAGGTAAGAACAAACCTATCAAAAAAACTTTGGAGGCAGCAAGTGTCTACCTTGATGGATAGGGAGCAGAGACCACAGAGATTCACCACAGTTGAGAGGGATGTTTCATGTCCATTTTTTACCCTCCCAACTAAATAAAAGCTCTTACAAGAGTGGCAAAACCACATTGGTACATATGAGGTGAGGTGGTCTCTCTTATCAAGAATTGATTTCTTCTTTTTAATATAGTCCCCTAGTTATTGGGCAGGAAAAGTTTCGTACTCTTGTATATTTAGTGAATTGAAGTAGGAAAACATATTGCTTCTCAGATTTAGTATACTTAGGAGAGAAAAATATCATTGAAAATTAAGTATTGTGTTTTTCTTTAAAGGAGACAGAGCCCACATGGCATTCAGAAATGGAAAGTGTACTGGTGAATTAGCCTTTGTTCAAGCTTATGACTATGGCTATAGTGTTCACATTATATTTCAATAAATATTTGTAGATTATTAAACATTCCATTTCCAAATTTTTCTGTTGTGTTTTCCTTTTGACTCTTATTTATTTGTTTATTTGTTTGTTTGTTTTTCTTCCTTGTCTCTGTTTTTTTATGGTGAGGCAGAACCTTGGTTTCATACAATTTGGGTTCTTCAAATCACTACCTTGAAGTAACTTTAAATGCATGATTCTTCATATGACTAGGTAGGACTGAGAGAGAACATGGTTTTGATCCTTTGGTTCCTGGTAAGACTGTCTCTTTAGACAAGGAGAACTTTTCTTCTAAGAAAGATGGAACTTGGGAAAGAAGGTTGGGTTTTCCCTGTTCTTGTCTCTCCTCTCTATACTCAGTTCTATGGCAATAGGGGAAATGTCTTTTTCCCTCATACCTAACTTATGGGGCCTACTTTAATCCTCGGAAATAATGGTCTGGATGGGAAAAGAGCCTCATGAACCTGGGCTTTCATAAATGCACTTGCTGAAGACTATACCCTCACAAGGTGAGAGAACACAAATTTCACATTGCCTCTGCCAGAGATGGTAATAGCTTCAAGGACCAGGAACATTCCAAATGTGGCTGCTTATGGGAATTCCTGAAACAATTTTGTTCCCACAGAGTGAGTAGTTCTGTGACACTTGTTTATGGAGGCTCAGATGTGATGAAGTCTTGTTGAGAAGCTGTAACTACTCAAACAGAGTGTGTGTGAAGCAAATCCCTTAATTTCTTTCTTCTGGGAGAAGGGTAGGCTGAGGAGTTTGCAAGCACAAGTTAACTTTTGCAATTGTAATCATTTACTGTTAGCCTGGTCTATTTATGATTTGGTGAGAGGTTTAGGCTGACATACTTTCTCTCAGGGATGAAATGGACATTTGGAATTGCGAAAGAGAACCCATTATGACATCACTTATTTCCTACGTAACTGAGCTGATAAGGCAGCCCATTCTCCTTTTGAATAGCCTTAGACAAGAGAATGGGTTTGTTGGATTAAAAATGTACTCATCAGGAGAACCAACTTTTTGTTTTTCATGCCATAAGAATAAATTCTTTCTTTTTGCTCTAATGTGCATGAGGTCTTGCACACTAGAGAAAAGCTTTCAGTCTCTTTCTCTGGCTCTCCTATGATCTCATTGACATTTTCCCAGGAAGTCAGCAGCGTTATGGCCAAGCTGGCCCTCCAGAGGCTGGCCCACCAGTTTCAATAAAGGTTCTAGGCAATGGAGGATAGATATAGGATGGTTCGGTAAGAATAGCTTGACTAGAAAAGTAACTCAGTATGTCATCCACTAAGATAGCCCATGAAAATGAAAGCATTTAACAAAGATAGCTAATGAGACTATCATGAGTAAGAAGTTACATAATAAATTTGTTTGAAATGCCAAGCACAAAGATGCATGGATTTAGCCACAAGGTAACAGCTAGCAGAAACCTTGTGAACTTTTAATATTACACTCTTGGGGACCCTAAAAGGGTTATACTTCTTTTGAATTTTAGGAGAACTTTTAAAACCATGCAAAACAGTTTTTTTGTGTGTGTTATTCTCATTTGATGGATACATTTCCACCAGTTCCTACAGTTTAGTAGTAAACTTTGTAATGGTGTAGAGAATTTGACTCGTTAGTCTATTTCAAGATGATAACAAGGTCAGCAAGATCTCACAAACTGTGAGGATTCTTTTTGCTACTAACAGCAGGGGAGCAAGCTGAGCAGATGGGAGAAAATCTACTTGTGAGCATAAGTACTTTGCAATGTGACTGAGCACCAATCCCAGGTCAGTGTGGCTGATTATTCAGTGACTGAAGTGCAACCCTTTAATGGGAAATGAAAAAGCTCTGACAGTCCTGAGAGATACTTAGTGCATTGCTTGTACTTCGATGACTAATTACAGAGAATCCTTGCAATGGATGAGACTGTCGGTTGGTTTTTTTTTTTTTTTTAAGAACATGAGGAAATAGTAGATCATCAAGAATATAGAAAAGAGAGGTAGGATCGAATGAGATTGGGCCATCTTGAGTCTTATCTCCAAGTGTTCATAATAGGAAAGAAATTTGCCTTCACAGAACTTTAGTTTCCTAACTTTAAAAATAAGGTAATATCCACTTCTCACTGGGGATGCGGTTAGTGTTAAATTAAATGAGATTAATTTTATTTCAGTCAGTTGTCATTTAAAAAGAGAAAGTCAGCAAGAAAAACCCATTTGGTTACATAATTCTTCAGGTAAGACAAGACTTTGTGTCCATTAGCAGATGGCATGGAATTTAAAGAAGAATCGTAATGATTTTATGAATATATTCAAATGGCAAAAGTGTGGATTTCATAAGAAGCCAAATTAAGCAGAAGCTTAATTTGCCATGCCACTGCTATGCCACTGTTATTCAGGATGATGCTCTGGACAAATTTCATGCATTTTTGTCATTGGGTTGGCAGAACTGTCAAATGCCAGATTTGAAAGATGAGGCTATCTACAGATGCTTGAATGATACAGTTAAGCAGAGAAACAAAAGTTAAAATATGCCCTGGCCAGTCCTGTATGCTAGCTAGCTGCAGCTACTGCTTCTGGGTTCCCTCTCCTCCCCATCCCACTGTCCTGGATACATATAGACATCTCTCTATGCCTGCTAAGTCTCCCTTGAACTCTAGTTTCTAGATTCAGCTCTGTTAATGGGACCCTATACACAAACTAGCCGATGAGAATGGATTACGAAAAAACAAACCCCCCACCCCCATCCCGCCCTTTGTGGGTTTGCCCCAGGCTGGTTGTGTCTGGACACAGAAATCACGAATCTCTGAAGTTCAATCCTCATCATACCACTTCACTGTCATGAGGGTCCATCTTTCCCTCGTGTGCACTCAGTGGTAAGGGTGGTGACAGTTCCCACTGCATTGTCCACATATGTGTGTTATGATGAATAATATGCATCTGTCAATGTTTCAGAACAAACAGGATCAAATATTGGCAATGTCAAATGCAAGGTTTCACACGCAAAATTACAACATTAGACTGTTTCCTGAACTGACTTTACAGCAACTGAACTTCAGCATCATGGGGAATAGCAACTGGCTATTATTTCTATTTACCCAGTTGGTTAAAGTATAGCTATATCCAGAAACTATTATGAGGAGAAAAAATTTAGAGAAAAAGAAAGTTGAAGACAAGCTCGAGTCATTGTAAGCAACCCTCAGGACAATTCTGACAAAGGAGTCCAAGGTAGTTCTTGGTGACAGAGCCAAATGACTTCAGGTCTTCTCGACAATATATAGAAGGATGGTGCACATGGCATGAATTTAATGAATGTTTGTATTTTGACCGTGAGTTCTTGCATTTTCTCATGTTAATATGGGTCTTTTTCAAGGCATACTAACATAGAACCCGGCCATATGTATATGATTCATTCAGGTAGGTACACAAGTGCACACACCTGAGGTGGTGGCAAATGCCCGTGCGGGAAGCATTAGAATGAAAATCAGTGGCCAACTGGAGTTTCCTGGGAACACTGCTATAATGTACCTATTATTTATCTGTATTCCCAAGAGGTACTCAATATTTTCCCATAGATATTAATAGATCATTAAAATTGATAAATTATTGGGTAGCCATAAGCATATGCATTATTATAAAATTCTCATTAAGCTATGATTCTCACCCGTTTCGCATGGAACAATTATTTTAAGAACCACTAATAGGCTTTCTTAATGCAAAAATCAGCTACAGCAGTCAATGAGATTATGCTTTAAACAACCAATTAAGTCAACGATTAGAACCATGCTATCTCTAGGTACTATGATCTTTACAATAAAATTCAGCTCAAAGCCAGAGAGTGCTTACAGGATCCCGTCGCACCAGATCTCCATTGGGCACAACCTCCACCAGGTGGATGATGATGATGATCGAGTTCAGAATGTAGGTAAGGAACATATTCTTGTGCAGAGTCACCCGCTGGCAGCTAAGGTTCCTGGGGAAGAACAACACAAAAGCATTAATGGTTGTTAGATGCTATAAGTTTGTGGTTTAGTACTTCAGATTTTTAGAGGAAAGCTTTCAAATTTATTTTCCAGTGGCATTTCATGGTTTTTGTTTCTCATGGTGGCATCCGATAGCAAATGTAAGACTGAGATTGAAAGTAATTTTTAATGGTAATAAATGCTCCTGCTGGGTCCAATCCTTTCCTACCTTGTGTGCACTGGGTTTCTTCTCTACTTCCTTAATGTGTACATTTGTGCTAATGTTAAGGCTCACTTGAAAATAGAAGTTTGAATGTCCCCCAAATTCAGTGTAAAGCCATCAGATATAGAAATGTCTTGTATGACAAGGAAATTGATACATTTGGGTTTAGTACAGGTTTTTATATTTAAAGAATTCCTCTTGCTATTTATAAACCATGCTATTTGTTTATAAACACCATGTCAAAAAATGACAATTGGTCATTGCAATTGGTCGTACCAGGGTGGGAAAAAGATATCAATATCTTTCTAATATTATTACTGATATTATTAATAATTTATGATATTATCAATAGAATGGTCTTTCTGTATGATCAGGAAACCATCCAGAGAAGCATAATTGTGAATACTGCACAAGACAAAAATCACTTCTCCATGCAATATGCAAATATGGCAGGGAATAACAATCAATTTTTATAGAGGATTATCATTTCTTCCAGATGTCCCAATAGAATCCTACTTTTAACATCTCTATGATTATCTATGTTTTTGTTTGTTTTGTTTTGCCCCTGCTACTTATCTTTGAGCCAAGGCTACATTTATTGTTTTATGTGGTTAGAATTGTGGAGAATTTTTATTCTTTTATTTTTCTGTCTCTTTTTTTTTTATTAGAAAAGAACTCAAAGGTAGGGTTTTCACATCATGCTTTTTAATCAAAGCTGTTGTGAGCCATGATGATTTATTTATTTACCATGGTAAAGAGCAATTGAGAAATGAACAGACATTCCAAAATTAATCATGTGATGTGATTACTCTGCTGTGTTCTGATCATTGTAATTGAAAACACTCTCCTAATTCTAGTAATTAATTTTCTGTGTCTTGTTGCTTTATCACCCTTTCTTCTGTTAAACCTTTTGGGGAAGGAGCATATTGATGATTTGCTTATGTCATTTGCTGTTCACTAAAAAACTGCTAAGGTTAGGTGTAATACTTAATAAATACAAGAATTGTGGGCATGATGCAGAAGAAAATGTAAAAGGGATCAGGAAAAGTCATTGTGCTCAGGGTGTGTTCATAGGTAATTAGTCTCCCTTGGGGTTGATTATATTTAGTATAATCTAGAAAATATTTCAATAAAAATAAATTTAGGATTCTCTTATACTGAGTCACTATATATTGAATGACAAGTAACATCCTTTAAGTGTGGAGGATTATTTGGATTCAAAACTCAAAAAATCTCTTAATTTGTATCGTTCCCCAGTCATTAGTAGAACCAACAGTAATGACTATAATAACAATGATTATTATGTCAAAGACTTATATTGCATTTATTTTATGGCAGTTAATAATCTAAGTATTATGTGATTATAAATAATCAGATTATTTCTACTTAATTTTATTTTAGTTTCAAATGTATTACTTTACTGTGGTGTCTCTATAAAGAACACACATGCAGCTTACTTTAAATTTATACTTGTAAATATAGGTAAAGCAGTTAGTGAGGCACAAATTATAAGTGCTTTATTTTGATAAGGATTCACAGTGTGCATGATGTTTCTAACTTATTTTCATTTGATCCATGTGTGAACATATGCCTGTGTGTGGAGGGCTTGAGGGTACAGCTATGCCTGAGTGTGGAGGCTGCATACCATAGTGGTGTCTTCTTGGTTTATTCTTTCCTTTTTGAGACATGGCTTCTCACTGAGCCTTGAGCTTACCATTTCAATGTGATTGGCTGGACACTGAGCCCCTAGTACCCATCTTTCTCTACCTATTTCCTCCCTGCTGGGGTTACAGACAAGCTATGCCTAGCTTTAAAATGGGTGCTGGGACGCTGTACTCAGCTTCTCATACTTTCATGGTACGTGCTTTACTCATGAGCCATCTCTCTCCGGTCCCAAGAGTTCTTAACTCATAATTTTAACTCAAATAGTTGCATTTGAACTTGAGGACTTGTGAGTGAAAGAAAATGGAAGGCACTTTCTCATCATTCCACAATGGAACCCTAGCTGGGGTAAAAGAAACGTTTACTGTAAGACCGCAGGGTTCTTACGGGTTTGCAGAATTACTACAGGAAGATGGCACATAGTCATTGAAGATAAGAACTCCATCTTCTCCTTAGGTAGAGTTAAATGTATATTTATCTAATTAAGGTTTTCTTGCTAATTTATCATGCTCTGTGGCACATGTTCCTACATTCCCTGTAACTAACTGTACTCTTTTAAGATTCACTGCTATTCAGCCTTATTTATAATAGCCAGAAGCTGGAAAGAACCCAGATGTCCCTCAACGGAGGAATGGATATAAAAAATGTGGTATATGTACACAATGGAGTACTATTCAGCCATTAGAAACAATGAATTCATGAAATTCTTAGAGAAATGGATGGAGCTGGAGAACATCATACTAAGTGAGGTAACCCAGTCTCAAAAGAATACTCATGGTATGCAGTCACTGATAAGTGGATATTAGCCTAGAATCTTGGGACACAAAAGACACAATTCGCATACCAAATGATGTCTGACAAGAAGAAAGGAGTGGACACTGGTGCTGGAAAGGATCAAAGCATCAGTGTAGGGGAATACCAGAACAGGGAAGTGGGAAGGGGTGGATGAGGGAGCAGGTGGAGGGAAAAGGGCATGTGGGACCTTTGGGGGGCAGGGAACCAGAAAAAGGGAAATGTAAATATAGAATATATCCAATAAAAAAGATTCACTGCTATTTATATAAATTGAAGATGGTGATAACTTAATAATAATTAATAATAAATGGAGGATGGCTCTTCAAGAACTTTCCTTATGCTATTGTCTTTCTGGGAAGAAGACACAAAATAAAGCTGATGCTAGAATAAAAAGGAAGTGGTATTTTAAATGTACTTACTTGAAAAACCAGAAGATCAGCATGGAAGCAACCAAAGCAACAATCGACAAGGAGTGTCCCACCAGAGCCAGGTTATACAGGACGTACGCATTCTTGAAGAGAGAGTTGGAAAACTTGTAAGTAGATGAACAAGAGCTTCTCTCTCTCTCTCTCTCTCTCTCTCTCTCTCTCTCTCTCTCTCTCTCTCTCTCGTTTTCTCTCTCTCTCTCCCTCTCTCTCTCTCAGTTATTTTATTTATTTGCCTTTCAAATGTTGTCCCCCTTCCTGGTTTTCCCTCTGCAAACTCCCCTTTGCCTCTTTGAGGGTGCTTCCCCTACCCTAAGAATAAATTAATAAATATTTACCCCTTGAAAATACACCTTAAAATTATAGCAACTATTTCAGTGGATGAAATTATTTTTCTGGATAGTGATGTATATAGAAATAAACTAAGCCATTTTCAAAAAACCAAAGCACCTTGAGATGATAATCATTCAAAATACTGAAGAAGTGATTTTTAAATGCATTAAAATGTATTGTCCCTAATTTTAGCAGGCAATCCAGGCAGGTTTTAAGTCCTGGGGTTCTATTATCTACAACAATTTTGACTAATCCACTGAAGCACAGATGAATAGTCTTTGGAGATTCTTCTGACCCTTGACATTTTGAGTGACA
This sequence comes from Apodemus agrarius, assembly GCA_964023405.1. Lineage (NCBI taxonomy): Eukaryota > Metazoa > Chordata > Mammalia > Rodentia > Muridae > Apodemus > Apodemus agrarius. The sequence continues at coordinate 28,643,931 of OZ030006.1, forward strand.
AGGAGAGACAAGGGTGGTAAATAGCTCAAAATTCAAGAAGATATACCTTTATATATCAATTTAAATAAAATTGGAAAATATTAGTATTTTCTTGGCTGAAGAAGCCCACATTCTCTTTGAAAACAATTTGCTAATTCTATTCTTATAACCACGAGTAACTTATTTCTTTTTTATTAGTGTTATGTTAATTGACACTAAAGGATATTTTCCTTCATAAATTCACATCATAGTTTCTTTTTCTTGGCCATCCACCATCTTTCTTTTTCTCACCATATAATTTTATCATACAAAAAGGAGAGGTTGATCTACTCATTTGTCTCTCTGTCTCTGACCTCACCTCTCTCTAGATTTTGCAATCTTGACTCAAGGTTTTACAGTAAAGTTAGTCACACTTGTCAGTTTTATATATATATGAATATATATATATATATATATATATATATATATATATATGATCTGCTGCTGATGGAGTTTGTTTCATTTACTTTTTCATTAATGAAGATACTATGTATATAATTTTGCAGATACAAATTTTCATCTATTGATTTTTTTATTAATTATTTTTTACACTCCATATTTTATTCCCCCCACCCCCTGTTCACCCTCTGACTGTTCCACATCCTGTACCACCTCCCTACCCCCTGTTTCCACATGGATGTCCCCATCCCCGGACCTCTAAACTCCCTGGGCCCTCCAGTCTCTTGAAGGTTAGGTGCATCATCTCTGAATGAACATAGACCCAGCAGTCCTCTACTGTAAGTGTGTTGGGGGGGGCCTCATATCAGCTGGTTTATGCTGCTTGTTTAGTGGTCCAGTGTTTGAGAGATTTGGGGGAACCCAATGAAATGAGACTACTCATAAATCCTTATACAGGATTGCCCTTCTTCTCAGCTTCTCCCAGTCTGCCCTTAATTCATCTATTGACTTTTGCTCTGACATTCCTACAAGTGTTTGTTAGGTCTTTATATGAACAAAATGTAATGGAGGTAAATGTAATGAAGGTAAGGTAGATAATTTCTATGACGTAGCAGTAAATGTCACATTTATGTAATTTGAGTATTTTAATTATTGTTAATTGCCCCATGGAGGGATGGGATTAAATAATTTTGCTGAGTTTTGTCAAAACATGTGGAACTCTTTACTTGTGTACTTACTGTGCTATAATAGGCCACCATTTTAGACCCCACGGGTTTCACATGGGTTAGCCAACAGCTTTTGGACAGTGTCCACTGTGCATTTGACTTGGTGACTACACACACACCACAGAACCATCTTGTTCTGAATTTTACTTTGCTACTATTCTTCTCCTAATGCCAATTCCAGGCAGTGCCAATGTCTGGGGAATCACTGTTTTGTAAATAATGGTGGATAAAAACTTAAGATAACATTTTAGGGGTGGGAGGAGGGATTTTGAGACTTTTTACAAAAAGTAATGATCAGCTCCTATTTTTTCCTCCCAGGAATATAGCTTCTAAAGATTGTATGTAACTCAAGTCTGCCTCATTCTATAAGAGAACCACATGTGATTAAATTCATCTTCTTCAGAGTACTCGGTTTTAAATGAACATTTATTCTTTTCCTCAAATAAATTTGTCTAAATGTTCACAATTAAATCAACAGCTCACGATTTAGTCACCGTCTTTTGTCATTCTCAAGACTGAGAAGTTTGGGGTACTTTAAAATTAAAGTCTTCACTGATTTCTTCAAATTGGGTTGGACTACATGTACATGAAGAACTCATGGAAAGAATTTTAGCTATCATATCAAGGGAGCAATTTTTTTCTCACAAGTGGCCAGGTTGTCTGAGGAGGTCAAACACAAGGACACTGAGAATTCCCTATTTAGATTTGCATTGATCTTAACACTCTAATGAGCATGCCTGTCCTTTCCTATAGGAACCTAATTAACATGCAGTCATGACGTTCCTTACACGGTCATATCACTTCTCCCAGACCTCATTAAATGAATAGACATACATAGACATATATCTATGATGCAGAGTAGCTAAGAAATTTGTTATGGGCCCACTGGTTTTCATGGCCTCATCTGTTCTTGTGACAAAGTGATCCACCAGTCACTCGGTCTTTACTTAGCTTGGTTATGCTCTTGTGATTTGTTTTGGTTTTAATAAAAGAAAATAATCATCTACTCTTAAACTTTGCAACAGCAAAGCAAAGCATGAGATGCTTTTTGTTTCTGTCTCGGTAATTACTTAATGCACAGGGCTGTCTTTGAAGGAAATGATTGCACATGTTAGAGCTAAGAGGATTGTTCAGAGATACTCTTTAGAGCTAAATATTGATGCTATTTCTTCCAGCTATGAGGGTAAAGGAGATGGTGGTAGATTTAGTAATCTTTCAGATTTTTAATGTAGTTAAAGACAAAATAGTATGTTTCCTTATTCAATAGACTTAAATAAATGTTTTTTTAACCCAAGATATTACAAACATTTTATAACCTGTAAAGCCAAGGTATTAACAAATAGGAGTAAACACCTCTGAAAATGATCTAAACTTCCCTCACGGTATCAGTGGGATAATGGGAGACTCCATCCCTCCCAGTAGTAAAACTAAGGTCATATCCAACTTGGGCACTAAGAGAGAGTAGCTTTTAGCTGGTTGCTCTCTGATAATTAGAGAACTCTCCCAGGGGGAAAAACATATTAATGAGTTCTTTAAAATGCTGCCTAATTTCTGGCCCTAATGAAATCCCATCTTCTGCTCTGTGGAGAGTAGTGGAGAGTGGGATCTGGCTTGACTCCACATTCAAACAGAAGTATTGAGGTTGAGCACCAACAATGAAGGAAAAGTTATTTTCTCTCATGCCCTTCAGAAATCCTATATCCTCACATAAAAATATGTTGGATTTTTAGCTACTTTTTTGTGATTTGGGGCAGCAGATAATTTATACTTTTACACCCATTTTTTTTTTGGTACAAATAGTGGCATTCTCACCCAATACAGAAATTTGAAATAGAACTTACTTGCAGTTTCTCAGAAGTGTAAGCGTTGCACAGAGTGTAGTTGGACCAGGTTCGGTTGCTGTCAGGATGTCTGAACCACTCTCCATTTTCATCACAGTATTTTGAAACCTTTTCTGTTAATGGAACAAAATGATAACGTATTAGTATATCAAATCCCAACAAGAAAAGTAATGGCTTAAAGCTTACAGACTGTGCCTGAGAGTGAAATCACACCATAGAACTTAAACGTAGAGATAACATGAACCATTTTGCCACTTAGACATTTAATGCTGAGAGAATCCCAGGCTTCTCCTATCTCCTTGGCTACCCTTTCCTGCTTACCCTGTCTATGACTTCTGGACAGTATATCTGCTTCAGAATTCCAATACTGACATAAACTCTTTCACTATTTACTTTTGTGTAGTATATGTATGTTTACCCATTCTTGTATATGTGTGTAGAGGCCAGGGTAGATGTGTTTTGGGATTTCCCCAATTGATTTCTATAGAACCTGGAGCCTACCATTTTGGCTAACTAACTTGGATGGAACCTTTTGCCTCTACTTTCCCAGACCTGGGATTTAGATGTGTGCCCCCTGTGCCCAGATTTTATATGATTGCTGGGGAGCAAACTCTTGCTTTCACAGATTTGTCGACGAAGACTTCCCACACCATCATCCCATGAACTTCTGCATTTCCCTGGAGAATTTTTGTGTCATTTAGGTGTAATCTTATGTCAGGAAATTTGTAAAGAACTGAAATGTGTTGAAGAAAGTCACTTTGAAAGTGTTCTTTTTTGCTAGGAGTGAATTTGTCTCTACCAAAGATGGCTCCATCTAAAAAGAGTTAAAAGATGGATCTATGACTGGAAGTCCCTACTTTACTTATCAACACCATGCCTTTTACCCAATATTTATAGCTACTTTGGCAAGAGCCCATTGCCACTTTCCAGCTGGCTTAGTAGACTTCAATTGTTGGACAGATTTTTGTACCAGTAAAGCCACCTTTGAGGCAATGGCAGATTAAGATAAATGAGGCACCGTGTGTTGGGAAGAGGTAATAAAGACCTGAAGGATTCTCGTTATAGAGCATTTTGGTTCCAGTTTACAGAAATGTAGCTCAGAGTTAGGGTACCATACAAAGCCTGTTCTTTCTATGCCATCCTTCAGACTGAGATTCCTAGAAGTGTTCGGCCAATGTGTCTGCATTTATTTTATTTTATTTTGCATTGATTTAAAAAGCATCCCTGGTAATTTTACTTTGATTATCTCTATTGTTCTGTGTTGGGATTTTGACTTCAATAATAAGTGAAAAGGTTCCTTGAGGAAACCCCCAAATTATCTCTCAAGCCTTGTCTTAGTGAAGGGCTCGTATCTTGTTCTTATGGGGATTCCAGAGACACTTAAACACCTATGGCCAAGTCAGATCATCTGACCCTTGGAAAACAATATTATCTTGTTCTAGAGACTTAGGTATTATATCTCCAGCTGATGCTATTTAGTTTCATCATCTGGACATCTTCTCTAATTAAGGCTTATTTAGTCTATTCATAACCTTCTACATTTAATTTAATGGGACAGATCTATTTTTCTTCAAGGGTGTCTGAGTATGACCTGAGCCTGATCTGGCTATGATCAGTCAGGTCCTGTAGTGAGTAGCTACCCCCAATAACCTGCTGCCTGCCTTACCACGTGCATCTGGCGTTCTGCTTCCTAAGGCTCAACTGTTCAATATATTTATTTGAGGCTGCCAAGCCTTGATCATGTTTATGCCAGACTATTTCCCCAGCTTTTATTAATTCAAATTACTCAGTCCCATTTCCTGCTCACATCTCTCTGTCTAGTGGCTAGAGGAAATGACATTCTACCTGCATGGCTTTGCACCATGCCTGAGTAATAATCGAGGAACTTCCTCAATCCTAGACCTCCACACTTGTATACATGAAGAACCTAAAATAAGTGACATCAGCCTTTAAAATCTCATGTCACCCAGAACAATCTGTTCATCTTAGACTGTCCTCCTGTCTGAGCATTCCAGGTTGGCATCTAACAATACTTGTGTGACAGGGCAAGTCCTGAAAAAGCAATGTGGCCTCTCTTAGAAGGTAATGAATGGATTCCAACTTGTACAAGTTTGCATGAAGATTAAGAAATCATATTTAGTTCTAAATAGAGAGATCTTGACACCATGTACTGAGTTAGATTTACTTGCAGTACTGTGTTAAATGTTGTAAGTATAAGAAGATAAAATACGTATGTAAATGCTCTGCAATGTGAAAGGTGATGTTCAATGTGACATGTCACTATGTAACTTCAATAGCTGAAGTGGATTTGGGTCCCCTTGTCCAATAATAACACGTTTTTATTTATACCATAAAAACATAAAATGGAACTAAAGGCCTTACCTGCTGTGTCAAAGTCCGGAAAGTAGTCAGGGCAGTTCTGATAGGCCATTTCTCCAGCAGGAGTGTCGTCCCAGCACATCCAGCCATCCCAGGTGCGGTTGCAAAATGGACCTGGGAATTCAGGATGAAACTGGATTTGAAACATGTGTTTTACATGAAAGAGAGTATTTTCTGTGGAGATCAGAGAGGCTGGATCCTATCACTGCAGTGAACACTAATCACATTTCAAATGAGCAGTTCCCATTAATCATTTTGAAATAAACTTTCAAATGATTTTGGTATATCTGTAGAGAAAATCTCACTGGATGGAAGGCAGTGAGATTTTACTTCTTGCTTTGTAAGAGGCTCTGAAGTTGGGCTTCTCATAAAGCAAGCAGTTCCAAACAATGCATTTCTGTCCATTTAGTTAATTGTAGAGGAAATCTAAAATGTAGCCCAGAATAAAAATCAAATGGGCTCTGAGATATGTTGATAAGTTTTTACTTACTGAAAAATTTACCCTTTTCAAAGTATCCAATCAAGAGGTTGAATTTAAATTGTAATATTTATAGTTCATGTAAGCTGAGGCACATTTTCCTACTTTTTATCTTCATAGCAGTGAAGAAAAATTCAGCATTTTTTTTATCAAAACTGATAACAAATTAATTCCTCAAAAAACTGAAATATATTTACATAGGAATGAGGATATGTTCTAATTTAATAAATCATATCAGTATGTTGCATCTGATAAACTTTTAAAATCATTATTTACAGTAAACTGTGTATATCAGTAGAGCATATTTCATCACTTTCCACCCTTCTACGTAGCTTTGTCTTAGAATGTTCAAGGCTATACAAAAACCTTATTGAATTTTTGAAGTTGGTTCAGAGGCATGGAAGTGAATTTAAAAGGCTGTGCCACTGCTTGCCCATCACACTTTTTTTTTTGTTTTTAATTTTTTTCTCTGGGACTTCTACAGTAAGTAAACTATACTTAGCCCTGGAAATATTTGGGGGCAGTTACAAAGATAACTCTAGAGGAGAGCACAGATTAGCCATGCTTACTGAGGAAACTCCCCATGTGTTGGGAATGGGACAACGAGAGAAGCATTAGCAGAGGTTGTCAATGCGTTGTCAACGAAGAAAAGATAGACCTACTCAATCTAAACAAGACAGGTGTTACACAGATTCCACCTCAGGCAGATTCTCCGCCCATCGCTTTTCATTTCTCTGCTATCGCTCAGTCCTGTACTGTCCCTTGCTTATTAGGTGTGAATGCTGAGTTATTGGGGTAATATTGCTGTAAGGGCAAATGCCAGCCAAAATAATGTTCAATATGGCGGGGAGGATCATCATATGTGCTGCACAAAACACACAGGCACACCATAACGTGAGGCCGTGGATCTATTCCATCTCAGCTACCCAACACTCTCTAGACCTCGGGAAGAAATGGTCTTAAATGACGCTTCACGTGCAGGTTCACATGGTTTCTCTTACCTTCTCCCTCAAAAGGGGGCAGCTGATGAATCCGGTCATAGCATCTGTACTGAGCATCCAGCAGCTTCTTGCGTCCAACCAAGTACAGGAAGGGCTCCTGGTCAAGCCCGGAGTCGGTGAGATTGCTAGGAGCCTGGACAACTGGGGTTGGGCTCTGTAAAAAAAGGTAAAAAAATAGTTACTTACAGAGTAGGTAATGAATTAACACATAAATAAATGTGATAATTGTAAAACCATGAAAACTTTTTTTTTCTGTAAGCAACATTTATGTGAATCTCCATATAGAGTATTCTATGCTAAAAATTAGTTACATTCAACATTCATATTCTATCCATTTATATTTGTATCAATGTACAGTTGCTATTGAGAATGTAGAACAATCATACACACTCACACACATCTTGATAATCTCTTGTTTTAATTCATTTTCTTTGGAAAGTTTACACATAAACAAAACAAATAACTTGATTTTTCAAAACATCTCCATTATTAAACCAACTTTTTTATCTTTGTAAATCTTAAGAATCATGGATTGCATGTTAAAAAAAAGAAATTATAGAAAAATATACTCCTTTAGTGGGCATCTTCAGCTAGGATTTGCTCAGGTTTGGATTGTGTACTCTGTCAAATTTTGCCTTGTTTTCCCTCAGATCAAAGAAAATAATTGTCTTTAAGTTCTTCAAAGTGGTTTCATTACATAATAATACATTTTCATACATAATAATACATTTTCAGTGAATAAAGCAAATGTAACTCTTGAGTATTTATATCAGGTTTCAGATGTTTCAGATATTCAAGTTGACATTGTCTTTCCACTCAGGCACCATCTATAGGTCTTTATTTCCTGTAAGTTGTGTTTGTACACGCGTGTATGAGTGTGATGATCACCACTATACTTTCTCTTCTAGCTTGTAATCAAGAGTTCAGTTTTCTCAGCCTCTGAGCCCAATGTGCTTTTTAGTATCGCTAACCACATTATGAACAAAGCTTATTTATTTATTTGGTGAGCTTCATGCTCAAATGTCACTGGTCCTGTGTCTGCCCCTATGTACAGCTCCTGCAATAGCATGTCATTGGAGTAGGGAGCGAATATGGGGCAAAAATATTTGGTGACAGTTACAGAAACATAGAAGAACTTGAAAGGGCTCTTGAGTTTCTGAAGATACATAGAGCAGAGAAACAAAGCTGTGGAAAGTAGAGGGGAAAGACGCACTAATGTTCAGGGACTGCTATGACACTCTGGTGACACTTTCGTGACTAAAGGGAATCGTTTAGGATAGGTAAGGGGTTGAAAAAAGATCAGGTATTGCAGATTTTTGAAAGACAAAAAAAAACTTTATGCAGTTTGATCAGTCAAGGTTTTGAAGGCCGAATTATAGTAAATTTCATACAGCAGCATAGATTTCGACAGTTCAAAGTCATGGGGGGTGGTGTTGGAAAGTGATTTTCTGGGCCATATTACTTTGTAGTAGAATAAGAGAACACAGCTCTCGACACTTTCTCATGCAGTGGAGAGATGAAGGCAAATCCTAATATAAGGACTGGGGAGTGGTGGTGCCCAAAGGGCCCAAGTATTTGGTACATACTCCCCAAAAAGGGTGATTCCTGCAGGAAGGAATATGGAGTCAAATTAAAATCTTTGTAGGGGAAGGTGAGTCGTGTTTTAGACATTCCCACGAGTTAGCTGGGTAGAAACTGTTTACACTGTGAAGAGGGTAAATTTACTCACATTTGCATGGATTATGAGGGCTGTACGTAAAAAGTCGAAACTAACATGACTGAACCCCTAAAGAAGGGAGGATGACAGCGCACTTGTGGGACAGATATTCAAAATTTATCTATTTGGAAGCCATTTGTGGGCTCACTCGATATGTTTAATTGTGTGCCATCTGCTCGTTGTCTTCTAAACAAATTAGAAGCAGGAATGTCAGATGTATTTATTTAATATAAAGACGCATCCTAAATTCTATCTCTGTATGTTCTGCAACTCATTAAGAAGTGTTCTTATAATAACTGGAAATTCATGGAAGCCTGAGGGAAACAGTATGCGCAAGGATGCTAAGTAGAAAAAAAACTCTACACACGTGTTCTCAGCAACATCTTTATTAGGGTTGACACACCGTAACCTCAGTGGGAGTGAGGGTAACATGAACGGAAGCAGGCACGGGGGTGTTGATTGGAGCAGCTGCAAACTTAACACTCTTGCGATGTTGAAGCAGACTCCAGTGAACTGGTTTTGAAATTGGTTCAGTAGAGTTTGTTTCAACACTGAAAGAATGAAAAATCAGAATCTCTGTGGTCATCAGGTCAGCCCAGCCTGGTCCTTGTTTGAACATTGAACCTCTGAAAGACTTTCTTCCTAAAAAACATGCACCTTTGGAGTATTTAATTTACAGATGGGTGGATGGATAGACAGATGATAGATAGGCAGACAGACATATATAATATTTTTTTCTAATAATGATGTTAATATTGCTTAACATTGCATTTACATATAAATGTTTTACATTGTTAATTAAACTTTTCTGATAATGTCATGCGAACAAAATTGCTAATGAGATAGCATTTTTTTCAACAGTCATAAGGAAAACTAAAGCCAGCAGAGACAATCAAGTAATATGGAACACACGAAGCAATTTGACTAATTTATTATTATTGGGATTATGCTATAAATGATGAAACAAATATACATTGCCATGCTTACTTAAAGGTGACGAGATATGAACATGTCACACGTCTTTAGAAACCAACCAACCCACACATCTATATCTTACTTATTGTCCCGTGTGACAGACACCATATATGCGGTGTCATTCTGGGAAACATTAGAAAGTGTCATCACACATATGGCAACCAACCTGCCACTGAGGTGTCACTAGGTCCTGTGGTAGGTTCTGAAACTCAGCAGTACATTTACTTCCATGGTTTCTGCCCTCATGGGGCTTCCATTCTAGAAAGTTTAATTCGTAATGAATGTGAAGGATAGAAGGAAGTGGCCTCAGAGGACACAACTTGATGTTAGGGCCAATCCTACTTTAATATGAGCCAATCAGGGTGCTTTTGGGTTACCAGAGGTTTCTAGAAGCACCATAATAGAGCCTGTTCTAGAATGTTGTAAGCCACCCTCTTGTGCTTAGCTCAGGCTCACTAGGTCCATGGGTAATAGAGACATAGATCCAGACCATACTGTTGAAGGTGATGTAATGGTGTGTCCATAATTTTTATTCAAATCAACACCAATAGAGTGTCCTAAGGCAATTACACTTCCAACTAGCCAAATATTTATGAGTGATGCAACATGAAGTTACATAATGTGAATCTGAACTTAAGAGCCACAAAAGTTATAGAGTACTCATGGTTCCTAAAGTACTAAAGATTCTTAATTTTAATCAGAAATACATCAGAGAGAAATCAAGGGCTAGATTGACAGAGTTCAGTTGTTTTAAAAGTATAGAAGAGCCCAGAAGCCACAATCCAAAGCCACATTTCAAAAACATGTAAAAAAAATGTATCCAGGCAAATTCTTAGCAGTCTACACTGTGAAGGTGACACAAATTATTACGAACTTTCCCATATAAATGGAACTCAATTGTGCAGCTTAATTATGACAATAATCAAAATGAGCAAATGTCCAAAGGTCATTTCTCACATTCTTCACAGAATATGAAGACTGACAGTTTGGAGAAGCCCAGTTTTGGTTTCCTTACAGTTGCCAGCTCATCCACACTCAGACACTCCTCCCTACTCTGCACGGCCATTAAGAGAAAACAGGACTACACTCACCACAAGGAGCAGGAGCAGCAGGGTGAACCGGTTGATGAGAAGGAACTTCATCTTGGGTTTGCGGAGGTTCCGCCTTTTCCTAGAAAGGGTAATGAAGATGTAGAATGATTCAGCTCTCAGACCTTTGCTTTGTTCCTCCACCCCAGACACACTACATACAATGACATGGAAACAAGACAGCGATGCCTGTGACATACTTGAAGGTACATGCTCCTGTTCCTTCTGTCAAGTGGACTGATGTCCACAAAGCGCTATCAACATTTTCTGAACATATCTATTGACATTTTTCTGTCAGCTAAAATGAGATGTCCTGGCTTTAAAAGGTTTTAAGTTGAACGAAACAGTTTAATACAAGTTATAAGAAAGATGGTAAGATCTATATTTGAACACAGAGGAGGGAAAGCCTAGTGAAAGATGTATGAGGAAGAAAATCAGCTCATGAAATACATTTTTAGGATATCAATCTGTACATAGATATTTCGATTAGGGGCGAGCGATTGTAATTGTTTCTTAAGTGGAATAATCACCTCTTACACTATGTCCATTGTCTCATTTACAGATTGAAATTGGAATCTATAAAGTGTGTGGTATGCTCTTGCCTATAGGTGAGTGAGTTACGCTCACTTCACATATTGGTGCAACAGTACACAGAGACTACATAGTGTCATTGTGAAATGCCATCTTATATTCTGGCCATCAATCATTAGTACTGATTGATTTCATATTCACTCTGTAAATTAGATACAAACGCGCATGCTTCTATGTTAAGGCACTGTGAAGAATGTGGGTGAGCTGGGGGAGGGACAGTTCATGTCAGGAAAGTGAGCACTTGGGAGAGGTAGGGAGTCAGTGTGTGTTATAAACTAAGATGTAGACATTAACTAAGATGCAGACTGGGTTAAACGTTCATCAACACTGAAAATACAGATCCAGTAATTTCGGATTGAGAGGACCAGAGGAGGGCTCATATTTTGACACACAATAGAACTGTGAGAAGCAAAGTCCTACTAGAAAGAGAAAATAAAAGCAAAGTGTGGAGACAACAAGGAGGGTAATTGAAGGATATTAAGTTGAAGAGTCTAATTTAGCTGGTGCAGAAAGCCTCATGAATGCAGGAAGCAACTCTGGAGAGCAGGCTTTTAAGTATGTGCAAAACTTATTAATTAAACCACCATTTGTCTTTTGGCATGCATGCCATATATCCTGACAGTCTTACTTGATGCTCGCCTCACGTAGACAATTGCTTTTTTAATATATCTATGTATGTCTGGAACCTCTCGTAATCGTTTGAGTGTGACTGTCGTCATTATTGATGATGATGCTTTTTTTTTTTTTTTTTGGTGTGCTGACAAAATAAAAGAAACATCAAAATTTGAGTTTTTATGTCCTGTCCTCTTCACACTATGGTGGTAATAAGTCAGGGTTCCCATTTTCTCCTTCATTCTTTTGTATTTAGCACACCAGAGACTTTCACAATTATCCATTCATTGGCTGAATGAGAAACTAGGGGCCAAGTTATGTCACTGCTCAGATGAGTATGATCTTGTTTTCATTTCTGTTTCATAACTGCAATTTTGCTACTGTTAAAAATTTTAATGTAAATACCCGAGTTTTCCAGTGATCCCTGAAAAAAGGTCATTTCACCACCCCCCTCCCAGACTGAGAATCATTGCTTTAAAGGATTTTCCTAGTTTACTTCAATACTGAAACATGTCAGTTAAGCTGCCTTATTGAGGTAATACTAGCTATGTCCACAGTATTGCTTTAGTTTCCCTTAGCTCCCTTCAGAAACTCTGTTTGTTAATGATTTTAAGGATATTTTAACTCAGAAGGAGCTTAGGCCTGAATAAATAATGTTAAGTAAGTGCCTGTTGTTCAAATATGTAACCACCATTTCTACTGAAACATCATCCAGGCAGGACAAGTACTGGCTGTTGGCCACAGACAATGTAGTATCAATGTCCGCTAGTTCTAAACTAACCCGTTGCTCGCAGGCTTTTTTTCTTGTCCCTATAACCTTGATAAGCATTGCATTCCATGTTTAATGTTAATGTTTGCAGAAATAAAAGTGGGATTGAATGAGGTGGGGAGGACCTCATTGTGTTTATGAATTCTCTTATAAAATATTTATTGAATGAATCTGAAGCAGAATTTGCCAATATGGCGTCTTTATGCATTGTAGCATGCAATGGCCAAGTGAGCGTGATCCTTATGGACATCTTTAGGAAGTATATACCCTATTCTCTTCCCACTTATAAGACTACACAGGAGGATATTTCATCTGAAACAAGGGACCAACTTCCTCCTGAATTTCCAATTCTAGCAGCACATACTTATTAGTAGAAGAAGTGCCACCCCGAGCAACGTAGCCATCACATGGATTTTACTTTGTGATCCTGCAGTGTCTCCCTTGCTCTGTCCTCCATCCAAGCTTTAAAAGCAAAGAGCTCAATGCTCTAGGTGTTCAGTGTCCTCCACTGCCATTCCTCCTCTCTTTGTATCCTGAGGAAAACATGCATTATTTTCCTGTTCATTACAACAAAGTAATTTAAGTTTCTGAAAACAAAAATAAATTCACTCCAATAGAAAAGATTGAAAGCCGCCAGTTGTTCCTCCTGATATCCCCTAAGGAAACTGATTTAGCTTATGTACTGTGTGTAGTCTGAGAAGTATAGACTTATAGCACAGATGTCTGTGCTTATGTAAGGTATTTAATACGAAACAATTGCAATATGTTTATTCAACAAAAGGGAGGTATACCATTGTCAGGTGGGTATGCTATTACTCTGAAAAGTGAATGTATTAAAAAATCACATTCCAATTAAAGCATTATATGGGATTAATATGGGATGCAATTTTACTGAATTTAATCCTTAATTATGCTACTACAGAGGGTGAATTTTGTTTGTTAATAATAAACAATAATAAACAAAGGGCAAGTGGTGATGGTAAGTGGGAGTTGAATGGTCTAGCAGGCAGAGTCAATGAATGATCCTTAATTAACCCAGTTGGAAATGAACACTTCCTCAAGTGTATTGAGATCCCTGGCCTGGTGCTACACTATTAGCGGTGTGGCTAGGCGCCTGTCTACATTAACTCTCTCAGTAGTAGAAAGAAAGTTGCATCTGAGAAGATGACAGAGCTGGAGTCACTACCAGGTCTCACTTTACAGTGCCTGTACTTAGCGACTGCATAGACCATTCCGGATTTCAGAAGAGTGACTTCCTCTAGATATAGTTATTCTCTTGCTTAAAGCTAATTCAATTACATACTTAGTACAGAATAACTAGATAAGAGTGTCTGCTTATCTGTGCACTCACCAGTCAGGAATACCTGGGGAGTTAATTTCAATCAGATTCCACAAAATAGGAATTTCCTTTCAAAATAGGCACCAGGAGGGGTCAAGTCAAATAGCAAAGTGAATATTTCAGGGAAATTCAGATAAGGTCGTTTCTAGATGTAGTGTTCACCCATTTCCCTTTTGTGGCTACTTGGGTTTGCAAAGAAATTCAAGGACCCTTTGTTCCACCCACTTTGGTCTTTTGCTGTATGCAATACATACAGATTTACACTCACTACACACGTCTTATTTTCACAATCAACAAATACGTGTGTTAGTAAGTTGGACTGAAAAAATAACTACATGGGTCAGGGAGATGGCTTAGCATGTAAATGTGCTTTCTGAGTTGATTCCTAAGACCCACATGGCAGGAGAAGAGAACTGACCCCTAAAAATTGTCTTGTGACCTTCACACATTGTAGCATGTACATGGACCCCACAAAACAAATAAAATGTAATATGAAAAATGTAAAAAATATAAACAATGATCATAGGCAGATAGCAAACATTGGCACCTTTAGAGAAAAGTCATTCACCATCTTTTAAAAAAGGTTTCTGATCTTCATTTATAGACAAAAACACATATTTTCTATAAATCTTTAAGTGACAGGTAGACTCTTACTAATAAAGGTTATTAATATTGCTTAATATTGTAATAAGCAATTATATTATTATTTATTATTAATGATAAATTGTTACAACTAAGCAATAATGAATATATATATATATATAATTTCAAAGTTAAATAATTTATGACATGAATTACTTAACATTGTGCTTAGTGTGATTTTTTTTAACATACAATTTTTCTTTCTAAATGCACTTCTTTAAGAAATACATTTTAGAATTCAGGTTAATTTTGAAGGACTCTGGGTTTGACTTGTGTTGTTATTTAATTCATAGTATGTAAGTTAAGGATCAAGGACTCTGGTTTTAATTATAAAAGTATCCCCCCACCTTTGCTCATACTGTTTTGTATGAGCAGAATAAGCCCCTGCTGGAATATAGATCTATGAGTTGCAGCATTTTCAGTGATGGATAGGACGCAAGCTGATTGGTGTTCAATGTTCCCTCTGTGGGCTCAGCTGAGTACGTCTGTGTATACATTGAGAAGGAACGCAGAACCTAAGTGGAGAGTTGGCATGACCAGGCCTCATGCTGTCTACTTTTTAGCCACTAAGCTGTTTGGCACATAATGTCTTTAGCTTATAGAGGAAGACACTGCATTCAAGAGAGATGAAGACATTCATCTAAGAACTTCCCAGCCCGGGTCTTTCTGACTCTCCAGTCCATGTTTCTATTTTTTCCCAGTACCTCACTTTAGTTTCTTCCTGTTACAATAAACAATCTTGTGTTTGATTGCTACAATAGAAAATGCAAATGACCCAGAGCCTTAACACCTTTCACAAGACTTTTGTAAAACGTACATGCAATCAGCAACCATGTGGTAAGTACACGCGTGGGAGAAACTCTCTTGCTGAATTAAATGCAGCCAGAGATCTCACACTATTTAAGATAATTATGGTTTTTTTGATTGCATAAATTATTTTGACTTGTGTTGGCAATCTAAAATGTCTAATTAAAAGGTAATTGTGCCTGCGGAGTGGATACTTTTCGGCTGTTCTTGGAGAGCCTCCTGCAGTTTCCCTGCACCTGCCCCGTACGCCTTCAAGGGTATCATAGGATTCTAAGGAAAATTACATGATTCTAAATTGTCCTCATGGAACCTTTTTCCTTATGAGTGGCAACACAAATAATTCACGATAAGCCCCTCCCCCAATTCCAGCAAATGATTACTGTTCCGAGGGCCTGCTATCTCACTGATACAGTAACCAAATCTTTGTCTTGGCATCCATTCGTAACAATAACAGTATAGAATAATTGGCTATTTATTTCTTTTATATTGGCATTTACTGAAATTATGCAGTTTTATTCTTAATAATTATACAATCCTTACAATATACTATATTGGATAATGTGGGCTTTTCAATAAAACCACCACCTATTGCTTGTCACCTGTCAGGATAGAAGACTGAGTCTGTATCCCTGCTACTGTGCTGACCATCTCTGTAGCTGAGGGAATGAGTATCACTTAGTTAGAGTTTTAGGCTCTATTTTTTACATCTGAAAAATGGGCGTCATAATGACTATTGTAGTATAAATGTGAACTTCAAAGAGGATAGTTCTATAAAGCACATAGCAGGCAACACATATTTAATATCAGACTCTGGTATTCAGTATGGTCGGGGCCTATTCCATTTGTTTTTACAAATATGAATAGCCTTCAGAAGGCTAATAATTTAGAGAGAGGCTCTCTGAATAACCTTCCATACAGTATTAATATAAACTCTGTTATTACTTAAGAAATAAGTTCACTGTCAAAGAAATAGAATTTAGCTTTAATATCTGTATGCTAGGGCAGAGGTCTGAGAAGGAAATGAAAACCTCAACAGAATAAAATATCATTGATGTAGCAATATAATTTCAATTACAAAAACAAACTGAACTTGCCACCTGTCAGGTGCTGCCACCAAATGTATGCCTTCTTTATTTTAGCTCAGTATCATATCTTTGAATGTATATAGTTTAACGTTATGGTAGATTCTAATATCATGGACTTGTGCCCCAAAACATATCCATGCATTTTTGTAAGATTTCAATGCAACTTTGACTGTTCCTGACAACCCACAGCAATATATTTTTCATAAGTTCTATATAAATCCATTTTTGCCATATCAAATTATTCTGAAGCATTTCATGATTCTATAGCTATAAATTGCTTTCTTTCAAGCCATTCCTGAAGTTGGCATTAAAGCAAAACACAAGTCCACTTATTTAAAATTTATAGCACACAAATTTGTCCTCTGCATAAAAAATACATACAGGAAAACATAAGCAGTCTCCCAGGCATTAACAGTGCTTTTTGCTTTCCTATGTGTTTGCAGAAAAGCACAGATTTTGGTATTTGACCATCATGCGTTACTTGGGGGTTTGTTAGAAGGTTGATTGGCAATGATAGTTAAAAACCTATACAGTACACCATAGGGGTAATTATGTATAGTTATTATTGTGCTGGTATTTGTCCCACATCCACTTAAGTGTGTATGCTTATTTGTATATATTATTTCTATACATTGATTATAGTGCTTGATTCTGATGAAATAGTATTATACATACACACTATTGACGTTTTCATAATTGAAAAATCTCTAAAATAGAGATGGATCTTACAATCTGAGTTCAGTGTTAAGTGAAAAAATATTTCCATGGGCAGGTTTGAGTTGAAAAGTAATTCACAAAATCTAAGTCTGGATATGACATTTTATGGTGCATTAAACAATTTTTCTTTATTTTGTATTTCAATTTAGCCACAGATTAGCATGTTATAAAAATCTAAGTGAGATGAAAAAAATCTTTCAGCATGCATAAAATTTCTCAAATAGGACTGTGGATTTGTAGTATAATTGAAATTTCTTATTTACATAAAGACTCACATAATGGTGTGTGAATGTGGGGTGCTTATAATTTCCACCATTAGTGAGCATTAGAGCAACAGTCTACCTAACATTTTTGCCTATTAGTCTTACTTAAAATTTTTGTTAAAATCAATTTTATACTTGGAACATTGCCCATTGTTAAAAAGTGTAAAAATGGCTTTAATTTAATCCTTTAAAGTGTTGTGAATTCCAAGCTTGCAAGACAAATAAACAGCCTTCACATCTGCATGGTTTTTATGTGACCCCCCAAACTCCACTGTGAACTCATTAGAATATTTGTTGCTAACATCTATTTACAGAGCTTTAAAAGTTTTGCATACATACTAATTCAAAGATTCACTGCTCAGAAATGGCTGTAAGGAAGCCTTATGCCTGCAGATATTTGGCTAAAAGGACTGGCCTTAGACCGTTCCTTACAGCAAAACCTACCATGTGTGGTCTGGGGATGGAACTCAGGTCTATGGTTTAGCTGCAAGAGCTTTTACTTGCTAAGCCAACTCACTGGCCCGTATGCAGAAACTTTTCAATTTAATGAGTTTATCTTATCATAGTGAAGCATTTTCTTTTTTAATAACTAAAAGTAATTCTACAATTTCCTTCAAACAGCATATTTTGAGCCAATAAACCAGATCACAAAAGACTTGAATAGCTTGTTTGGTGCACAAGATTCACTTAAGGCATAGCCAGAAGCACATCGGTATGCTTGCAGGATACTGGGTTTGCTACACGAGTGCTGGATTCAAATTCCAGTTCTCCTGCTTCGCAGCAAGTGTGCTTAACTGATAGGCTGTCTCTTCAGTCTTTCATTTAAATAGTTTGTATTTGTTGCATGTGTACATTTGCCCATTCATGTGGAGGTCAGAGGCCGACACTGAATGTTCATTGCTCTCTGACACAGCATGTTCCTGTTGAACTGGAAATCACAGACTTGCTTGCAAGCTACCAAGAGACCTCTGTTGTATTTCTTATAATTACATTTATGTTAAAAATATGGCAATTAATCAATGGAAGGAGAGGGTCTTCTAAATTAAAAGAGGGAACAGAAGACAAGGCAGAAGCAGGTCATATCATGAGAGGTAGTACAAAGCAAGAAGCAAAAATAACTAAGTTTTAAAGAGAGCATCTTATTTCTTATGGTATTCCTCTTTTATTCCATGAAATCAGGGGTATCTTTATTCTAGACATGGAAGTTTGTCAATTAGGAAATTGATTGGTAGTAGTCATCAGTATTTATTATTAAGTTATTTTTTTTAAATAAATTATGTCAGTTTGTTGCCAAATACTTTTGGTCATTATTATTTATGGGGGTTAGAATGTATTTAATATTAAGTTAACTTAAACGTTATTGAGTACTCTTTGGAGCAGAATTGGTGTTTGTGTTTGTGTGTGTGCCTGTGTGTATCTGTGTGCTTGTGTGTGCACTTGCAAGCGTGTGTGTCTGTGTGTGATTTTCATATTTAGTTCTCAAAAACAAATGCATTTATAGTTCAGCTCTTCTCTTTCACTCTCACTTGTACACATTGAAGTTTTATGAAGCCAATGAGATTCAAATTAGAAAACCAACAGGAATAGATGATGTTTTGCATGTTGGTTGGGATCAACAATGGGATTAGAAAAAAAAAATAACTATTCCGAAATGACTCACTGTATCAGGAAGATACAGAAACAGGCTTTCCTGCTCATCTATGGGAGCTGGACCTGTTTTGTTTATTTAAGTGAGGAAATTTGGGTTCTGAATGATGATGTAATTTTCTCCAAGGTGATGTTGCCAACAGTGGCAGAGCTTGGGTGGGTTGCCATCTCCTCTGGCATCTATGCTACCAATCCATCACTTGCTTGTCTTTAAAAGATGAATACCCATTACCTGTTCCAAAACACAGGAATGGAGGTTGATGAGGAAGAATCGGCAATACTGAATTACAGGCAGGAGAGAGTGAAAAGGTTAGGGTATGATTTATAGTGTACATTTAGTAATCAGCATCACAGACAACAGCTCTTGGGTGGCTTCTTTGTGTTTCAAGGGATGCTCCCAAGAAGATTTTACAGAACGTGAAATAATATAAAATGAGACTTTTTTGAATCATTATTATATCAAGCAGGTCATGAAATTTAAACAAGGTGTCATTTCAGGGAGACACAAAATGATATTACTAGTGTTAATTTAATAGAAAGAAAATTGTGTCCTGTGATGTCTGTGACTCCAGTTTTGAAAGAGTGTTTACCATAGTTCTGTAAGCCTCCTATGTGCTTTAAAGGAGGAGAGTTTTCTCGATTGGACTGAAACTGGAAGAGCACTTAAACAATTGCATGTAAATGTTGTAAGATAAAAAGACTGCCCTTATTTTCACAGGAAGCCCTAGCTTGCCATTTCTATTGTAGCAAGCACGTGATTATGCAGTAAACACGTGATTATGATCAAATTAGGATTTTTAATGTCTAGGGGTGTACACACATACATGGATGGGTGAATATTCATTCAGACAAGTGATAAGCATAAGTCTTACATATAGTCACCAAATAAAGGCACAATCTGAGGATCTTCAAAAGCCGTGTGCTTATTACCACTTAATTTAAAAATAGGTGTGTGTGTGTGTGTGTGTGTGTGTGTGTGTGTGTGTAATGTATGTATGTATGGGATATCTCGATTTGTCTTCTAATTTCGTCTTTAAACATCCTATGTCTGGGAGTTATAGAGTGCTTATTAAGACACAGGTCCAAGGCACGATTTTAAGTAAATAGAACACTCCATGTTCATATTTGCACAATGAATAAATGGGTGAACAGAAAGAAGATGAGGTCTGGGGCACATCAGTGACTACCATTTCATTTTGAATAGTCCCTGGGAAGCTGGCAAAATAACGTGCAAGCCTCCCCTTTGTGTTTCAAATAACAGTTCAATTTATGTTCTGCTTTGACTCAAATAAGTGCTTCTGTATCCTCCCCCCTAGTCTCCAGGCCTCCTGGGTACAGAGCATCTCTCAGGAAGTTGGTTGGCCAAATAGAATACATGTATACTAACAGGCAATCAGACTATTATTAACTTTACAAAGTTAAGTTCTGACAGGAACTCTTTCCATTCATATTCTTCTCAATTAGGAGGTAGGTCAACACAGTCATGCTGTGTTAGGGAAACAAGGAAGCATGCTGACAGGCTAAGGGATCCCCCTAGGAAGTCCTCACAGACAGAGGCTTTGAATTTATAAATCAAAACATTTCCACTTTATTGGATTTATAAATAAAAATAAGCAAGACCACATCTTCTTTCTGGGCTGGCAGACTATCTGAAAACTCGGCAGGTTGGTCTTCGTTGTTCGAAATGACATTCATTACGTAACCATTTCCACCTTCCAATTTAACTTCGGTGCCCCCAGCATATGAAAGTGTTGGCTCGAATTTATTTTGGTGGATTAATATCACGCATCGGACAGGAGGTCTATAATTTCCCTAACACATGAAGTGCTTATGATCACCCACAAGTGGTGTGTTTTAAAATGCATTAGAGATCTCTGACATGCTCTCATGCTCTCCTCTCAGGAAGGTTCCAGGGAGCACAGATGTTCGTTAGTCACGCAGGTGCTGCTGGGTAACTTTCCTGACTGGGGAAATTGGCACTGTCCATGGGAAAATCAGCCTCCCAATCTGCAGAGACGTATGGGATCAGGAGATGCTACTGAAAACATCTTTCACAAACTGCACTCTACGTACTTCCCTTGATTGGTCTTGATCATAAATGTCTGATGGTAGAGAGTTCAGTCCTACAAGACTAATAGGTTCTTTAGTTGAACTATTGTTTCTCCAATGGTCCCTGGGATAGACAGCCACACAGGCAACACCCATGAGCTTCTTAGAAGTAAACATTTCTTTGCTTAAGATCTGCTGAGTTGGAAACTATGGAGGTAAGGCCATAGGTCTCCAAATGACTCTCATCAAAGGAAACTCACAAATATTTTGAAAGGTATTTGGATATGTTTGAAGAAAAGTTTCTCCTGAAAATAAAGTATAAATGTACAAATTTATTATTTTAAATTCATATTGAAGTAAGCATTGTTTGGTTATAGAGGGGATATTTAACTTTCATCTTTCATGTAAAATTATCTACTGAAGAAATGCATAGTAACTGTAAGAAGCATTTAGCCATCCAAAACCCATACAGCCTTCAGTCTGTGACATATGTAAGTACTTCCATATAGTACTATTTGGAAATCACATGAAGAAACAACTTATCCTGGACATTTCACCAAATGCCTATTATCTATTTAAAAACTAAGAAAGAGAATAATTACTGTCTTCATCTTTGAGATAGGAAGACTGAGGTTCTGAAAACAAAATCCTTCCCCATGCTTATTAAATTTCTGAGTGATCACGTAGTGGTCTCTCCTAACTTTCTAAACTCAGTGTTCCTTATAGACTATTTTAAGCCATTAATAATACTTCCACAAGTTCTATCAATATAGAGAATATAGAAAAATGAATGAAAATTTTACTATCAGTAAAATTTTATGAATTTTAAGGTTCTTTATTCTGTACTTATCCTCTATTTCAAGTATAATCAATAGTTCCTGTAATACTAACACATAATTTATTCTAGACATAAGTCATTGATAACTAGCTGTTGCAAGGCATGAATGCATTTCTTTTTTTGTTTTTGTTTTTGTTTTCTGGTTTTGGTTTTTCAGAGACAGGGTTTCTCTGTGTAGCTCCAGCTGTCCTGGAACTCACTCTGTAGACCAGGCTGGCCTCGAACTCAGAAATCCACCTGCCTCTGCGTCCCAAGTGCTGGCTGGGATTAAAGGCGTGCGCCACCACAGCCCGGCATGAATGTATTTCAAATAGGGTGAAACTTTATTCTTCACATAAATAATTTCCAACTAGCAGGACACTCTTCTATGCAAGCTTAAATCCCCCAGGTCTTGTGGTTTTGTCTTAACCCTTAATTTTCCTTAGTGTTATGCAGAGTCTTTTTCCACCATTTTTTTTTCTGATCTGAGAATCTGGTGGGGGTTTTTAAATGTGGGCTATGAATTAAATGATAGTATTGTGATATTAAATGCTGAGGTTTGGGAAATGGGGCTTGGGGGATGGGTAGAGCTGTTGCCTTCACTCTCCCTAAGTTGTTTTTCCAGGGTCATTTGATCAAAACCCTAATTTCTGTGGTAATTGCAACTGAGTTTTGTTGGTGTAGACCAAGAATGCTAATTAGCTTTAGAGGATTTGGGAAACATGTAGTTCAACTTTGAAGTTGGTGAGTTTTCAGTTCAATGGAAAAAAACAAAACCTTAACAAGAGTAGATGGACTAGGAAAACAGATCACCCTTGGAGGGTCTGCCCTCCTGGGTACTCGGCAGGTAATGCCCCTGGCCAACAGGACTGCAGATGCTTTTTGCCTTTGGTATAATTGGAATTAGACCAAGTGTCAAGACTATAAAATTAAAGATCCTGTGTGGTATGTGCTGAGACCCAGTATAGTGCTATCTTGACTCATATACTTTTGATTTTACTGTAACAATATATGTCTTTATGTTGACTTAAAGCAAAACTGAAGGCAAATCTATTGTCTACTTACAGTTAACTAACATAAATCTATTTTCTTGTTTATTTAAAACAACTTAATTTGTATTCAAAATTTAATTTAATATAAGCTCAAGTGTGAAGAGATCACTAAAGAAAAGATAATGCTTCTAGATTATCCTGAAGTTATATAGGAGAATCCGGATAATAAGCATAGGATTTTCCCATAAATCAACGCAATTTAACATCATACTTCTTTTCCTATTCACCATTGATCAGGAAAGATTCAATGGGAAAAAATTTCAATATTGGTATTGAAAGTTCATTTTCATTAAGAAAAATGACCAGTATTGTGACATTAACACCCATCGTCATCTTATAAACATTGAAATACATCAGCTGTGTTTTCAGTGTAATACATGACTGCCATGCAAAATCACTCCACTGGGCTGAACAATAGATACAAATTGGATTTATAAGCTCCAGAGCAACAAAATCAAATTATAGCTTTGTGAATGAAATACTAAACTAAGCACTGAATAATTTTTTTTTAGATCAAAAAGCATGAGAATTGAAATTAAGGGCTTGAAGCTGGAGGGGAACAAGTCGTCCCTACATTTGTATTTTATTTGTATCTTTTCCTGTTAAAGACGTATTTATACTCGTAGCAGTTAGTAATAACAGTCAGAGGATTTCTTCCTTTAATATTTTGGGAAAATTAAAATTAAAGAACACATGGGATATGTTACAAATATAAACAAAGAGAGCAAATGGCAAACAGAAAATTTATAATAAAACTTCAGGCCAAAATGTTAACTATAATAGTAGACACATTTGGAATATTGTCTCCTGTTAACACAGAGTAACCTTTTCATTTCATTAAAACTTAATATCCAGCTTATATTGATAAGAAAATAAACAAAAGTGATACAGAAGGGAGCAAAGTAAGAAAATTTAACTGACATCAAACAAAAACAAAGAAAAGTTTAAAACTTTGAAATTAGGTGATATCTCTACTTTGAGGTAAGGTTAGTTGTTACAATAAAAAAACAATAAAGTGAAATATAGTAAGTCATCTGGACAATCAATTAAGGTATATTTATTATATTGATTTATGTGTCCCATTCATTGTGAGGGGAGTTGGAAAATTGGATGCAGATTTTCCTCCATTGGTTGTGTGTGTGTGGGTGCATATATTCTTATTAAATTTGGTTATTTTTGGAAAACATTTATGGATATCTTATGTAGTGGTGTGGGCAAAAGTTTGTCCTATTCATATAATTTAGATTTTCGTTATGCATTTGATGATATGTCTGTGATTTAACAGAAGAGTTTATGTGTTTGTAGTCAACCATGCCAGTCTGGTGTATGTTTTCCCCCTCCCCTCTCTTTCATCTCTTGGGATGGTCTAAGCCCTCCCTAGCGTCTTCCTCCAACTCTGCTAGATGAGTCCTTTATTTGGAAGTTGGAGCGGGATTCGAGCCTGCGAGGCCATGGAGCCTAATGACCATTTCCTTAGAGTCAGACTTGGCTGGGGAAGCTTGTGACAAATCTTCCCACAGCCGTCCTCCAACTGCTAAGCAGCAAAGATATTTATGTCACAGCGCGTCTCCACACCTGCGGTCAAGGATTTCACGCCGCTCAGGGCTCATTTCATGCGGAGCAGGAGGAAGGGCGCTGAAGCAGCTTTCCCAGGCTGAATATGAGCTCATCTTTCCTGAGAGCTGTCCCACACTTCGCTCAGACCTCAAGAGGGGCGGAAACCAGGCAGCAGAGTATGACCAACCGCCTGCACTTTTCCCCTTATGATGCTGCATTGGGCACAGTTGGATCCACTATGTGTTAAACTGGTAGAACGAAAAAAAAAAAAAAACCCACTAAGGAGATTATGGTGTATTTTGTAACCCCGGGACCTTGTGCACAGGGCATCCCTGTTGATAGTTTTATCAGGACTGAAAGAACCTATTTGGTTCTTTAATAAAACATGACCCTCTTGTATGTGGCCCCTCCCCTTTGGGAGCATTTCCAGCCTCCGGCTCGCTGGAGAGGACCGGTTTTGTTAAATTAAGATTTGGGAGGGAAAGATGATTTAAATGGTATGTATTAAAAGAATTTAAACAGACTGTAAAAACAGATGCAAAAGACCCAACACAGTAAATTTGCTAAGTGCCTGGATTTAGCAGAAATTAAATATGGCATATCCTAGAGCTGGGGTATATTTATTGAGAAATTCAGGTCAAAGAGCACCAGCTTGCTGAACTTGGGTTGCGCTTGCCAGTGGGATGACGGACGCCCCATTGTTGGGGCAGCTGATGCTCAGGCTGGCAAGGATCCTGAGAACATGTTTTAAAAAAGACCCTCTGCTGGCAAAAGGGGTAGAGATGACTTCATGGGACTTCTGAGTCTAGAATTTCTTTGCTTTTATTACCGATTATTTTTGCTGGATTTTTTTTTTTGACGCAGTGTTTTTAACTTTAAAACAAAAATCTAAACAAAAATAACTGTCTACTTCCTGAAGTCACACTGGCATTTGCTGCTGTTCTAACAGTGACCTCATCTCACCCCTCATTCGATGTCTGACAAGGTTGTGGACTGGAGTGAAAACAGCAAATACCCTCCTTTGCTACACTCTGTGTTTGGGCTTCTTTTAGAGACCCAAAGCGAGTGCTCCCTCATCAGCTAACGCCTGTAAAATGGCAACACACACTACCAGACATACACGTTTCATTTAATTGGTTTAATTACGATGCTGTAAATGCATACATGAGAGTGTAAGCACTGAGACAAATATCATGTTCTCAGAGACTTTTGCACAAATATGGTCAGAAAAGCCATTGTAGTCTCAGGATATCATTAGCTCACAAACTTTAACAAAGACTCTCCTCACATGTTTATGGTAGATAAACACACTTTGGTCTTATTTTTATGGGTCGGCTTGCCTATTCAGAAATAGTGGTAGAGCTTCTGGAAATGTCTGGAGACATTATTCAGGTGTACGTAGGCAGAGTGGAATGAGAGCTTCAGCCTGTATAACCTAGCTAGTACTATCCAGCTAGAAGACATTAGATGATCATTTAATAGAGCTCATTTGTCTTTGAAATCCATGGTATTCCTCATGTCCTTCCTAGGATTTCAACTCATTGTGTGCCAACTGCTGGACAAAGAAAGGTCCTATGGCTATTTGAGAAAAATAAATGGAAAGTATTACATAAGTGATATCTTAATTATCACTCATTACTATGCTGATAAATTTATGGTTTTTTTTTTTTTTGGACCTCAAAATCCCAAAATTCAGAAGCAAAATATTGTTTTTTTTTTAGAAGCAAAATATTCTATGTGGATGTTTTTATGTTATCTTTTTCCCTCATAAAACATGATACCAACTATCCTTCAATAAAGAACTTGAAGAAAGGTAAGATTACAGGCAGAGAGGTAGATAAGTTAGGAGAGCTCCTAGACTCACCCAGGCAGTCTAGGTAGTATTTGAATAAGAACAGAACTGCCCCATCAGGACCTAGTCCCAGTAAGGATTTATACTTGGGAAGTCATTCTTCACACTCACAGGAAACAGTTGGTCCTAGCAAAATAATGTGACAGAGCCAGCTATTTCTGTACATTTGGACTTGTTTCTACTAGATGTTTTCAGACATGCCGTCTAATTAAAGGACTCAGCACATGAATGAGGGGCTGTTGTTTCAAGAAAAGAATTTGTGGAACTGTCCTGATGGCTGAGTCTGTAAACAAATGTTTAGTCTATTCAAGTACCCATTCCTCAGGGTTGAAGATGTTCCTGTCTCTGGAGGTCCCCAACCCTGTTTTCTTCAAATGACTACACACATAGCCCCATACTAGGCAAATGCTATGTAGCAGGGAGTGCTTATGAGTAATTTTGGCTGAGAGTTAACTGATAGCAGGTCCCGGCTTCTGTGTTTTTTCCTGAGGATTTGTCACTTCAGAACTTTTCAGGGACAAAACTCCAACTATGATTGAGGCTATCTCCCTTCAGTATTCTTGACTTTCTCTCTCGAGACGGTGTCTCTCACTGAACCTGATGCTTGCCATTCTGGCTAGACTGGTTAGCCAGAGAGCTCCAAAGTCCTCCTGTTTCCTCTCCCAATATTCTGGGGTTGCAGATGAATCTTACTGAGCCAGACGTCTACGTAGGTGCTGGGAATCTGAGCCCAGGTCCCCAACCTGTGCTGCTCTACTGAGTCATTTACCCAGACCCTCCTTTTTTGATAGCTATGGGAAGTATCTCACTGGAGATAACAGTGGCACTGGCGACAACCAATTCTACAGCGCCAATCTTGGTTTTGCAAATTTCCAAGAAGTTTACTAAAAAAATGTCTGTAATATTTGAAGACCCATTTTCAATTTTATATGCTTTTTTTTTTTGATTTTTTGAGACAGGGTTTCTCTGTGTAGCCCTGGCTGTCCTGGAACTCACTCTGTAGACCAGGCTGGCCTTGAACTCAGAAATCCACCTGCCTCTGCCTCCCAAGTGCTAGGATTAAAGGCGTGTGCCACAACGCCCAGCTTTATATGCTTTTTCTTATATCTGAGCAAGAAAAAAAAATAGGCACACATGATATAAATCCTTGAAGCAAAAAGGCATAAGTGGGTCTCAAGGTAACATGTAGACCCCAAAGAGAAGATGCACGGATTCAAAATTACTTGTTCCTAAAAGCTATTTTCAAGAATAAAGTAAATACCCTGAGTATATATGTAAACACTCTAGATGTAAAGCATCTCTATCCCGAGTCCCTGAGCCAAGTTTAAGGGTATATTTCTTTGAACACAATGGCCACTGAGTGTTAACATTGTGCCACCTACTGGACAGCCCGTCAGCTCCTAAGAAACACACTCACAGCTTGGAAATGTGTATTTTACCCACAAGGCTTCAGCAGAGGTAAAACACATGATCCAAACTCTCTGGACTCTTTGATAACAAGTTCTATTCCTTTTTTACTATTGAAGGCCAAAATTGTGACTAACGAGATTCATGTATTCAGAATCAATACTAAAACGTTCCAACAAGAACACTAACAACTTCCTTCATGGGGTCTTTCTTTGTCTAGTGCTTTAGATTGATTCTCCAGCCACTATATCAGATGGATTTATAAGCACTGGGGTCAATGTGAGGAGGAGTTAACAAAATGTTGTAGGAATATTGCAGTGATTATCACCTGATCCTTTGGGAAAGCATGTCTTAGAACCATTATGGGTTGTTTTGGGGCGGGGTCATGGGTTGTTTTTTTTTGGAGGGTGTTATGTATCCTGTACAGAGGGAATAGAAAATTACATATCCTCTATGTACCCAGAGAACACAAATGAGAAAACATTCAAATGTCAGTAAGCAAGTAAAATATTTATCACTACTAATAAAAAAGGCCACTGAATTTAAATATTTATACTAATAAAAGAAAGTCAGTATTAAAAAAGATACAGAGCACACACAAACTGGTCTTCTTATGTATACTTATTCTTATTGTGCCTAGAGGTGGTTCCAGTGTCCTACTCAAAACAGAGCTGTAGCTTAGAAAATTACCAAAAAATATCAAAAAGAAAATGAAGAAGGAGGAGGAGGAGGAGGGAGGGGTAGAGGGAGGGAAGGAGAAAAGACAGAAAGAAAGGAAGGAAGGAAGGAAGAAATGAACTGACCATTTTTGCTTTTGTTATGTTAGCTATGTTAGATTGTTCAAGAAATTTGAACCTTAGTACCAACTTTGTACCTTGCCAAGGTGAAAATTTATATCATAATTTAATTTTTGCATACTGTGAGTTTTTCATATGGGTTTGACCAAGTCCAATGATAGTTTGCTTCAAACACCTTGTGTTAGTTTTGATTTATAAAAAGATAACTTTTAATAAGCTGTCGTGAAAGTTGGTGTGAAAATTGTACTTTAATTTGAAATATTCTTTCTATTTGAAGTTCTATTTACTCAACAGTCTATTGATCATGAACTCACACATCTTAAAAACAACTGCCAGATGTTTTCAACACTTTCCAGGAGGCCTGAATGCTTCTTACTTGGTAGATTTCGACACACTCGGGATATACAAGTCTTTCTAAAACAAAGTGAGTCTAGATAGGAGGGAAGCCAGTGAGAGAGTCCTGAGAAGGAACACATGACTTGTGATTGAAGGTGACACTCCTCATGCCAAAGTCCATTTTTAGTTGACAAAAAAAGAATCTTAAACCTAAAGAGGTGAGGCTGGAGGGGACAGAGCAGGATAAAGGGGCGTGGCTTGCATCAATCAGTAGCTGGTTGGCAAGAAACTTAAGACCAATCAGCAATACTGTCCCTAGTTGAAGCAAAGCACCTTTTCAGAAGGAAGTCCCCTCTTCAGGGATAGAATAATTGCAAAATCATAAAGTTATTAAAACAGAGTAGCTGTCCCATTTGCCAAGCCACGTGCGTGACTCCTGTGCATGCGGGCCATTTTCAAGTGCTACATTCTACCAGGAAAGTTTGGTCATTTACCCTGTGTTGATCATTACATCCAGAGACTTTTGCAGGGGCATGGTAATCTGGAGAGTCAGCCCGGAAGAACCAGAGGAAACTGAGGCACAAAACGTTAAAGTGCTTGCCTTCTGCCCCTCTCAGTAAGTAGTGTGGAGTGTCTGACCTTAGCATATCTGATATCAGAGTCCCTGTGATTAACTACTGCAGCAAGCAGCCTGGTGATGCTGGGGACAGGAAAACTCAAGGTGCCACCTCCCTAGGACTTAACAGGTGATAGGAATATCTATATGATCAGGTTCTGACCAGATAAAGCAGAGCTACTGCTCCTTTGTCAGAACTCTACATGGGGCGGGGGAATATCCTAGAGAAATAGTAGGTGGTCGGAAGGGAATTTCGGCCGATCAGGTTTCAGCCATGTTCATACTGCAAAACAGAGCAGGCCCAGTTAGCTCAGGCCTCTGAGGGGGTATGAAGAAGCTACTGGAAGGCTAACTCCTTATCCTTGAACTGCCTGTGAGCAACCTCTGCTTTACGTACAGGAAATACTCTTTAACACGTAATCATCATTAGGATACAGTCATCATTTTATGTTTTATTTAGGGTGCTAAGGTTTCCATTTATATAAAAAAATCCCCCCCCCCAAAAAAATTCCCTTATATTTCTCCTAGGCAATGATATTCATTTGTGATATCATAGAAGGTACACTTCTTTGATACTTGTCTATTATTTGGTTTCAAATACCAATATTGTTGGACACTAAACCCCATGACTTCCTTAAATGGAGGCTGATAAGACAAACTTTTCTATTCCCTCCCCTATCTGCTAGCCAAATTAGGTTGATTGTTTGTTTGTTTGTTTGTTTGTGTTTTGTTAATAGATAATCTATCAGGAAGTATCTTCCACAGTCTTTTGGGATATCTACTAAGGCCTTTGCCCTTTTGTGGCTCAGCCAAAAGATTTATATTAAAAATCAAGATTATTATCTGATCCAAATTATTTCTACTACTTGCAGTGGACCTGAAGTCCCAAAAGTAGCTGGCGGGGAGGCCTGGGCAAGGCATCCAGGCAAGGAAACAGCTTTTGAGTATGCCCACTCCCTGCTTTTAATGGAGCAAAGTTAATCTTTGAAGAAACATTTTTGTCATTAGGCATAAATCTTTTATAACAATTTTCATAATTTGGTCTAACACCTGAAAATGTCAGAATTATCTCCCACCGGCTTGCTCACACTTGCTCCCTGGTGGCTTTGTCCTGGATAATACCGACTTTTCATTGTAGACTCAGTCTTGGATGGTTCCTATCTGGTGGTTGACATCCTATGTGACAATTTCTCAGCTGCAACTTTGCACCCCCAAATCAGAAGTAATTGAAATGTAATTGCTAACTGTTATGATTCTATGTTCAGGCTACTCATTCTCGCAACACAGGGTATATTCACAGGACCTTGCTCTAAATACATTAGGAGCAGCTGTTTAAATTCCAGATGTCTGATGAACTCTGAGCGAGAATTGGAATGCTGCATTTAGAGAAAAAAAAAACAAGCCCTGTGGAAGAAAGGAAAAGGAAAAGGAATTGGCTTTCTTCCTCATTTGTTTCTTCTGAGGACTGTACTGCAGCCTACTTCTGCTTTCTCTTTAAAAAGGCAGAAACCTTTTGTTCTTTAGCATTAGGGCAAAAACAAAGTGACTAAGAATCAGTGTGTGCAATTATTTCTAATATTCTACCAACGAAGTTATGCTGCAATCTTGACGTGCCCGTCACTGTGGAGGATAATTAAAAGACTTGGAATAGAAGAAGAGTAAGGGTCAATTTTTAACGCCATCAACTAGGTAGATGAACTGTTTCAGCTTATGTTGGAATCTGAGCTGTACTGCCCCCATTCTAGATGAGAATCAAAATAATAATAAAGAATATATAAGGTGTAATTCAGAGGCAGCGTACGATACTGACATATATTTGGCTATATGTTTGCTACCTACCACAACAGAAAATTAAGAGAGAGAGAGGAAAGAGAGAGAGAGGAGAGAGAGAGAGAGAGAGAGAGAGAGAGAGAGAGAGAGAGAGACACGGGGGGGGAGGGAGAGAGAAACTAAACTCACTCCTGCGTGATTCTTGCATGTTTAATAATTTTCCCTTGTATTATATAAAATTAATGAAAGACTTCACTTTGAAAAAATATTTTTTCCTACAAAAATCTGTGCATAAGAAAAGCCAACCAAGCACTACTGACATGTAATGTATGCTTTTGTGTATTCTAGTTGCTGGAATAGTGTTGCTTTTCACCATAGTAAACGTCTATTAAATGAATGGGTGGGGACACTGCTTGGTTGTGTGTGTATGGTGCTCAGCTGGTGTTCAGGAGTTTCGTATATGGGGAGGGTTGTTCTACGAAAGTATGTTAGACAAGGATGACTGCAGTCTTCTTTGAGTATATTGTTTCCCTTATATGTCTTTAAAAAAAACGAGAAAGTGACACTTTAAGCATAGAGCTTAAGTCTTGGGAAAAACTATATATATATATTTTTTTTTTCTAGAGGTGAAAATCTTACAGTTTATGAATTAATGCTATTTTCTCCCATTGTCCCAAGTATGAGGCAGAGGGCACAGGAGTGACAAACTTTTAATGGCTATCTTAAAAATAATTATCAGCCATTTTGAGTGTCATTGGATTTAAAAGGGGTATTATTATTCTACAAAAGGAAGACGATGTTCCCAGAACAAAGCTCAGGACTTTATAGAAAAAGACGCTAGTAGTTAGGGAAACACTTGCCATTGTCTTTGAGCTTTTCATTTTGCTACTAGACAGTGAAACTCCACCATGGGCTTGTAATCAACTCTTTTTGATTAAAATCTACATGGGCTCCTGAAAAGCCACAAACTCAGCACCAAGGAGATGTGATCAAGCATAGAAGTTATATGTGCAGTAGGAATATAGGACAGTGATTGAGACCATAGTGCAGTGTTCAAATCTGCTTCTGCCTCTAGGTATAGGACCTTAATTTCTAAGTTTCACCACCTTCTGAAGTTCACTTGGAATCATCAAAACATCTGTGACAACTGTGTGAAGTAAATGGGAGTAATTCTTTCAAGACCTGCCAGAGTAAGCCTTTGTGTCACAGAAAAATAATTGCACTGGCATATTGGGGATGATCAGAATTAGCATCTTAATTCTAATTTCTTTTTATTGACTTCTTTCCCTTCGGTGGTTTTCAGTCCTTATCACTATGAACTGGAGACAAAGCTATCTCATTCTTGGGCTATTGTACAATCTAAATGAGATAATGTGTGAGCATATTCCATTTGGCAAATATAAATCTGAAATAGAGTAATAGTATGCTTTGTCTGTTTTGGAACTCTGCTTAGACATAAGAGAAATAAAACTATTAATGAATACATTAATATAAAATATGAATCCCAGCCTCTCCTCCATGCAGGTTTGCATTCTAGGTGCCCATCCAAGCCTCCCCAACTTTCCTTTGTCTCCCCTACCTCTTCCCTATCCACCACTGTGGATAAGTCTGAAACCACACCTTTTTCTTATTAAGATCATATCTTGCAAGCTAGACGTTTCTGGACAGCGATGGAATAAGACAGAGAAGGAAATTCTCCTGTATTATTGTGAGCTTGACTTCTTAATAATGACCTAATAATCTTTAAATTTCTGAGGAAGCTAGATAATTTGATGTAAAGTAAGTTCTACCTCAATGGTTTTTCTCTTACTGTTCTAAAATTCATCTGTACCACTAGAGAAACAAATAGCTTTAGATTAAACATGATTTACACTAGAATGTAAGACACGTGTAAGACAAGCAAATGGAGGAGGTGAAATTAATGTAAACACAGATAGAGCAAATAAACAAAAACAGACAAAATCAATAAAAACCACTTACAGAAGACTGAGTAGCCCGAACGTGCTTGAAGGACTTACACAGTTTCCTTAGGGTTTCGGAATGGACAGTCCACTCCAGTTGGCCCCTCACCCCTGTTTGCCCAAGTACACAGAGTACCAAGGTAGTCATCAGATAGGGAAATGAGACTGCCCAGGGAGCATGGAAATGAGCTGTCATGTTCCACAATAGAGCTTGGAAAGTTTATCATCTCTGAGTGAATAGGAAAATTCACCATTTTTAGACTAATTAAAATTCAATGTGTTTTCATTTGCCATTTTGGGCTCATACATTTATTTTTCCCTCCACACCATTAAAACCACAGATACCATGGGTTTCTGACTAGCTTTCATGGAAAGAGTCAAAA
The DNA here is from genome assembly GCA_964023405.1 of Apodemus agrarius. Lineage (NCBI taxonomy): Eukaryota > Metazoa > Chordata > Mammalia > Rodentia > Muridae > Apodemus > Apodemus agrarius. Next base: position 28,677,621 of record OZ030006.1, read on the forward strand.
ATGTAGTTTTGAGATTCTTTTTAAGGTCCAGTTAAGAGTTGTGTTTAATATTTTTGATGTCAATTTTGAAATAATAAATCAACTTGTCTGCAGTTGATCTTGATTTTATTTAAATGAATGAAATTGTCAACTTGACAAATCACAATTTCTCCTTCTGGTAAAGCCCAGTGCACGGTGGAATACTATAAGCCTGGGAAAAAGCATGGTAGCTTCAGAGAAAAAGATTTAGAATAAGGAAAACTTTTATTATTTCTATATATTTTCTAAGACAGAAATCCATGGATCTGCTGCTTCCAGTCATGCAGAATGCAAAAGTGAAGGATATTTTATGTTAAGAGAATGAACTTTGGCTAAGAGAAAGTTAAGAGTAAGTACATGTCTCTTTTCTGATGTACTTACATTCTGATTCTCCTGGGAATCATTTTCAAATCCGCTGTGCTCCCTCGTCCAGAAGGCGTGCTAATGGCACTTACCTTAGCTGGATGCTGCAAATGTCAAATGTATTAAAATCAGTGAAAAGCACACAGCATTAATGGCTCATAGTAAGTTCTATGTAAGCGGAAGATGTATTTTTTCATGATTACTGATATGTATTAATAAACATCAAATCATTCTTAAGTTTTGAAAACCTACCATTTACAGGTTAGTTATGACATAATGCCTTCTTTCAGTTTTACTAATATTCAGCTTGAATATTAGTCTTTAGTATCTTTATCTGCAGCAAAAAGATTAACATTTTGGAATTAACGTTCAAGATTATTACACAAAGAAAACGTCATCATTGCTGATATTTTTTTTTCCTGAAGAGAGTTAAGTGCAGTTTATCCCACATGTAGAAAGCAAGATTTGTGGGTTTGGAGCAAAAAAGCAGTTGATTCGAGCTTGCAGGAGTATGAAAAGTGACACAGAGAGAGACTCTGGGGTAGCTCAAGCAGAGGGAGTTTTTCTTAAGGCATATGTCTGGACTACATGGCATTCCTGTGTGCATTTTGAGTACTGGGCATACTAGGATTATAGATGGAACAGCCAAGAGAGGCCACTCCCGTCACGTGTCTCATTCTCTTCTCCTCCCTGAGTGCAGTGGCACATGAGGCTTTCTACAAAGGCTCATGGCTCCCAGAGACCTTGTCTGCTCTTTGGAGAGAGCACTGGGCAGGAAGTCAGAAGGATGGGGATGCCCTGGCAGAGGTGGTAACCTTCTGCTGGGCAGAACTGTGACACTTCTGCTGTGGTTTCCTTCTTAATGAAAGCATTGGGTTCCTGATCTTAACAAAGGTAAAATATTAATTACCAGGAAAACACACGGCATCACTTTAAAGGCAGAAGTGCTGTTTTAACAAATTAAAAATGCAGCTCAACGAGATCATAACATTCAAATTGGACACCAAGCTGCCGGGCCTCAAATGTGCCTAGACATTAATATTTCAGTAGCTAAAAAGAAAATCCAAGTTTCTCCCTGACCTTCTAGTCACTAGGATAGCATTTCCAATTTGTAAGAATATATATTTTCCTCATGGGATACAGTAAAATCATTTTCCTTTTCAACGGGAAAAGACGCAATCTAGTAAATTCTTATTTTTTCCTGAATTGGCCCCCGAGCGATGATCGTTTGCTTCATTGGGGTTTTTGCCTTAATGCCATCTTTGCTGTCTGTGTGATGTTAGGAATGAAAAAGTGTCCTAATATTGTCCTGACCTTCTAGCTTTGTAGTGGGGCCCAGGCAAGAAGGTGCTGAAGTGGTTTGCATTGCTGTGTGCTCTGTGCCAAGAACGTCTCTGAATCTTGGACCAAAGAGATTCCGTCCAAATGCCCATAAACATCAATATGTTCTGCAAGACACCCTTATGCTTGCCTAGAATTCTACCTGTCCCACATAAGGATGGAAGATCATTACACTGAAAGTTGGGTTAATTAATATGTGAGTTGAGTCAGTTTAAAATTAAATTTGGCAGCAGTAAAATTTGTCTTTTCTTTACCTTTGTTGCCTGAGATGATTTTATAAAAAAAGCACTCTAGAGAGAAAGAACTCCTTAAATAGTCAAGCTTTACTTTAGGAATCACTATTATTTATTATTAAATTTATTATTATTATTATTATTATTATTATTATCATTATTATTATTAATTCTATCCATAGGGTAACCATTAATTATCTTTGAGCTCCAGGGAAGGACAAATGGAGCTTTTATGTTTTGTGGCCATCAAATCACTGGGTGTTAATGATTAATAAATTAATTTGAAGACTCTTTAAAAGAGGAGTTGGTCAAATAACAAAAACTTAAAATCCTAAACCAGTATTATGTTTCACATTTGGTTGTTGTGAAGAAATGTCTGCTTATATATTCAGGCATCTAGAACATTCCATTGGGTGGGGTTTGTGCTATTCCAAGCTGTGGGAAGTTGGACTTTGGAGATAAGTGCAGTCACAGCTCCTATAGGCCGGATGGTGGGATGACAGGCTAACAATCTCCAGGGGGCCCAGAGGTCTGTCGAGCTTGTGGAGAGGGCTCCTTACTTCATCTGTTACAGAGGCTTGACCATCCACGATGATTAATATTCTAATTATAGGACTTTTAAAAGGTCTTCAAGTCATCACCAAATGCCATTAATTGGAGTAGCAGAGAGAAGGAGATTAATCAATCTTAGGTTTGAATTGTCACTCTGCCACATTCAGAAAGCCATGAATTTTCTCACGTTTCTGATCGTGCTTTCTCATTGATGGATTGGGTTTGATAGTACCTTATAAGGACACAGGATGCTATAATAGCATCCTGAGAAGTGACTGAAAAGTGCTGTATGCAGCACATAGTAGGCCCCTATGAATTGTCACTGCCTTTGTTGCTATTTTGTTTTATATCCTAAATCAGGAGGTCCTAGGTTATTATAGAAGACAGAGTTTCTGTTTAGTGTGACTCGCTTCTGGTTATGCTCTATACTGGGAAAATAAGGTATTCTTGTCCCCCCCCCTCTTGAACACAAAATTATAAACAGCACTCAAGTAGCTTTGTCCCCATGCAAGAAACAGAAGTAGAAATGTCCTTAAGGATCCACAATTAAGAACTGGACATATGTAATTTGCATATGATTCCTTTATGTAAAATAGTGCAGTGCTTGATTGTAATCCAAAGCACGTCCTCCTGTCATCCTTTTAATCATACCCGGACTGCATGTAATAGCTGCTATAATGTAAATGCTGTTTAAGGAATTGCTTTAAGTTTTAATTATGTGTAGGTGCATATGTCGGTGGTGTGCACATGTGAATTCAGGTGCCTGTGGAGGCCACTGGTTCCCAATCCCCCTGGCTAGAGCTGGAGTTACAGGCAGCTGTGAGCCATCTGACGTATGTGCGGGGGATTGAACTCCTTCCTCTGCAAGAGCATTGTGTGCTCTTAACCCGTGAGCCATCTCTCCAGCTACTATAGGTGGTAGTTAAACGTTTGCTCATCTTCCTGTGTTTAGGGAATAGCTACAGGGGAAAAAAAATAAAACAGTGTGCCCTCATTCAGCACTGATTTAATTTTTCAAAAGACATTTTTTTTTTTAGTATGGGTGCAGAAACCCAGGGCTGAGACCCCCTGGACAATGGGCGTTTACTTTATGCTTCAGGAGGGTAGGAGGGGGCGCTGGAAACAGTTCTGCGCGTTCAGCTGGAGCTGATGGACGCAGAGCTGTAAGTGATGCTTTCAGTGTTTACAGAAGAAAGCATGATTGGCTCCATAGGCTGACATGGACTCCAGCCTGAAGCAGGAGAAGGGGTGCGATATGCACTCAAAATGAAAATGGATTATTGATTTGGAGGAAATGTTAGGGAGAAATATGTTGAAGTTTTGAGACAACAATTGCAAGTTGATACTTTAAAAGAAGACTTCAGGCTTCACTGGGACTAAAACCACTTCAGGAAAAAAATGTCAGCATCTTTATGGTTAAATTTCAGTAAGTTTTAACTCATCCCTATATGAGCACACGAAGCTGTCTGGATTTGCTGAGAAGATTGGAAAACAGATGACTGTCATTTGTAACCCTGCACTGAAAGAAGAGAAGTTAACACATATTCATAACAAAAGGGACATGTCATAAAACAGCTAGAAAATATTTCATCTTTTTCAAAATTGGCACATTTTTCCTAAAAATGTATATGCAACTTCAAAGGACATAGCCATTCTGAGAATAGTTTAAAATATTAGACTCCCTAGAGGGCTAGGGAAGCTTTTGTTGGTTTTCACCGCAATATGCTAAAGAGAATATGCTACATAAAAGTAAATATACACATATTATATGTGTGAGTGCACACACACACACACACACACACACACACCAGTTTTGAGGCAATAGAATGTAAACTGAGGTTGATAAGCAAGGGTATAAGGTTGGAAGTGAAGAAAGGACTCTAAATCTGGAGTCCATTTTTCTAGTATATTTGTAGCCCCTGAGCTTTTATTAAGGAGCTGCTGAGATTTTCTCCATACCATTGATGGGGAAAAATTAAATGATGTTTTAACATGAGGTGTCTTAAATAGTATTCTTAAAAGAGGGCTACCTCCTTGGACATTAACTGAACAGTTTTGAACAGGGTGTGGCAAGCCCCGAGCTTGACAATCATTCCAGCTGTGTTGTAAATTCAAGACACAGGCACTGGAACGTGGCTGAATATTGGGAGAATATTTAAATATTTTGCTAATGGTAATAAAAGGGCTGAAGGGCTGTTGAAAAAGCTTAGCATCTGTCAGAAACTGGAAGTGCCCCAATATTTGATAATTTGAGAGAAAAGAATACACTGCCAAAGAAATTTCAGTGCAACAATACAATTAAATATTGGTTACAGAAATTGATTGCATTGCACTGAACCAGGTACTTTATTTCTTTGAGAACTAACTCCTTAGAGCTAAAGAATCCAAACTAGTCTCATACATAGGACACTAATGTACATGCTATCTTTAAATAGAAACTTCTATCAGAACAGAGCAAAGTCAAGTGTCCACAGGTGCCCACGGGTGTTGGCGACTGAGCAGGGCTTCAGGCACCATCTAGGGAGAATGGTGGGAGAATGGTGGTCTCCCACATTTATCTTCCAAGGCAGCTCGGTGTCAGGAACTTTTAATATGTTCTTTGATGAGCTTTGTCTCTTCCAAACTCATTTTTTTTTTCAGGAATAAAAGTAAAACCACATTCTAAACACAAGCGCGCGCGCGCGCGCACACGCACACACACACACACACACACACACACACACACACCTGAACACCACACACATTGCTCTTGAAAAGATAATTTGAGAAAATTGTACTTGACAGTATTAATGAACATAGAGGAATGGAACTTTCTACAGATTCTTCCTCAGTGTTCCAACCGTGTGATTTACTTGAATAAAATAACAAAGTTCCAAGCTCTGTAACCTCACCATAGGTCTGTTTTCTAATCTTACACATTAAAGCCAGAAGCATATGATTTTCTGTGTTTTGATCAAATCTAAAACAATTGTTTTAACAAACATTTGTTTTTTTTGTTTTTTTTTTTTTTATCAATTGGAGCTTAGGAAGAACACATTGACACTGAAAGAAACATCGGTGTCATATACCAATCCATGCTTTTCATTATACTCAAGATGGGAAAAATGCCAATGTCTGCCCGAAATAATCATCTATTCATTTATGCTTATTTTTTTAATAGATGTAATATCTTGAGGACAAGGATATGACTTTTTATGTACTGGCAGACTTAAATTAATGCTTGGCATTTAATAGATAATAAAAATGTCTATGAATAAGTGGGATTTTAAAAATAGACATTTAAAATACGTACATAGAACCTACTATGCATAAACCCCCAAGTGCTTTACAAATAAATACTAATTCACTTAATCTACACTAGATAAAATCTTTTAAATAGATGTAGCCTTTATAACCTGGAAAGGTTGAAATACTTGCCTGATTCAACGCAGCCAAGCAGTGATGGAGCTGGGTGTCCTTCCCGAGCACAGCCTTGTCAGAATCTTTGCACTTACCTTATACCACCTTCAAATAAATGCTCTTTAAAAACTTAAGCATATAAATATTCACTTAAAGTATGTTTTATGATGCAGTTAAACCCAGAATAAGAAGCTATGGGTTTGAGTACATCTTTATTTCACTTGATTTGTGATATTAAGCAAGTGTATTAACATAATGGAACCTCAGTTTTCTTATGTATAAAATCAGCGCAGTAGATTTTTACCTCAAAAGCTCATGATGAGGTTCTACAAAATCAATTTGTATGAAAATATTAGAACACAGTTGGCACCCAGAATATGTTATTGGTATGCCAAGGAGAAGGGCTCTAGTTTTTTTCTTCTCCCTTTTCAAAATGCACATATGCACATTGTATATAATATTGGTCTTAGTAAAAGGAAATAAAATTCTCTGCTTCATAAAGCATTTTTTTAATATTTCCTGAAGCTAGAGTTCATGTAGTAAGGCATTTTCTGGATGGTCAGATAGCTTCTTTTCTGGGGAGAATGTTGTAATGTTACAATTTAACTATCTAACATAAAGAATAAAACCTTTCTTCTAGTTAGAGAATCAGCTTATATGCATCACGTACATGGAAACAAGGAGTTGACTGGCAATATGACAAATGACAGTTTTTTTCACCAAGATCCTTCAACTCAAATGGGCTCAAAGGAATCCAAAGCTCAGGCCAGCAATGTAATAAGTAGCCTTTGTGTCCACCAAGACCTTTCTACATGAATAGGGTTTATCAAATCATAGAAAACAGTATCAGCTGATTCTTATCAGTCATGGTTGCATGTTACAATCACCTAAAAATATTCATCAATATCCAGTCCTTTCCCCCCAGCTATTGTGATTTAATTAGGTTGGGTGGGGTCTGGTATGCTTTCATTTTTTCTTTTTGCCTTTTTTTTTTCATAAAATAGAAATTCTCTCAGAGATTCTTATTTGTGGCTCAAGTTGGGAACGTCAGTTCCATTTATTAGTAAATCATCACTGACCCTCCAATTTTCACCTCACATTTACTTTAATAAACACCAACAAAGTATATTATTTTCATTCAAATCACCATTGAAAGAATGCGTGTGTGTGTGAGGTTTTACAGAGATTCATGGAGGGTCATGAAAAACAGAGACACCACGGCATGGCTATATGATATCTTAGCTTGGATTCTTTTAATTGCTTGAAATAAAGGCTATCTTTATTTACCTGAAATCTTCTAAAATTAAGGCTTCCTGGCAAATAGACGCCACAGCAAATATAAACTAAATTTAAATATAAATATCATTAAACAATACAATAGATTTAGTTGTATGTCCTTTGGATCAATTATAGTTAATTCTTCATTATATATAGATTAGAGTATTCAATGTGTTGGTGTGGTCAATAAGCAATAACCATTTTTACAATATGACAAATATTCCACTTAAGGCTTTAGTTATTAAAATTAACTGTAGGTTAGAGTCATTGTTGAGCCAAAACAAATTCTAGTTAAGGGTTGTTTGGGGCTGCTGCAAACAGAATGGAAATGGCTGCGGCACAGTGACAAAATGGAGGACTTTGCAAACCCCGCCCTATCAATTCACCTTATATGAAAGCATACGAAACCAGCCCTTCCAAATTTTTAAAGCAGAATTATTTAACCACTGAAAGTAAGGCAAACAACAAACAATTGTAAATTATGCTTAATAAATATAATAACATTAAAAGCATTCCCACTTGTCCTAAACAGCAAGTCAGTCGGCTTGACTATATAAAATATTTGCCTTCTATCACCATTTCAGACAGTGAAATTTGGAGACACTGCTATTTAATATTGGTTTTAGGACCTACATGGTCAATCTATAGTTTATTTTAAACATTTTTTTCTCTCAGTTGTCCGACAATTTCAACAAATATCCGTGAATAGGCAGGCTCATTCAGAGTCATTTCAACCATAAAGGTTGTCATGGTCATCTAAGGATGGCTCTGCCAGTGCCTGACAAATACAGAGGGGGACGCTCTCAGCCAACCATTGAACTGAGCACAGGGTCCCCAATGGAGAGGCTAGAGAAAGGACTGAAGGAGCTGAAGGGGTTTGCAGCTTCATAGGAGGAACAACAATATGAATCAGCCAGTACCCCCCCCCAGAGCTCCCAGAAACTAAACCACCAACCAAAGAGTATACATGGAGGGACCCATGGCTCCAGCTGCATATTAAGCAGAGGATGGCCTTGTCGGGCATCAATGGGAGGAGAGGCACTTGGTCCTGTGAAGGCTTGATGCCCCATTTTAGGGGGAATGCCAGGACAGGGAAGCCAGAGTTGGTGGCTTGGTGAGCAGGGGGGGGGGATGAGATAGGGGGTTTTGGGAGAAGAAACCAGGAAAGGGGACATTTGACATGTAAATAAAGAAAATATCTAATAAAAATAATGAAAGCATTCCCACTTTGTGCTTAACAGTAAGTCAGCCGGCTTGACTATATAAAACATTTGTCTTCTATCATTACTTCAGACGGGGAAGCTTGGAAATTCGGCCATTTAATATTGGTTTCAGGACCTGCATGGTCAATTGATAGTTTATTTTACACATTTTTTTCTCTCAGTTGTCAATTTCACCAAATATCCGTGAATAGGCAGTCTCATTCAGAGTCATTTCAACCATAAAGGTGGTCATGGTCATCTAAGGATCAACTACTGAAAGTATGTAAGGCCAACAACAAGCAATTATAAATTAACCTTAATAAATATCATAACATTAAAGGCATTCCCACTTTGTCCTTAAGAACAAGCCGGCGGCTTGACTGTATAAAATATTTGTCTTCCATAATTACTTCTGACAGTGAATCTTGGAGACACGGCTATTTAATATTGATTTCAGGACCTACATGGTCAACCTATAGATTATTTTAAACATTTTTTTCCTCAGTTCCCCAGCAATTTCAACAAATAACCTGGTGTACATAGGCTTATTCAGAGTCATTTCAACAACAAAGGTGGTCATGGTTATCTAAAGATCATCCTTCTTTTTCTGATTTTCAATATAGTATAGATTAAATAGTATACAATATACTATTAGATTAAAGGTATCATCAAGACCATTTTTTTCCTCTCAGTTGCCCAATAATTTCAAAAATAATCCTCGAATAGATAGGATTATTCAGAGTCTTTTCAACCATAAAGGTGGTCACGGTCACCTAAAGATCACGCTTCTTCTTCTTTTTTTTTGTATTTACAATATACTAGATTAAATAGTATACAATATATTAGATTTGAAGGTATCATTAAGAACTCTTAGGTAGATTCCAGAACCAAAGCTGGCACAATAGGTGGCAAAATCTAATTGCACTTTTGATTTTTGACTTTGGATTTCCGTGGACCTCAGGAAAACCGACTGCTGACAAAGAGGAATTAATTAGTTGAACCGTTTCTTGATATCCTTCATCCTGGCTTGGAAAGAGCATCATGAAAAAGAAGGCTTATTTGGAAACTATGCACACAACAGATTTTTCCTAATAGGTGTGAAGAATGGCTGCTATGCATAAATGATTGTTGGAAAATAATTCTTTGTAGAACACGACCAAACAAGCAACGCCCTTCACTACTGTACGCAATTCCAAGACCGGGCACAACACTGCCTAGATGCCGATATTCTTTATTTGATACTAAACATCTATTAGGAAAAGCCACAACCTTAAGTCTAGCAATGGCTGTCCTCAACAGTACGGGAGGCTAAAACTTCAGAGAGAAAATTCATATGAATATCACAAAACCCCCACAAACCAGAGAGCTCTTCAACACAAAGTTATACATTATCACACCTTCCAAAGACACCTAGTTTGCCTTAAGCCATGGAAGCAACCGAGACTAAGCCGACCCTACAACAAAACCTCCAAACATCACAGTCAAATTACAATTTTGCAATAAAAAACCACAAAGTATCGGTCTCACTACCACCTTTAGCTATTCCCGGGACCCTCCAAATCTTTAATTCCAATCACCCCTTTCAAAAAGGAAGAAAGAAAGAACAAAAACCCTTCTTCTTACCAGGAATTCTCTTGCTGGATGTCTGGGCACAGCTCAGGTGTTCTCAGGAACTCAGACTTCACTGGGGATGCCAACCTCAGGGTGAGGTAAGCACCAAGGTCCAGTCCGCCCAGGGTCTTGGGCGGCTGGCTCTCCTAGTTTAAGGAGAAAGCAAACTGAATTAGTCTCCAGCACCCCTTCTTGCCCACCTTCCAATTTCCAGACCCTTTAAGCCTCCCTTATGGGATAGGTATAAAGCCCAAGATTGCAAACCAGTCTCCAGGCAAATGTCCTTTCCCGGTTCCTCTCTGCTTTCCAAAGCGCGGGAGGCTCACCTTAGCAGAGCTTGCCTCTGCTCGCCCAGAGATGAAGCTGTGCGCAAACTTCTCCGACTTAAGTCCTTTTCGGTGCGCGCGTCACCGACTCCCTCCTCCCTTCGCGCAGCGCCCGAGGGGGGGCGGACGATCGCAGAGCCAGCCCCGCCCGGACCCTCCCTACGCGTCAGCCCCTCCAGCCCTCGGAGGGAGGGGCTAGCAGCCGCTCCGTGCTCCTCCGGACCCTAAGCCCCGGCGGGAGAGGGTCTGCACTTGCTGCCGCTGCTCCACACCCCGAATCCCCACACCCCAGCGCTTGGAGCCCCGGGAAGCAGGAGAGGGACCCTAGTTAGACTTTGAATAGGGAGGGAGTTGGGGGGTCGACAGATTGGGCTCAGTGATCGTAACCGGTCCTTGGAGGCAGCTGAGAGTCCATCCCCTTCCCTGGAGGATACAAATTCCATAGGGAGGTGAGTTTCCCAAAGAACCCATAGTGGTACCTTGGTTCCAGGAGTGGTCACTCAGGGGACCGCACCAGGGACCCAATGAAGATTGGGATCTGTAGTGGGGCGCGGCAGTAAAAATAGGGTTGGGGGTCGTGAGAAAACAGCTGACCAAGACCTGGAGTGCTGAGTAAGGACCCTGGAGGCAGAGGGTAAGAAAAAACCAGAGGGTCCACCAAGCTCTGGACCCCTCTGGATTTGGGCAGGTGCAACCTAGGGTGCAGGTTGGATTTGGGGGGACATTGTCCTCCACAAAAGAGGTTGTTGCTGGTTTATTATGTTAGGGTGAGTGACCGAAGTGAGGACAGCTAGAAAAGAGTAGTCTGTGGTACCTGACTTGGTATTGAGAACAATTCCCCTTCTCCACTGAAAGCCAGCAGGGGTCCGGGACAATCTGATTCCCGGCGAGGCGCAGCCCGGGCTGGCAGGCAGGCAGGCAGGCGCACCCTGGGAGGAAGGCAAGTTGCTTCCAAGGACAAGCTGCCCTCCGCCTCCTGTCCAGAGCTGGGTGCAGCCAGGCATCAGCGGGCACTTTTTTTTTTTCCTGACTGTTTAAGCAAAAGCCAGGAAAAGCAGTTACCTGTGTGTCCTGGGAATGCAAGGTGGTTGTAGCCGTCGAGGTTACTAACACACCAGCAAAAGAAATAGTAATAATAGAATGGGGGAAGAGACAGACAGCAAGACAAAACACATCCCTGGGCACTCAGAGGTCAAGAGTTTGGGTAGTTCTGGGTGACAGAGATTCAGGTGTCTTGTGAAAGGGGCTGCAGCTCCCTTGTTCGCCCATCCTTGGGTTCCTTGCCCCTGAAGTCAGTGACTCCAGGCACAAGTGTGTGTGCTTCTGCCCTTATTTGAACCCAGAGGAGACTCTTCCACGCAGATAGACTAAAAGGGGCCCCTAATTTGTGTAGTTTGGGATTTTTCATTGTCCCAGTGGAAGACAAATCTGCTCTACAAACAAATTTCATAGGGGGTAGCCTTCTTAGGCCCCCCCACTCCATTTTCCCTCTCCCCTTCCCTTTCTCCTTCAATCGGGTGACTAAGAGGGCTGAGTGAGACTCATCATGCATTCAAACCTAAAGCACTACTCCACTGCAGGGGAAAGAGTCCTCAGACCCTTCATTTCCTGGATCTAAGTGGCAGTAATATTGTTAGCCGTGTGAAATGTGACAAGGGGGAGAAGGATGCTAGCTAGCAAAGGAGAATGTAGAGCAGCAAGCACAAAAGCTATATGCGAAATGTCCTATTTGTACAATTAATTTGTGCTAATATATAAAAAAAATCAAAAGGTAGCCTCTAAATTCAGGATTTAGATGCAAATCTCGACTGTGCTTTAACATCTGTCCTGGGTTCAATAGCTCTCTGATTTCCCAGTTGCTGCTAGCCAGCCGACGTCTGAGCAAACCTTCTTTTAAAAAAATCTTTTGGTAACCTTAATTGCCTTCATGGGTGCAAATGGCACAGAATTATTAAAATTGTTAATGTATATACTGTAGCAACTGCTGGGGGGGGCAAATATGCAGAGTTATTCTTTTGTAGCCCCAAACCACTGAAATATCAGTGAATTGGGGAAATGATTGGTGAGAGGAAGGAAGTGTCACTCACCGTTCAGCAAGCACGGGGGAATTGGTTTGTTGTTGTGGTTGCTGTTGTTGACTGATCCTTGGGCATCCCACGGTATTGATAACAAACAGGAATATTCTGATAGGAAATTGGACGTGTTTCTGTAAAGCCATAGTGTTGTGCACGACTCAGATTAAGAAAAAAAAAAAAAGCAGTGCCTGTGAATTAGCAAGAAGACAGCACACACGTTTTAAAGCCTTAAACCGTGTGTGGTGTAAGCGTAGGCAACCTCAACTAATTGAGGTGCTAATTGTGCCAGAAATTATCTTGGTGAAGCAAGAAGCCCATTATAGCCAGATTTTGGGGAAGGTGATGTAGCTGGAGTGGATCAGGGATGCCACCAAGTGTCTCAAAGTGACTTTGCCTGCAACATTAATTTATTAATACCACAATTGCCATGCACCTGTTGTATGTATTTGGGATCACAGAAGGGCAGCCTCTGTTGCTGTCTTAATGCTCCCAGAATATTTTCTGTTTGGACACAATAAATCCCCAGATGGAAAGATGTGGATGTGTGTGTGTATGTGTGTGTGTGTGTGTGTGTGTGTGTGTGTGACATGAAATAGCACAGATCTGTTTGCCCAGTGATATGGACTTTCTGAGATCTGTTGCTTATTCTAAAATCAGTGTAGTGAAATGGAGTAGAACCTAGCATAGTGGAGCATGTTTGGGGAGTATGGGTGTGGTTCCTTGGAAGTTCAGTCTCTGTTTCTACATGGGACTGTGGGGGGGGGGCTGGACTGCTAAGAGAAAGAGATGTCTTCCTCTGGGTTATAATTAAAGATAACATAAGCTTGATTCAGGATAGCTGTTGCTTTTCAAACAGGATGCCTCATATTTGCAAATAAGCCTTTGAATAAAATAAATTTATCCGTGTGGCATTCAGGAAACAATAAACTTAATTGTTAACCCTACATTTCTGCAATTGTCCCTGATGACTCTTGATTTCAAAGTGCTGACGTTTTTGGGAAAGGTTTTCTGTTTTCCTTCTGTCCCTCTTTAAACATCTTGTCTATCCGGCAGCCGCCGTGCATTTAGGGAGACTCTGTAATCAATGTTGTTTTCCCGTGTCTGGAGACTAAAGAACTAACTTTTATTTCTTTAGAGGGAAAATTCCACCTCTGTCTTTAAAACTCCCCGTCTTCACTGCTCAGAGTGTGGAGTCTCGAAATGCATGAAGTAAAGAGCTTGTCCTTTGACTGGCTAGCTACAGCCAGGGATCTGCCACATCTGCCCGTCAGCTCTGGTCTGACAGGTCTGAGCTGCTGGGCAGGAGGATGCTGCGGCTCTGGTCTTGTCTTTGTAAGCTTGTACAGGGGGCACTGCACTCCCCGAGCCATCTCTCTACCCCTGAGTTTGTTCTCTTTTTAAAAAATAATCTAGACAAAAAGTTTCTCTCAGGGACTTAGTCTGTTCCTTTATTAATTCCTGATAAGCAAAGCTTCCTTGTATTGAAATACACCCCAGCTGGTTACACTCCATTTAGAGCATATTTAATAGTCCTTGGGTTGTCATACACTGGACTAGTCACCCTGGGGTACCCTAAGGTGTACAATGTGCAGTTCCGATCCCCTGGAAGCCCACAGTCACGGACACGCCGTGCTTCCTTTTCGGCCTTCATGAACACACAGCAGCTGGTGATTATCCTGTATGTAATTACCCTTCAGCTTTACAGACCTCAGGATGACAGTGAGAATAATAATTCATCTTGGTAAAAAAAAAATAATTTTCTTCCTTTGAAACAATTTGAACTTTGACTTGATAGATCATTCTTTTCCGGAAGAAAGTCTGCTTTGATTTTTCCTGGCTCTATTTTTTTTCTGACATGGAGATGGTACATCTCACAGTTGTATTTCTCTAAAGAATACACCTCCTGACAGCAGAAAACAAAAACAAAACAAAACAAAACAAAAAAACTAAACTAAAGCAAAGCTGAACCATAAATTCCTGGGGACCTGGGAAATGTCTTTCCTAATTCTACTCAGTATAGAGCTTACTTGGGTTAACAGTTAACTCAGTCAATAAATAACCCATCCTAAGAGGCTGTGGCAGGGTGTATACTACTGAGTCGTAATGGAAACTAATTATTCCATGTCTGATGGAGTTGGGAAATAGATACTTCCTGTTTTATAAAGAGAATTCCAGAGAGTAACCCAGAAATTACGGGGAAAAAAATCTGAAAAAAAAATTGCATGCACCCATTCATTAAAAGAAAAAAAAAAACATGAATAATTGAGTGCCGAGAGCCTGCGTCCTATCGGTGGGGGTGGGAGAGGCAAATAATACTAAGCAGGAGAGCGGCTAATTTCAGGTACTGACGGTGTCAAGGAGATGCTGACAGGCAGCTGAGACGCAGGCGTGGCAGGGGCAGTGTTACTCCACGCATCAGGGAGGGTTCTCGAGCTGAACCCCTTATGCCTTCCTAGAGAAGTCATTATGATGTGCTTGACCCACCCATGCCCTATTAAAGGTCTTGTTTGGCCAGGAATCTCCTCATGCCGGGATTGTGCATGTGTGAGTGTATGTGTGTCTCTATAAAAGGCTCTCTGTAATTTAGTTGTATTTGGTCTGTGCTCCTGAATTTGGAGGAGAGAAACCCTCCAAAGTAGCCCCCAATTTTATGTACCTTTTAGGGCTGCTTCATATTACGCTGTATTAGTAGAAAAACTCTCACTGGGTATTAACCTTTTAGCTTAAATGGTCAGGATATCTTATCAGAATGTGAAGAGGGATATACAACGTCCCCTAGAGCTACAAGCAAAAACCATAAATTGTCTTTAATAGCTGCAGTTCTTAACTTTTGGCTTTATAATGAAAAACCAAGAATTTTATCTGCTCTCCCTTATTGAAAACTTACTATGTACTGGTTTGATTTTTTTTTTTAACCAAGCATCGGTCTTAGCTTAATTCTATAAGGTAGGCACATTTCTATTACGGGGAAACTCGTGCACAGGCAGATGCTGAATGTGTTAAATGCTTTGACAAAGTAACCAGGAATCGACTGCAGGATGATTAATTTGCACACATTCTGGATGGCAACGTTTCCGTAAAGGCAAGGATGGGGATCACCTGTATCCTCAATGCCAGCCAGCACAAGCTGGTCGGAGAACAGAGGAGAGTAAATAACACAGGGCTGTAAGGGCACAGGGTCAGACTCTCTGCCTGATTCCCCCCGGGCTTGCTTTCTTAATGTAAAAAAGAAAAAAAAATCTGATGATTCTAAATAGCGGAAGAGGCTCATGGCAGACATCTGTAAATATTTCAAAAAGAGATTTTAATTATAGAGTTTATTCAGAGAAGGTGACAAAGGTGTACAGATTTTTTCAAAGGCAGAAATTGCAAAAATCAAAGACTCCTTCAGTTTTAAAAGAAAAAAAAACAAAACAAAAAACAAAACAGGACTAGGAATAAGGAAAAGGCTGAATGAGAGGGAGGGACTGGGAAGGGGCAGGCTTGGCATCCCTGGGGGTGATTCTGAACTATCCTGGTCACGCAGGTTGCCGTTCTTCAAAACTGATTACGGAAAATAAATTGATTACAAATGACTGTGTTTACCGGGGGAGAGAGTGAAAGCTCCCCTTCAGTTACCTGCCTCTGTTTTTCCCAGCTCCCAGCTCTGCTTTCTCCACTTCAAAGGGGGCAGTATTTTCCCATGTCCTCTTCATTACTGCTCCGTTTAAAGAATATATTCTATCTGCCGCCTTGTTTCTCCCTGCTGCCTAAACCTTTTCAGATGATTTTCCCCCAGAGGTTTCGAAACCTCTCGTTGACAGATCCTGCCTTCCTGCGTCTTTAAGGGTATCTGCTCAGGATTTTCTCTCTCAGTGATGGGCCCGCTGGATCCCCGGCTTCTTGAAAGTGTCTCTATTGTGAAATATTATTTGAAAAGAGATGTTTATGTTTCTTATGAATCTGAATTAAGTTGTTGTGTGCCATACTAGGCAGACATCACCTGCTGCTATGGGCAGAATTTTAGATTGAGCTGAAGAAGTTAGTGCCTTGCCGTTCAGGTTTTAAAGGGCTGCAAACTGCAGATCTTGGTGCAATGTGGCTTCTCCTTGGTACTTTTGGAATGGGCCTTGCGTGTGTGTGTGTGTGTGTGTGTGTGTGTGCGCGCGCGCGCGCGCGCTCCTGGATGTCAGTTTATGACTACACGATACCTCCTTTAACATTTCTCCACCTTAATTGTTTAAAACATTCTCTCTTAATTAATCTGGCGCACCCAGAATCTGCTAGACTAACTGGTCAGCAAGCCTCAAGAAACCTTTTGTTGTCAGTCCCGTGCCTGGGTATTACAGGTGTGCAGCGTTAGGTCTAAGCTTTCATTGTGGGTGCAGGGCATCTGAACTTTGCTTCTCAAGCGGTGCAGCAGACGCAGATTCTGAATTCCTAAGAAGTTCACATCTTTTTGATGCTGGTTTGTAGGTCATCTTTTGGCAAGTATAGATTCAGGTTATTCCCTTCAAATATACACATGATTTTATATACTGCATTCATTTTAAAATTTGTAAATAAGTTTGATCCTATAATATATGACTTTGTATGACTCCATGAATTATTCTGTGGGTTTTTTTTTCTCTTTAATCTCAAAAAAAAACAGCTTAGTAATTATCTATAGATAGAAATAGCGAGGACGATTGTTTCGAATAGGGAAAGCTTCCTATTGGAGGAAGCTGGGAAAGAAAGTCATTCTTGGAGGTTTTACCAACAGAGGTTTGTAGAGAAGCTGGTGTTTCTGAGCAGAGGAAATGAATGCTGGAGAGGAGATGGGTGGTGCTCATAAGGCAGCAGTGGAGGTGGGGGAGCGTTTGTGATGCTTCTGGGGTTTGGTGGTGACGGGGATCAGAGGTGATAGAGGTAGTGCAGTGGCAGCGGTTCCTCGACTGGTTAGAGGTCCTTGGGGTGTTGTCGGTTTTCAGTAAAGAACAGAGCAGCTTGCCGGTCTTGTGTTGAGCCCTTTCTACTTTTGTGTATGCTAAAAAAAAAAATGGCTTAATTTCCTTGAACCTCAGTTTGCTTATCTAAAAACACAACAAAAATGATAATTATGAGATTATACTTTAGTGATGAAGTAAAGTATGTAAACACCTTAGCAAAATGGAAAGCACATGCCCTATATTAATGAATATTGATAAATTATTGGCAAATGTACCAGGTTCTGCTCTCATTCTTAGCTTGCAGGTGTTCTACTGAGTTGAATTCAGATTTTACAATTTCTAGTTCATGTTTATCTGCCTGGATATACCTTCTGTTGCTCAGAACCAGAGGTCATAGATATGACATTAACCTTCAGATGTTCAATGAATCAAGGCAGTTTAGACCTTTCTTTCTTAAAATTTTCTTCATACATAATTTCAGACCAGTGGAGATTGGCACTTCTAAAATTTAAGAATGTATTTTTTTCCATTTAATAATTTTCAGTAATCTTGATAACTGGGTGACTAATGTCCGAGCATAGGAATTTGGACTATTTTCTATTTATTTTTGTCTTAGCCCATGATCCTTATGCTGTACTACCATTTTCTTGATTACTACGTGAATGCTCCACAAATTACAACATTTAATATTGCCTGGAGATGAGGTCTCCTTGAGACATTCTAATAGTTTACAGCAGTCCAGTCTTCTTGGCTAGGCAACTGTGGTTCTTTAAGACTGGGTTATAAGGCCATCGTGGTCAATTGCTGGGCACTTTTTACCTCTCTGTGCACTTGACTCGGCCAGTCTAGCCCACTTACCTGTTAATAATAATAGTTTTAATTAATTGCATACTCACCACCTGTCAGACAGCTTTGAACAGGTCTCAAGCATTATGTTATTGACCTCTGTGTCAACCCTGAAAGGAACATTTTATTGGCCTTAATTTGTAGATGTTTAAATATTCATAATAGTTAAGAATTTTTATCACTGTCATGAAATGCATACTGCCTTCAGTTCATGTCCCTAGACTTTCCTATTTCTAGGGTCAGCAGCCTCCCCGTCCACACTTTCTAGCTCATCTTCTGCACCTTGCTCATTATTGGCTCTCATTCTGAAAGGTACTTGATATCTTATTGTTTTAGGTAAAATTTCCCAAAACATTCAAAGCTGCAATCAAATCCATAGAACGTATGCAATTTAAAATGTGCCACTAAACTTTCTTATACCGCTTTAGTGGAAAACATTGAAGAGTCACTACTGTGGTATGATTGTTACCCTCCTGTACAATTATGACCTCCATGGAGGAAGAGGGTTTGTCTACTTCATCCTTGGTCTTCATAGCACACAGATATAGTGTGCATTCACAGAGCATTTCCTGAATTAGTTGAACATCTGCTATAACGATTATATACACTGATTATTCATCAGCTAGAAATGGAAGTCCAGGTGCCTCTCACATCAAATTTCAGTTTTCTCATCAGCCGAATGGCCAGGTACAATTGCACAGAAGAGGAGATAGAGACAAAGAAACCAAAAGGATAATTGTCCAGGTGTTTCCAAACTACCGGCATAAACAGAGTGTGGACGCACAGGATCGGCTGCAACTTTGCTGTCTTCCCCACATGCAGATAAATGAGAGTGGCTGGGTGATTCTTTTTTTTTTTCCTTAATATTTTTCATTCTCATATCTATTTTGTTTATTTAATAAAGTGTTTCAAGACATTGAATGATACACATCAGAGTATATTTAGAAAATGAAAACAAGAAATGAACAGCTGATAACCTCACAGAGATAAGCAACATTAGCATTCTGGCTCTTTTCTCCCTTTAGGTTTTCCGTGTAAAAAAAATATTAATGGTATCTGCTTATTTTTCTCTTTTCTTAAATTACATTTAAAATGAGCTGGCCATTCCTTGTGCAATGCGACTCCTCTCATCATTGTCCAGGATCTGATGAATAAAAGCATTCTCTAGAAAATAGAATGATGAGACGTGAACAACTTGAACCCGGAATGCTCTGTCTTACAATGTACATGGCGAGGATCTCAGACACGCACAGAGCACACGATTCCCTTGCGTTTGGTAATTCTTCTCAGAGGTTCCCACTGCTGCCTCTTCTCCCAGCTGGAACTACGGCAGTATGAATAACAGTTACAGACACCTGTGCACAGATCGCTCTGCCAGTACTAACAGGAGCCATTCTCTGGGGGTGAGGGGTGAGGGGTGGGGGGTGGGGTGGGGTGGAGGGAGGAACAGGCATGAGCGTTCGGAGCAAAACACACAGGAAATTTTGGTATTTGCATGAATTTGCTTGTAGGCAGTCATAGTGACCAGATTTAGGAAACGGCAAACAGTCGCATTTCTGCAGCTATGTCGGGTCTTTGAAGTTGTAGACGCTACACGGAGCTCCCTTAAGTGTTTGTACACATTTATTAACTTATATAAACAATGGTTACCTTTCCAGAAAGTTTCATCATTGAAACTAAGTGAGAATGCAGAATCTGGGTGAGGAGGTAGGGGATAGTGTTAGAACAGAATATTGAAGCTGACTGGCTTTAAGTTTTAAGTGTTATTGCTTTCCCTGTGAGGCCTGAAACATCTAGCAATAGAATTTCAGTGTGGCTACAGGTGACGGAAGAACTGCAGATGATCACAGATTGATAATATTTATTTCTTCTTCAAGAAGGATATGGAGATAGATATTCAATAGGAAATAGAAATATTGCTAGTAGGATCTGCCTATGTAAACTCTCCACAGATCTGAGCTTCTTCCTCCCAATTTTCTCTCAGTTATCAGGGGAAGACTCAGGTCTTTAGGAGTGAAAAGAGTTCTACGTCCAAACCAAAATTTCAAGCTAAAGGATGCAGGCAGGAAGTAGGGGTCAGGGTGTGTGTGTGTGTGTGTGTGTGTGTGTATGTGTGTGTGTGTGTGTGTGTGTGTGTGTAACCACTGAAAGGGATATGGTAACTTTCTTTAAAGACTGTTCCAGAAGCTACCTTGTTTCTTTATTCTTTAAAACATACTAGATGGAGCTGGAGAGGTGGTTTGGAGGTTAGGAGCACTGGCTGCTCTTACAGAGGACACAGCATTCATTCTTAGCACCTGCCTGACTGCACTTCTAGGAGATATGATGCCTTTTTTTTTCCTGGCTTTGCATGATACTAGACACACTTGGTATACAGGCATCTATATCCGTAGGCATCACACAAAATAAAATAATAATAAAAAATCCTCACTGGCCTATACTCATACAGTTATGCTCACTTGCAAAGGAATAGGGACAATTTTTATCTTTACCTGAGTGACCATGTATACAAATTATACCATTGTAAAATATGAACACGGTTGAGTACTGAGGGCAGTGTTGATCTTTTCCGGGAGAGATTATTAAGAGCCACTGAAAATAGCATTTACATTTTGTTCTATATGTGTCTGGGTTTCGAGCAGCTATTTAGGGAATTAAATGGTACAATCAAAGCTGCATGGTACAGAAGTGAGCAGACTGCAGCCCAAGGGCCAGAGCCAGCTGCTATCAGTTTTGTAAATAAGGTTGTATGGGGATCCGGGCACACGCACTCATTTGTGTGCCGTTTGTGGCCGTTCCAGCACCACAGAAGCCGGGCAAGGTAGCTGCAGCAGAAAATTTAAATATTTACAGCTCACCTTTCAGAGGAAAAGAAAAATCCACCAGTTCCTGTTCTGAACACTACCGTTTGACGAATTTTGTATTTATCCACCGTTTAAAGCATTCACGTCACTAGTTAAAATAAGTTATTTGACAATTATTATTACATTGAGATGCGTCTATAATAAGACATCTTGGCATTTTGTATACTATCAGTTAGGTGTGAAAGATGAAAAAGAGCCAATGAAAAAGACTAAAAAAAAATGTAATAATGGAGTTTTAATTATTAAAACTGGAAGTGATTTTTTTGACAAAATTTTAGCACCTGTCAAACCTCGGTCATTGGTTTATGGAAGTTAACTATTTTCTCCAGTTCTTTGGAAAGTTCATGAATATTCTGTAACAGAGTAATTCCCACAACTCACATTAAAAACAAACTTGGGGTGTTGCCTTGCACATCTTATAATTCTACTGCAGAGACGGGCCAGTCCCCATGGCTTTCTAGCCAGTTAGCCCTGCCTAACCTGTAAGACCCTGTCTCAGATAGCACTGTGGACCATTACCTGAAGAATGGTAATCAAAGTTGACATCTGACTTCTGCAAACATACACATATATCCACTGAACAAACATACATATATATTCACATATTTGCACACACACACCTTGAAGAGGAGGCAGGATTGCTAGAGCCGGATTTGACAAGCATAATGCTTTCCGGACATTAGCAGACTGATGCAGTAAAAAAAAAAAAAAACAAAAAAAAAACCAAAAAAAAAACATGGGAGCTGGGGTTGCCTCCCGAGAATAGAGCTATTCAGCATTCCCCCATGGAAGACCGAGAGGCTCAGGCTCACTCCTTGCCATGATATTACTGGCAGGAAAGTGGGTTTTTGCTATGGGTGTGGCTCCTAGTGTGCTCCAGTTGATGGCTCCAGACCTATGAGTATGTAGACTAGACTCAACGGACTATATGAAAAAAACAAAAATAGGACAAGAAGTTGCATGGGGGTGGGAGAGTGGGGCAGGTTCTGGGAGGAGTTAAGGGGAGTCATAGGAATTAATATGATCAAATTACATTGTATGCATGGATACAGTTTTCAAAGTTAATAAAAAATATTAAAATCAAAGCAAACCCAAACACTATCCAAGTCTATTTTAATTCGGATGCCCCAAAGGAAGCTCCTAGTGGAGGAATGTGCTATACAGGCTCACCCTTTTTACTGGAATGTGAGACTCTGTGGTCGGATCTTCAAAATAATTATCAGCAGCTCCAGAGCCTCTGCACATCTGTAAAGTGTGATTGCCTCTGCTAAAGCGCCAAAAGGACCTCCTGTATCCGACAGCAGAGAGGACAACATCTGGACTAGTAAGAGCTCTGTAGCATTTGCTATTTTTTTTTTTTGGTATCAATTTAAGATCATTTACTCATACTGAAGTAAATTATGTAAGAAGACCAAAAGCTGTGAGATAGACTTTTTTTTTTTAATATTGAAGCTTTTCAAAAGGGTGCTTGTAATCTGTAAACAACTGGATATATAAAAGGAAAAGTAACTCTAAATTATTTAAGATTTGCCACTTTAATGACAATAAGTAAAATATCTTTTATTTCTTTAGAGGAGCCCTCCTATATTAGAAAAGTAATGTGGCCATGTATATATAAAAGAAGGAATTTCAAAACCTCTATTGCTTTAAAAATTTTATCATTGTCCTTAAACAATGATCACACACACACACACACACACACACACAGACACACACATGAATAAAAGCTGTTTGTCTACCAAAATTGGATTCTTTACCAATTGCAAACTTAATTAACTGGAAAAGGGTTACATTTTACTTAAAATTTATGGTGACTATTAAGAACCATAGAATACTTATTTTGTGATATAGAAATCTCACAGTATTATCAGTAGCTTCCAGGTTTGACTACTTACACATTCTAAGTCATTACCTGAAGAATAAAACTAAAATACTGAATATTTTTTACAGATTCTGGAAATCAAATGCTTAATTTATAAAAGGCAGATGTTACATACTGAAGTTTTGAAACTACATAAAACATATATATGCCTACTAGGGATAGAAGAAAAAAGTTAAGTATTTCAAAACAGACAAGTACCCTAATAGATGTCCAAGACATGGGAGGTACCAGAGAGGTACAAGGCAGCTTCCATGATCAAATACGGGAACGGAAGAGCTCACCTCACACAGAGTCTCTGGCAGGTCTACAGCCCCAAGTGTGCATCTCATTAAAAAATGAGTTTCTTCCTGTTAGTAGAGTGTAAGGTCATTGGAAATGAATGAGAAGAGAGGGAAATATCAGGGCAGTCTTATGTGGATTATCACTGAATATTCTTAGGTAGGGAAAGGCTAATGTTGGTCAGGTCTGTGTGGTAGTCATCTTTGGTTGAAAGCCAGCGAGGTAGGAAGAATGCAATCCAGGTAAAAGATGCCCATGGTTTGGGGTGGAGATGTGTGTTGCAGTGACTAATTTAGATTATTGGCAAGGCAATGGAAAAGAGGAGGTGAATCTTTGCTTTCTTTGCATAAATAAATCCACTTAGTAATGGGGATCTCAAAGCAGGCAGGGGAGAAGAGAAAGAAGAAGAGGAGAGGAAGGAGAAAGAGAATTACTATCAGGGTGACAGACAGGTGATCATGGCACCCCCAGAAGAGAGTGAATGTCAGTTTGGGAACTGTGTAGGGGGAGAACTTTCTTTTTCATATTTAAAGTATTTTTGCCATGTTTCATATTTAATTGATGTTCAGTTGATAGCCACACGTTGATAATGGATTTCTGTACAGAGTTTAGGCCAAAAAAAAAAAAAATGGGTGCTGAAGATAGACATTTGTGACTCACTTTTAAAAAAAGAGTTATCTTCTCTCTTTAAAGAGTATTACTTCTGTGTAACTGAGTGGGTTTGATGAGGGTACATGCATGTTTGTGTGTGTCCAAGGAGGCCAGAAGAGGGTGTCAGATCCCTGGGAACTGAGTTTTAGCCCATGTAAGCTGTGTTATGTTAATGTTAGGAATAGAACTCATATTCTTTGGAAGGGAAGTATGTGATTAAACTATTGAGACATCTCCAAACCTGAAGGACTCATTCTAAATAGGTAATGATTGAGACGGTGAATTTAGATAAATTGCTAGCAACCATTATTAAAGACTATAGGTATATGTGGCACTCACTGTCTAGGAGTATGGGTGATGTTTTCTGTCTAGAGTGATATTTCAGATGGTTTTGTTCCTTTTGGAGGTCAAGGAAATTTCTATGTGGGGCTCCTTTCTCTGTTCCTTGACAGAAAGTGAACCTACCTTGATTTTTATCATTGATCAAAGTTTGGTTTTTCTACCTAATAAGACAATTTTTAAAGGATATACAAAGAAAGCATACCATGGGTACTGGACAGTAGTCACCCAGACAGGAGAGGAAAGCAAATATGGTTTTGTTTTGGCAAGGGTGTTTAACAGTCACATATATCTTCTCACAATTTTCATTCCCTTCATTATTAATTTTACATATAGCAGATTACATTATTCTCAAGAATCTTATCACTTTCAGAAGTAGTACATTTTGCTTAGCAATATAATTTCAAAGATAATCTTACATGTATTGAATTATATATATTGAATTATATATAAATATATATTGAATTTTATATATATATTGAAAACAAGAAGTTAAAATGGCTTCCTGTATTTGATCACTTTCATTTTTTTAGTTTCATAAGGTATCCATCACACTCCACATTGATGGAAATGCGGAGAAATTCATGGCAATTTTTATCTGTTGTCCCTTAACTCTGGTCTATTCTTCCTAGTTCAGCTATTAAATAAGTTTGTTTAATATTTATAGATCAAATTTACTGATGAACTCCATATATACATTTAAAGTTCTTTGAATTATTTACCTCATTGTTCACTTCAACTCAAACTTACTGTTGTTCAGTATTAAACAATCTCCCAAGTGAATGATTATTGAATGTAACACCCCCCTACTTTGGTTGTGTTAAGAGTGAGTTGGTCACACAAGCTCAGAAAACCCTACAGTATTAGAATAATACAAAAGGAAAATCTGGATTTACTCATAGACAATTCAGAGATCTGCAAGATGACTTTGCACTTGTGATGACCTGCTGGGCTGACAGAGACCCAGCCTCCCCTTCTTACTCATTCTCCTTAGCGTCTTGGAGGCAACCTGTACTTTCTCAGAATCTCACCCTTGTTTTCTGTTTACATCCTGTGGCAGGAGATCCACTTTTTTTTTTTTTGTAAGAAAAAAATTCTTTTATCTCGAATTGTTGTTCACTTGAGTACGACTGCTCTCATACTGACAGCAAGTAGAGAGGATGGATTGGGAGGAAGAAAATCACTGCCCTTACCACAGTCAGGTCAGCACCTCACTACTGCTGTCATATCCAGCGCTTAACACTACCCTGAGTCCTTTCCCGAGCCACCGATAGGAATCTCTACAACTTCATGCTTCTGGATTTAAATTGTTAATAAGGCTATTTCATTAGAAATAAAAGCATTGATTGAACTGACTATGGCAAAACTCCTTTACTCTTTAGGATGTTATTGCTGTGATATTTAGAAAAAAAAATACTCCTCTGCCCAAGTGAATTATGCGCATATGAAACTCTTTCAGGCCTGTTACCTTTGCTGATTCGCTGGAGCACACACCTTAGCCCCCTCACAGACATCTGTCCCTGTATTTCGTACTAACTGGGAGCTGTCTCACTGCCTCTGACTTCTACCACAACTCGTGCTTCTAGTCTTTGGAGTTTTATCATCATTTCTAATCTGCTTTCATTAAGTTCTGGCCTCTTCAAACAATGCTTTTAGTATTTATTCCTAATATCCATGTTCATATAAACATAGGTTTAGAATCAGTGGCTCCTTAGAAATCCCACCATCTCTTGTGATAGAGACCTGCCAAAAGTTGTTTTCATAGAGAGCTGTAGAGACTAGTAGGGGAGAGAAACAGGGTGGGGGAGGCTCTTTCTAGGGATACTGACCAGCCCTGATCCCCTTTTCTTGGTAATCATGACAACGTGTGTAGGAAAGATCTCCATGACATTTTGTTCATGATGGCAGGACAGCAGAGCACACTTTCATTTTGCCAGGGTGAAATGATACCCAGATTACTTGTGGAATCCCCTCAGGGTACTGGTGAGCATTACATAAGGCGGGGGGGGGGTGATGGGGTGGGGAGGGGTGGGGTGGGATGGGGGGGTGGGGAGGGTGGGGGAGGGGATTGTACAGAGGCAAACAGCAGATGTCGCTGATATTCCTGCACACCACTGTGGACTCTGAGCACTGCTGTCTTTGTAGATTTGTACCAGAGCAGTTGAAGTGGATGGGAAAACCATCTGTTCAGGGATGCAGGTAAAAGAGAAGACTGTACAATGGTATCCCTTGAATGAATGATGGACACAGCTTACGGTTTCTAGGATGCTGAATACCATTGTTTAGACCCGAGACCATAGTGGCCTGGTGCTTTGAATAAGAATAATAGCACTTCGGGTGGAAATAATAGCACTTCAAGGTTACACAAAGAATGTCTTCTACACCCCTGGACTTGGGACAAAGAGAGGATTGGAGATTGTGGGGGGCGGGGAGGAAAGGGGGGAAGGGAGACATAAGGAATAGGTGATGAGTTCACCATGCTGATAACGTGGAAAATACAAGTTAAATAAGCAACATTCTGTTTCCCTCCTTTGAAATCATCCCTGCTTGATGATTTCTATGAGCAAAATTTCGTCTCCTTTATAAGAATTTAATAGTGGCCTTTGTTAATACTAATTCAGTATTTTCAGTGATCAGTCTTGAGAGAGGTGGTGGTGGTAGTTAGGAGTGAACATTCTGAGGGTAGCCTCGCCACATAGTCAGGTCTGACAAGCTCAAGTTCTGTAAGCCTCAGCTTCTATATCTGTAAAACAGAGATAGTAGTGATAGCCCTGCCTCCACGGGTATTTAAAATGAAAATTAAATAATATTATCATATCATAAATTTGGCATAGTACAGACAGTAGTTGATTTTTTTTTAAACTGTGTGATACTCATTGTATTAATCTGGCTACAAATTTGCTTTCTAAAGTAATTTTCACAAGACACACTAGACTTTGTTAAGCTGTCATGGAAAAGATAACTGTTTTTTTTTTCATTGTTCATTTTCCATGTAGATACATGATTTCAGTTTATCAGCTGTGATCCAATTCCAGCGTTATTCTCAGGCAAAACTGCCTTCTCCAATAAAGGAAAGTGGGCGTAGACCCAGGAAAGGAGGGCAAAGGCTGCGAGTTTGCTCGTCTACGATGCCTTGCTTTGAACCCAAAGAATTCTCTTCTATTATAGTCTGATTTTTGCCTAGAATAAATCCTGCATCTTTTCACATTTTCCAGGGCAGTAGCTTCACTGACAATTTGGTAATCAGATAATTGAGGGTGTTGGCATTGTATCCATTTCTTATCTGGATTCACCAAGTACTTCGAGGAAATAATTTTAACATTTTATATAACATTTGTATATTAACAACAGTAAAACCAGAAGACACTTATAACCAACTGCAATCTCAATATTTCAGTCTTTCTGGAAGCTCTAAAGGTGTGGTGATGGTGGAGGTGGTGGTGGCAGTGTAGACTTCATTCTCCCCCTCCCCCTCCCCCTCCTTCTCTCCCTCCCCCCCCCCACATGCACACAAACACAAAGCCATTACTTAGTCCTGACTCTCCAAATCTCAGTGTTACAACATTTAAAGGGTGCTTGGAGAGTTTTTGACTATAGTTAAAAATTGTGAGCAGCCTTTCATGCATTCTAATTTTTGTGGTGTTTCGAATGTTAACATACACATAAGACAAGACCTTAAGAATACCCATGTCAACGATCTCTAACTATCCCTGGACTCTATCAAGATCACCAAATAAATGAGCAAAAACTTATACTCTAAATGGTGCTTGTCTTTTGCAAATAATTTTCAAGCTAAGAAGGTTTTTTTAAATCAACATATTCTAAAATTGAAATCCAGACTGAAATTTGTAGCAATGTTAGAGAATATAAAAAGGAATAACAGAAAAAAATGAGAGGGAGGGAGGGAGAAAGGGAGGAAGAGAGGGAGAGGGAGAGGGAGAGGGAGAGGGAGAGGGAGAGGGAGAGGGAGAGGGAGAGGGAGAGGGAGAGAGAGAGAGAGAGAGAGAGAGAGAGAGTCACAGAGACACAGAAAGAGACTCACAGAGATACACAGAGACAGAGATACAAAAAGACACGGAGAGAAAGTTTTAGCTTTCCCAGGTTATCACTCAGTCACATAGATGTTAAGAAGCAACAGAGAAAAATTTCTGCTTGTGTTGTTGGGATGGCTAATTTTAATTTGATAAATAACTCCTAATTGTTAGTAAGGACACTTTGAGGCCTGTCTTTGAAGATATGTCCAGAGAGCGTTAGGTGAACAACCAGCTGTGCAGACTGCTTTCCCCTCGCTCTGCCTCCCTTTCCCACGGCTGTGGACGGAACCTTTGCAATCTGTAGACAGAATGGAAGCCTTGTGCCCTCCAGCTGCCCTTTGCCAGGTAGTTAATCACCGCACAGGGAAGAGCCCACGCCCCGATTTCCCTTATAAAGCTTTAGAAACCTAAGTGGTCCGCCCTGTGCCTGATGCCAATGTCTGTGCTCCAGAGCTTTCCTCAGGGGCAGTCAGAGCCAGTCCTCTGCCCCAGAGCTCATGTTGAGCCCCAGACTTCACCTCTGGTGATCCTGCTCCTGGGGTTTGAATGAAAATCCCAACTTTAGAGCATAACGGATGCTTAGTAAATATTTGTGGAATACATGAAAATCATTTGATAGACCTCATTAGGGTTTTGCTGCTAAAACGTTTTTTCTAACATGAACATAAACTTTTCTCAGTGAAAATTAAAAAACAACAACAACAAATATATAGGAAAAACAATGAAATAAATTATATTTGTAAATCATGATGTCTATAAATGTTTATGTCCCAGCTTTGTCCTGCTCTGTTCTCCTCCTCTTCCTCTTCCTTCACCGCCTCCTCCTTTCACTTTTGTTTGGTTTTGTTTTTCATTGAGGAATTACTGCTTCTGGAGAACAGCAACCTTTGGTTCCCACTGATGATTTAGCCCCTAGAAGCTTTTCTGGCTTCCTAGAGATTCAGGAAACTTCGTTAGATGCTTGGTAAAATGTTCTGTATCTTCCTCCAAGCATATCAGTGTCACATGGCCAGATTTCTTTTCCTACAGGGGATGCTTATTCTTTCAACAGAGATTTTAAAGGCTCACTGAGTTTTTACTCAGGAGTGTTTGTGTACAGGCATGCACCACATACAGGGGCCACAGAGGCCAGAAGACCATATCAGATTCCCCTGAAGCTGAGTTGTAGGCAGTTGTGAACTACCCAGAGTGGGTGCACCGGAGTCTGAACTCAGATCCTCTCTAGGAGGAACAAATACTCTTAACCTCTGTACCATTTCTCCAGTTCACAGTCAACGATTTTTAAGTGATCTCTTAACTTCAACTCCAAGAATTACTTAGATATCCAATATTTTCTTTCTCCCCCATCTTTGATTTTATGTTTATTTAATTTTTAAGTTACACACACACACACACACACACACACACACACACACACACACACACATTCTGCCAGCAGCTGTCTTTCCTCTTTTCTTCCTAGTTCTTCCCCGACCCCACCTCCTTCCCCCCCCAGATCCACCCCTCTTCCATTTCCTTTCTCTTCAGAAGAGGGCAGGCCTGCCAGGATTATCAACCAAACATGGGATAGCAAGTTGCAGTAAGACTAGACACATGCCTTCATATTTGAGGCTGGATGAGGCAACCCACTAGGAAGAAAAAGGTCCAATCTTTTCAGCGTCCAAAGCTGTACTACATTTTAATGTTTTAAAACAAAAAAGGTACTTCCTAATCAGTGTGTGTGTGTGTGTGTGTGTGTGTGTGTGTGTATGGTAACTTGTTCTCTAAACCCTTTGTCCCTACCTATGTACCTGCTTGCTAAATTTATCACACAACACTTGATGCATGTTTATAGTAAACGGCATAATGGTATGAGTCCAAATTAGCCCCTCAGCCTCAAAGAGCCCTCATTAAAGGCCATGTGGAAGTAACTGAGGACAGTCGCCAGCCTTCAGCCCCTCAAGCCCAATGGCACAAAGAGGGCCACTCTGTCCACTCAGTGCACGCTGCTTTGATACACGCACAAGGGCGGGATGAGCAAAGAAAGGCCCGTGACCACGCCGAAGCAAACAGGTTCTCATAAAGTTCATCTCATAAACTTCTGGTAGTGATTCAAGACAGGCTCGCCCTTGGAAGGCGTTTAATCCTAATTTCTTTGCGGACGTTTGGAGATTAATAATATAGATCTATACTGTTTGGAACCGAGTCACACATGGCTTGAAGTGCCTCTGTGAGAAATGATGCGGAGTCTCAGGACTAAAGTAATTAAGTGCTTTTTAAGCCACCGGCTTGCACTCAGACTTCCAGGTTTGCAGCTTTGAATGCCTAACTTCAGCACAGTTAGAACTGCTCATGGTATCTTTACCTAAGATTGCTTATTTTATTCTAAAACAAAACAGAAAGAAAAAGAAAAAGAAAAAAAAAAAGAAAACAGCGCGGCTTCAAGATCCCTCACACACATTCAATAGCACAAACAGTTAAAGGAGGTTTGTGTTAAACTCTTTTTCTTACTCAGATATGACAAATACAAACCTACCTAGTATTACAATATCTTTACGTAGATTTCATTGTAATGTATGATACAGATGGTAGGATAGGGAGGTACAAAAAGGTTAATTGTCAAGTAAGTAGGTGAAATATGTTAATTTTCATAATGGACCTAGTCAAACTGATTTTATTAAACATAAAATTTTAAAGGAGAAATAAATCATATTTTTGATCATGGTTTGTAAAAAAACAAAACAAAACTGCAAATAATCTGTCACTATCTTTTACTTGGGAATAAAGATATTATGTGTGTGTGTGTGTGTGTGTGTGTGTGTGTGTACAAAATACAAAAGAAAGAAAATTCATGAGTGTTTTGTTGCATGTAATTTTTCCAGGTGTATCAAAATGTGCTTATTAAAAGTAACTGGACATTTTCTGTATTAAGGTCAGTGTGGCTTGTGTTACTGAATTTTCTTTCTTTGTATTTTGCTCTTTCTTCTTCCTACATTAAAGCCCACTAGGAAAAAAAAAGAGATGCTTCTTTATTTAATATGGGTGCATTAAACCTTTTGGGATTCTAAATTCTTTCGTCAATATGCACGAACACTTCCAAAGCTTGAATAAGATAATGTGGCTTTAAAAAGCGATCCTTCTATTTTTCCCCCTTTTTCTGGAATATAATGTGTAGACAGATAAATGCATAATGCTAGGTAATGGATCTCATCAACTAAGGCATGCCAATAAATCCTTGCACTGACCTTATACATAATGTTTTTCCAAGAAAAATGTCTTAAATGAGAAAAAAAAAATCTATCTCCTTGTTATTTTTTGTTGTGTTTTTTAAGTAAGTTTTTTTTTTTTTTTGGTGTCTGCTATGCATTTTTTCGTCTGTTAACTTTCATGATCCATACAACTTAAATTTGTAATTAAAATAATATATATCATTACAAAACAGTGAAGAAGGTTTGCACGATGACAAAAGAAGTCAGCAGGACAAATTATAGAAAAACACACAAAAATCAAAATGCAAATTCAAAAGAAGTAAATTCTAATCAGTGTAGTCAGTAAGAAAGCATTCCACATAATTTTATCATAAAGCTGCTGTGTCCTGATTGGCTTACCCACCATGGGGCCTTTTGTGTATTCTGGTCCATCTCAGCCATCCACACTGACACCGCATCCTGGCTGATACTTAATATTGATGTCACTAGGTGACCAGTGTTGTCACAGGGTCAAGTTCATACTGGCATCTCACAACTTTAAAGATGTCCCTCTCTTCTCCCTCAAGGCCCTATTTCAGGCAAAAAGATAATTACTCCTTGAGTTTTTGTACATTGAATTCACATCTACATCTTAGGAAGCGTAAAGGAGAATTGTGTGGTGGTAAATCCAGATACATAATAAAAGCCCACACAATACTATTTCTTACTAGTCTTCTGACATCAACTTTAGGTATAGTCTAAAGTTGCACACATCTCTGTGTTTGACACAGGACCTGTCTTAGTGAGGTAACCTGGCTTAGTGAGTTGCCCCAGAAGAACAAGAACATTCCCTGTTTCTAAAAACTGAATTTCTGAAGAAGAATCCCCTTTCTTGGTTTTTCCCTTTCTTGAGTCCAGCATCAAAATAATATTTTGAAATTCACTGCATAGTGTTTACTCAATTGAAGAATGCATCTTTCAGATGGGTTCTGACAGCAGTTTCTTAAATCAAGATGAAATTCATACCAGGTTGAGAATGATTATACTAACAGTGTAAAGAACAGCTTTTATCATATAAAAATTACAAAAAAAATGAAATTCTGTAGTATTTTCTATTGTGGGTACATAAAGGGAAGCCTATGGCATTATCATTTCTGGAAAAACTTCCAAATACATTTCATTTCTCCATGGTCACTGTGCTTTTTCTTTTTCAAGACATCAAGAGTTTTTCAGTATTGCTAAGCACCGATGCAGTGTCAGGGGTATTAATGAGCCCTTCATCCTGGGTGGCTCTTTGTATAGTTAGAGAAGGCTCCAAATTATCTGTCGCAAGCAGTAAACCAACATCAGTCTTCACATGTAACTCATCTCTATGTAAATCCTGTTATCTGCTGGAGGAGTGATCCCTGATGTGGAGCATGAATTCACTGACACATGCATTGCCTCTGAAATAAAATCTTCCAGTACAAACATAAGAAAAATCTCCTTTTTTTTCCCAAGGTAATTATATAGCATATTTCTAAGCATCAGCTATCAGCATCCTAATATTCTTTCAATTGCTTTCTCAATATGGGAAGAAAAGAAAGTTGGTGATGTAATTATCCTCCAGCCCATGTTACGTTAGTTTTGATTAGATATTTGGTTTTTTTGTTTGTTTTATCTCTTTTCCTTTTTTGAAACTGGACCTTGCTATATAGTCCAGGCTGGCCTCCAATCAGCACCCTGGAGTACAAGGGTTTCAAGAGAAGGCATCACCATTGCTGGCTAAGATTTTCTAAAGTATGACATACTTCCCTGAACATCCCCAGGTTCAAAGTGTACAGTTCTTTACCTGTGGCTGGCAATTCTCTTGGTCATGCACCCAATTGTAACAGGTCAGAGCTCTAGTTATGTTATTATGTATTTTCTGCAGGACCTTTCCCTCTTGCTTTAAACTACTTGAAAAATAACTTGACCTAGGAAATGGCTAATTGCTATGTTTTAATGAGGGCCATGGAATAATCATTAGAGAGGCAAATTGGAAATTTAGAACCTTTAGAATTAAAAATATATCATGCTTCTACAATTTTTGTCACAGGGTGGTTTATGGGAAATGAAAAGACAAGCTTGTCAGCAAACGAAACATAAATTTGTGACCTATGAAGCAAATTAGGATAGAATATTATTCCCAGATGTCATTGCTAACATTGACAAGTGAAATGACAGAGTGAGAGATAATTGAGGAAGGGTTTTTTTGTTGTTTGTTTCTTTTTGGTTTTTTTGTTGTTGTTGTCGTTTTTGTTTTGTTTTTCTCAATAGTTAGTTTTGGTTCAACAAAAAAATTCTGTAAGCCTTGAGGTCAGTCATGAAATAGAGTCACATCAAACTGGTCCATTTTTGTCTGGCTTCATCGCTCTGATCCAAAGAAACAATTCTGTTCTATTATAAGATAATCTATCTTAAATTGCAGGCCTTGGCTCAAATTCCTACTTTCTTATATTGGAGAAACTTGCTATATGTTTGGGGTGGTAATTGTATGGGAATATTGATGAACATGACATCTTTCCATTCTCATAACATCCCAGTGCTGAGTGTGTCGATGTGGTTTGGTACCCCTTCTAATTATGGTTTCTTAAACATTAGTTTTCTTGGTCAAAAGTCAAGGCTTCCCTGAAACTTGGTTACTGAGAAACTTATAGTCTCAATGGGAACATATACTATTGTAGCACAATGCTTCAAAAAATAGATCATTTTCTCTTTGATATTTCAAATTTTAGGAGAATTGGGACAAAATATAATTACTTTCACTTTGATTAAGCAAGGCAATAATTTTAGCCATTTCTGTTTCTAACAACATGTAATGAAATTGATAATCACTGAGAATGTGGAACGTCTCTTCCTGCTTCCTGTTTCACTGGAAATATTTTCCCAGTCAGTAGCAATGAGAAAGAATGGAGACTTCAGAAACTAAAACAACACATGTTCATGCAACATGATGAGAAAAATGGAGAACCCCATTATTTCCATTATTAATGTACATCTGCTAATAGAAAGGTTATAAATATCAAAGGTAGATTTTGATTTTGATGTTTAGTACTGTCTAGTCTTTTTCAAGTGCAGTGAGTTGAGACTCTTACTTTTCTTGTTAACTCTGCCTATGGATATTAATTGATGTTCCTCTGTTGTAGAATATAGATATATTCATGGACAGATAAGAAGACTTTTAGATCTTATTTCTCCTTGAGGTCATGTACAGGCAGACAGAAAAAACAAATGCTATATGTTCTCTCTCTCTCTTTCTCTCTTTCTCTTTCTCTCTCTCTCTCTCTCTCTCTCTCTCTCTCTCTCTTTCTCTCTCTGTGGTTATCATATGTGAAATATGAAATAAAGTTAATAATCGGATTGTGATAATCTAGAAGTATTAGGTGAGTCACCTCCCTCCAATATTCATCAATAGAGGAACAGAGGGATAGGGATAGGGCAACCTTAGATTTATTGTCTTCCCATCAGGTCCTATGAACCACAAGTTCTTATGTTACTACCTTTTGTCTTATAGGATTAGCTCCAGTGGACTTGTGTGTTGCCTATATCTTAGCAGTTTATTGATTCTCCACTTCAGAGCTAGAATTTCATGATGAAGAACTGTAGTCATGACCAGCTGTTAATCAGCAGTGTCCAGATATTCTTAGAAAAATTTCTTACCTTATTGTACCTAGGCTTCATGACTTATTTCTAAGCAATATGGTACCACAGAAATGGCGGTTTGTGTATACAAATAAGAGATTCCATTGGTTACTTGTTGCTTTTCTTGGATCACATGGGTTAGGGGAAGATAGCTCCCAAACTCTGTGGATCTATGTTTGTCAAGAAACCTGGATCTCATGTCAATGGCCATTTGTTGCACAATCAAATAACTAACCCATAAATATAATTACTACAAGCTCATGAATCAAGTGTCCAATCTAGATTCACATGGATGTTTCTGGATTTCTGGCACTTACAAATTATGTAATACACTATAGCTTTGTTGTTTCAAACTGCTAGTATTTGCAAATAGCTTGTTGCTTTTTAATTGTCATTGACCTTGTCGCAGAGAATACCACGCTGTGAGAACACTCTTAGAGTGATTGTGTATTAGAGCAAGTTGCAAAATAGAGACACTAGGCTCAAACCTCATAAGAGTGTTCTTACTGAGTTCACGGGGAACCTGTGGCTATTCTAATACTGAGGTGCTTAAATGGATAGATAGATTGAGTAGCTGATTGAGACCTTATGTCAATCCCTCTATCTTTGGAATAATAATAATAATTACAAATGGCCACTTACCCTGTAAGATAAGTAAGAATAATCTTAGATGAAATAACAGATAAGAGCCATATAAACATGTGAACAAACAAATAGCTCCAACAAATGAAAGATGACAGTATTGTCCTTAAAAGGCCAGGTGGATTATAGAAAATAATGTTATACTTCTGAAAAGTTATAAAACAAGAGTAGCCTAAATTTCTCAGGAATCTACATAGAAGATGGAGCAGAAAGAAAGAGAGGTGGCTTGTGACTTCAAGGCAATGATGTTTACAGGTACAACAAGGTAGATGCACATATGGACTAATTATGACAACATGCACAAGACCAACACAAGCTCACAACAGACAAAATCCTAGAATAAAGTAGGGAAGACAGGCTGCTCTGTCTAAATACAAATACAATAGCTGAGAAGCTATTGGTACTTGATTGCTGCTGGAAGAGGGAGAGCCAGTTTTCTTCAGTAGAATTACATTTGGTACATCAACTGCACTCCAGGGCAGGCCTCATGACCATGAGTAGTTGAATAATACAAAATTAACTTGAGAGGAATTAAGGGAGGGAATGTTTATGATCTAAATACATTATATAAAAATTTCAAGTAATAAGTTAATTATTTTTAAAAATGTCTTAGATGGAGAAATTCTCTACCTAAAAGTTGACTATTATAGGATATTAGAATTTTCATTTTCGAGCTGGGCGGTGGTGGCGCATGCCTGTAATCCCAGCACTTGGGAGGCAGAGGCAGGCAGATTTCTGAGTTCGAGGCCAGCCTGGTCTACAGAGTGAGTTCCAGGACAGCCAGGGCTACACAGAGAAACCCTGTCTCGAAAAACCAAAACCAAAAAAAAAAAAAAAAAAAAAAAGGATTTTCATTTTCACTTCTTGAGAATCATAAAAGCTAGCCTTTACTTTCAAAAGAAAATTGAATGGAAATACCGGGAATGAACAGATGTTTATCCACCATGTTGAGCTGCCTTAGAATCTCCCACAAGTGGGTCTTCTGTTTTAATGTCTACACCATCAAAAAAATCCATCATACCAATTCCAATAACCTTTGTTGAGAGATTACAAATGCCATATGTAGCATAAATAAGTTAGTAATATTATGGCTATAACCAGATTGTCACAATATCTCAAAACATTCATTGCTGAGAGTGTTTGTGATTTGCCGTCTATTAGCCTCCAACCTTGAAGAGGTCATGGAGGTGAGGACAAATTATTCTGCAAGAGTTACAACCACTTTGATGTAACATTCTATTGAGTGTTAAATACAACAAGGCTATCATTTGTCAAAATAGTTATTTTCTGGCTTTAATACATATTCACTATAAACACAGAACAAACTCATATATTATAGCATGCTGGAGACTAAAGACAGGTGCTTTATTCTATTATTTTAC
This sequence comes from Apodemus agrarius, assembly GCA_964023405.1. Taxonomy (NCBI): domain Eukaryota; kingdom Metazoa; phylum Chordata; class Mammalia; order Rodentia; family Muridae; genus Apodemus; species Apodemus agrarius. Next base: position 28,714,675 of record OZ030006.1, read on the forward strand.
TCCCACAATCTGGCAAACAATTCTCTAACTTAACAATTGGCCAAGATACATTTAATATTTTTTTTATGAAAATATGTGTCTCGGCAGAGTTATTTGTTAGGATGAGAGAATTTTTTCTTTTAAAATAGACGGTTATGTTGAAATTTCAAATTCTCTAATAGAAAAGAGTTTGCTTATTGCACAATAGACTCAAAGGTTCTTGAGAAGGAGTTCGCATCAGTGTCTATGCCAACTCACACGATGTGGCCTTCCAGAGAGTATTCAGAGTAGCCATAGCATGTACCAAGAGAAGGGAAGAAGGAGGCCTGAGGAGTTGGTTTTGTCCAAGTTTATTTATAGAACCAATACTTCTGGAAAACAAAATATGATATTCTTTTGCTTGAAAACTGGGTTTTCAAATCAAGGCTGTTTCCTTGGTGACATATGGCAGGTCATCAGGAGCAACCAGAGGTACTTGAGTGTGATATCTATTATTTAAATGTTTGGAGGTAACTATTTCAGTAAAGCAAACATACCAAATATAAATATAATAGGAACTGGAATCCTAAAGTCTCATGCCCGAGGGCAGCTGCCCTGGGCTTGACCTGATGAACCAGCCGGGGGGCACAAATGTGTATTTCTTGGCTGTTTGTATTAATTAATTGAACTACCAGAGATGATGTCCTAGGGAAAGAGCAACTCAGATTGGATGGTAAGCAAAGATACCCTGTGATCATTAGGGTTGAGTTAAAGATTGTTGACATCCTAGGTGAGATTAGATTAGAGAGAAATCTCCCCAAGGTCTAGTTAATCACTTTGGAGTGTGGTCACTCTATTGTTGCTTTACTCACTAGGTTTTGTACCCATTGCTTAAAGGTTCACCCTACTCCCATGCTTGTAGATGTAAGCATAGAACACTGATGGAGAAGTCGACTTTGCTGTCCTCTTTGGCTTCCCTTTATCTTCTTCCCTCTAGTAGCTGAGCTTCTGCTATGTGCTTTGATTTTGAACACATATTCTTAAAATTTCTTATTTTATAGTGGTTGGACCCTTAACTTAAAACCTCAGTTTCTTATTTTCTAAAATAACAGGACCCATGAGCTTTGTTTCTCTGTTGCTCTGTTCTTTTGCATCACTTCTCCAGTCTCTATGCTGAGGACCTTTCTGCTAACTGGGCTTTTCCTTCTTTGTGCCTTTTGTGGGTGGATAAGTGTCTCCGAAAGACCCATGTGATAAAAGCATAGTCACAAGCATAGAGCTCTTCTGTGAGGTTGTGGAACTATTAGGAGATGATTTTCAGAAGGAAGATGGAGGAAATTATGTTACCAGAAGGGTACCTTTGAGGAGATATTGGGACTGGGCCTTCCTCTTTTCCTTCCTGGTCACCAGGAAATGAGTAGCATTGTCCTCTTCCATATTTACAGACTTGTTTCTCATCACAGGCCATGAGCAATGAGGCCGGTGACTGGGTCAAAATAGTTGAATGTGTGACTGAATACAAACCTTTCCCCTTTAAATTGATTATCTCATGTGTGTGGCTATAGCAACAGAAGGCTAACCAAACCCTTGGTGGAGAAGTTTAATAATTCTACAGTTACAGAACTTATCACTGTATTTATCCTGGCATATATTTCATTTAGTGTTCTTGGAGATTACATAGATCCCAGAATCTAACAGAAGTTCAACAAACTGCAAAAATAATTTCATATTTATTTTTTGAGAATATATTTTGAGTACATTCATTCCCATCATCTATTCCTTCCAGATCATCTCCATCTCTCTAGCCACTCAACTGCCTCTCTCTCTCTCTCTCTCTCTCTCTCTCTCTCTCTCTCTCTCTCTCTCTCTGTCTCCTTTTAATCTCTCCTTTGATATCTCTTATTTAAACAGCAACTGCAAATAGGGAGTTATCTGACTACTCTTGGTCATGGGGACTGCTCTGAAGTGTGATTTATATGCCCAGTGTCACTCCACTGAAGAAACCTGACCTAGTACTGAATGGGAAACTTTTCTTCCAGGTACATTTGTCACTTCAGAACAACTATTCCCACATCACAGATGACAAGGTAGATAAATCCACCCAAATATCTTAAATCATCATACTCTTTGTTAAGTCCATGAAAAATATTCTGCAGAATATCTAAGACATCTGCTTGAAGTTTACATTCTTCACAAGTCTGCAGGGTGAGGAAGAGAGGGCCGGATTCACATTCATTTTACTTACCTTGCTGTTATCTCTTGGCTTTGATTGATCACCAGTTACAGTTTCCATATCGCTGTTTCCTTCTGCCAGTATCTAGAGAAGTCCACCTTCTTGTGTAGGCTATTAGTCATTGCTCACTGCTTCTAATTCTACCATTAGATGGCAAATAGGAAAGTGGATTTTACAGATCTTGAAAGCAGAGACGGAAGCATCAGAAGCCACTAGATTGCATTTTCTCACATGGAGCATCAGTAAGCTTGCGTTCCTTCAGTTTTGCACATTTACTCATCCAGAGTATATTTAGGAACATACCATGCTAGCAGAAGAGCTGACTATAATATATGTAAATTCACTTCCTTATATGGAGCTATCTTTTTTGTCTTTTTGTGTTAAAATATGTCTCCCAGTCTACCCTGGGCTACGATATAAAAGATTTTGTAGCTCTGGCCTTCAAATTATATACATATATTTTCCCCCTGCATCTAATTTTTCTATCCTCAGTGCCATGCTTGGGTTAACCATTAATAATATTGTATTTTTCTGAAGTCTGAAGAAAAATGTAGTGGAGATGAAAGGTTCTAAGAATTGCCTAGCGTGGATAGAGGTATAAAATAATGTGCTTTGGGAAACATTGCCATCCGTATAAGAATGGATAACTTAGAAAGTCTGGGGTCATAGCATGTAGCTGTAATCCCTCCAGCTGAGAGGCTGAGGCAGAAGAATCTCAGGTTTCAAGGCTAGAATGGAACATCAACAGTATAGAAGGACCTAGTCTTAACTACTCAATGCAACCACCACCACCACCAACAACAAATGTTAATTGCTTCCCATCAAACCAAGAACTTTGTTAGGAAAGTTTTTGGAGGAACACAGTTTGCTCTTAACTCTATTCACCTCCACCCAAACATTTCTAGATAGCATCATTGTCTCCTCAGTAGGTTCTGGGTTTCCAGTTCCTCTTCTGTGTCCTTCTCTGTGTAGCAACACTACATGTCCACCAGTAGGCAGTATCCATGAATAGTGTTTTCTGAGTCTCTTTCCTTTGGGTATCATCAGATCACCTCCCTCACACCAGTGTTCTCTGGCTTAGACACATCTAGAAGTTCTAGAAGGATGCTTTACAATTTCTGTCATATTTGGAAAAACCTGTTTTGAAAGAGCATCTTGTTGCCACATCTGTGACGCTCTTTCCTTCTCTTCTAGCAGCATGAGCCCAGGGGCACTACTTAAGAGCAGAATATTAGAGGCTATTCAGAATTCAATCAGTCTTTTTGGTTGATGACCAACTGTTGTATTCTTGAGTCCCATGTGACAGTGTGGGAACTGGCTTAGAAAAATAAAAAAACCTAATCACGGTTTTGTCTACTTTATTTTAAATGCCTGCACAAGTACAGTGCCTCCTCCAGCCATTTATCATTTATACTTCTGATTCATTCAAATTATAGTAATTAATTGTAATCATATGGAAGTAAATCAACATTTGCCACAGAGTGTTTGTTTAAAGGCATCTATTCATTATAAAAGCTTTCAAATGTCAAATGATGCATAATAGATACGAATATGATTTTTGCCCTAGAATTTTCCCATTACAATATTATTTCTTCTCAAGTGACTTTTTGGGTCCAGCAGTTTTGCTTTCCCAGATTTTTGCATTCCAGCTGTTAACTCATCATAAGGTGAAGCTCTGCCACCTCTGTCTTTTTGCCTTTGGAAATTGGATACACGTAAACTTTAGAAATAACAATATAAATTATGACCCTCAAAGGAGCAGAATGAAAATTAGACTCTAGGAAGTAAAGCGAAGAATTAATAACCGAAGGAAAGTTGAAGTAGGAGTTCATGGTAAATGAATTTGATGCTTCCGATATCTTGCAAGGCTACCGAAGCTCCAGTAACCGTTCCTAAGCTGGCTATGGCGTTAGGTCGAACCCATCATTTCTTCTACTTTCACAGTCTATATCTGGCAATAATGTAGTGTTCAGTATTGACCTCGAAGGGAATTGGCATGACAGGTTCAACTATTTCTTAGTTTGATCAATCCTTAGATATGGATTCAACCTTAAAAAATCTATTCTTCACAAAATTATGATCAGCGTAACTACCTCTGACAGAACACTGACAGCATAGTAATAGATTTCTCTCAGGCCATGACACAGGAGGAAGCGTCAGTATTCAATACTTACCAGATGATTTTAGATAGCTAATTTAAAAAAAACTACAATTAGGAAGAGTTTAGAAACTACATATGCTTTAAACTCTTATTATGAGAAATCTGACTCCCCTTTCTCTCTCCCCCCCACCAACTCAACATCCCACACCCCCAACTACCGACCCATCTAACAACCATCCCACCCACCCATTTATCCAACAGCCAACACACCTGCTCATCCATCCATCTGTCCGTCTGTCCGTCCATCCATCTATCCATCCATCCATCCATCCATCCATCCATCCATCCATCCATCCATCCATCCATCCACCCATTCGTCCCTCCATCCATCCATTCTACTAATCCATCTACCTGCCTGTACCTACCTACCTATGAACCTGCCCTGCCACCCTGTCATCTTCATATACTCCACTCTAAGTTTTTGCAAATCATATTCCCCCCCCTTCTTTGGTTTTAGAAAGAAACCACTAAAGAAAACTCTTTACACTTAATTAAATTCTCATTGCTATTTATTTTAATTCATTCTCTAAAACTCAGGCTATATTTTTTTCCATGCAAGTTTCTGTTTTATTCCATATGTTGCTATGGCATTTCGTAAACAAATCATGTTATACTTACTTCTTTCACCAAATTGTTAATTAAAGGATTTCTTATATCATTTTTGCATATATGACAGCATACTTTGATATTAGCCATTTCTTCTACTATCTTTAAAATGTCCCTCCCTCTTTGCTATTTCCACACCATTAATGGTTTTCATCTTACACTTATGTTATTCAGTTATTCCATGAGATATATTGAAGAAATAGTGATACTTATCTTGATTCACTTTAAGTTCTGCTACAATTGCACACATGGTACAACCATAACACAGAAGAGTGAAGGGCAGATTTTTATCTCAACCTCTTTTTACTTTGTTGATGGTTTGTTCCTCTTGCAGTGTTGTAGCAACCATTCATGCACATGGTATGAGAATATGGCCCACAGATTACCTCATATGAGATTTGAAAATCCTCATATGTCTCAAGTGATCTTTATTTTATATTTTGTTTAGCTATGTTTTAGGGAGTTATTATTTTTGTAAAGTATCTTTGAAACCTGTAAGTATATGACTTTAGTTTGCCACTCTAGGATATGAAATAACACAGGAGCTTATTTTAATTTATATTATGACTAGAATATTTCCTGTGATTGTTTGCTATTGGATTTTTCTTTTCTGAAAATTTGTTCATATTCTTTGCTAATTTTTGATCTTTGAGCCTATTAAAACGCTCTACTCCACTGTAAAGACTTCAGTTCTGATATCATGCATACTTTATTTTTCTGTACCTATCCATATTTTCTGTTTACTAGCATAAATGTACTTAACGTTTATTTTCCTTGCATAAAAAGAACTGTAATTATTTAGTACATAATGATGAATGTATCACAACATTAATTTATTTAAGTATCAGAAATTAAGATTTCTAGTAATTTCACCAATCCTTAATGGCTGCCACTTAAATTTCACAAAAGTTCTCAATCATTTTTAGATTTTTCATGCAATCTTTCAGTCATATTATTTTCTCCTCTGAAAAAATATGCATATACATTCACATACATGCACATGTTTTGACACATGCATATATATTCACATACATGCACATGTTTGGACACATAATTGCATTATATAATAGACAATTTTCTCTTGTACTTCCTTATCTTTCTTATTTCTAATTTTGATCACATCAATAAGTCAAGTTAATAACATCAAATGTATGTTGCAATATTTTTCTTCCTGATTCAATAAGGCTTTTTAAATTAAATTTTGTACATTAAATATTTCTATTACATTATTATATCATCTTATACCTAAACAACATGTATATTTTATTTATATCACTGTTATTTCTAAAATAAAATATATCCATTTAATAGCAGTTTGATGAGTTTTAAACAATGTGAATAATTATGTAACAATACAACATCATGACATAGAACTTTTTCAAGCCCCACCCATTCCTTTTATCCCCTTTCCCTTTTCATTTTGCTAGTGAATGACGCAGTTCACTTTAGTTTGGATTTACATTCTTCTCATGAATACCAGCATTGTGCATGGTGCAGGTATCTCTTAGATTCCTTTGACATTTTTATGTCAAAGATCAATTGAAATATTGGGCTCACTTTCAAATTGGGCCATTTGCCTTCCAGTTACAGAACCATAGTAATATTTTGTCTTCAAGTTTATGTTTGACTCAACATACAAAGATATTTTTCTAATCTAATGTAGCTTGTTTTTTTGTTTGTTTTTGGTTTTTAAATATGGTGTTTTTTTTTAGGACCAGAAGTTAGCAATTTTTATAAAGTCTTGTTAACTATTTTTCTTTGTGGTTGATGCTTTTCATTTTATTGCATTAAATTTTTATCTGTAGGCCATGAAAATTATCTCTTATGTTCCCTTCTAAAAGTATTTTACTACTAGGTCTACACTTAGATCAATCAGTAAACAATTTGAATTAGCCTAGCAAGTATAACATGAGTTAAAAGTTGAGTGCTCATCCTAAGTGAGCTAACCCAATCACAAAAGAATACACATGAAATGCAATCACTGATAAGTGCATATTAATGACCCCAAGAGCTCTGAATACTCAAGACACAATTAGCAAATCAAAAGATTCCCAAGAAGAAGAAAGGAAAGGACCCTGGTCCTGAAAAGACTGAATCCAGTTTTGTAGCAGAGTATCAGAACAGAGAAATGGAGGGGGGGGGTGATTGGGGAATGGGTGGAGGGAAGAGGACTTATGGGACATATGGTGAGGGGGGAACTGGGAAAGGGGAAAGCCTTTGGAATGTAAACAAAATATATAGAAAATAAAAAATATCAAAAAAAAGTTGAGTGTTTTTCCTTATATACATCATAATCCATTGAAAGTATTTTCCTCATAAATTTTCCTTGGCATTTATGTCAGAAATAGATTGACCACACACCCATGTGTGTCATCTTCTAAACAATGCTCTTTTGTTTCCATCTATGGATATGGTTACTCTTGTTCCAACTGACGCTCTGGGTTTTTATTAAAAAACATAAAAGGGGGAGATAGGTTTCTCCAAAACAATTTCCCTTACTTCAAAATTATTGGAAAATTTTAGGGTCTGTTTATTAATTTGTAGACAAAAAAACAGCTGAAATTTTGGTACAGACCTATTTGAAAGAGACAGACTTCCCTTCTTAAAAGCACTAGATTTTCAGTCTTTATTTGTGGTTGACTCCACTTATTCAGGAATCCTTTGCTGAATGCTCTGAAGGTTTTAAGCCTAGAATTCTCACACATAATATAGGGACTATTTCGATAAGAATATTCTCTAAAAATATGTCTAATATTCTTTATTACTTTATATGGAGTTATTTACTGAAGGCTATTTTCCAGTTCATTGCTGTGCACCAGAAAAACAATTAATTTCTGCATGTTCACTTATATCCTACAACTGTGTTAATGTCTGTGATTAGTTCCAATTTCCTTTTAATTAGATTCTTTAGGGATTACTATATTTACAATAATGGTGTCTATACCTACAGATTGGAATATTCTTCTGCTTGCTGTCTGTATTCCTTTAGTTTATTATTCTCCTAAGTATAATTAGTCAGAGCTGAGTCTTGTCTGGTTTGCAGCATTGTGGATCTAACATCCATTTTTTTCTTATTAAGCATGACATTGACTTAGGTTTTTGTACCTTTTTTTTTTTTTTTAAATCACAGAATGACCCGCCCTTTCCTCTCTTTTTGCTATTTGGTCTGCCACAGATTTGTAATGGAATCATGAGTGAATATTAAATTTTGTCATTTTTTTTAAAACTCTGATAGGATTTGATAGCTTTTCTTCACATCCCTTCCCCTCCTCATCCCCTCCTATATCCTCCTCACCTCCATACCCATCCAACTCTCTCTCTCTCTCTCTCTCTCTCTCTCTCTCTCTCTCTCAACAAAATGAAACCAACCCCCCAAAACAAACACATCTAGCAAGATAAAAAGACACCAAACAAAAGCAAAAAGCACACACAAAACATATTGTGTCCATTTGCATAGGCAGCTTCTCCTGGGCACCAGGTCTGCACTGGAATGTGGCTGACACACCAGACACACTCTGCTGGAGAAAATCAGTTTTCTTTTTTCCAATTGCAAATAGCTTCTCAGTAAGGGGTGGGACTTTGTCTTCTCTTTTCCTTCAAAGTCCTGGGACTTTCTTTAGTCTGTTAATATAAAAAATAAATGGTTTTACTTTTAAAAATGAAAACTTAGTATATGCAAACTGAATCTCACTTGAACATGGTGCAATAGTCTGTTATTTATTGTCCATGTATTATTCTTTTTATTTTGTAAAAGTTGATTTGGGTTTAGGGTTCTATATTTGTTTTCTATAGGAATATTCATGAAGTTCCACGAATTTAGCTGATCAATGACTATTTCATAGTTTCATGGGACCTAAATTTATTATGACAAGGTTGAATCATCTGGATTTTAAGGGCTGAAAGTTGAATTTCAGCTGGATTGCATTTTTGACTAGAGACTCAAGAGAAAATGAGTGTCAGAATCCATTCAGGTTGTTGGCAGAATTCATTCTCTTCTGTTTGTAGTGCTGAGTTCTACATTGTTGACCATCCGTGTGGGGCTGCTTTCAGCAATTAGAGGACAGGTTCAGTCCTCTTTGCACTGTCCCCAGAATCACTGTGCTACATCACACTCTGTTTTGGAAAGTCAGACTTCCTCTTTATTCAGCAGGAGATATTCTCTCCTTTTACATGTACATGTCGTTTGATCAGACTCACCTAGCTATGGTTAGCTTTAAGGATAACACTACCTGTAACCTATCCTAGCCACTGGAGTAATAGCTGTCAGATTCAAGAATCAGGCATTAGGCAATGCAGAACATGTCTCACAAGAGTCTTAAGTCAAGCTCTCAACTCAGCCTGCCACAGGATGCCATCTGGCCCTTAAAGATTCAAGTCCCTGCCAAAGCACAACTCCTTCTCTCTCACACTCAAGGATTCCAAGAGTTTCACCCAATTACAACACGGGCCCAAATCCAGAAGCTTATCCCAAGCTCATGAGCTGAAAAGTCCAAATCCTGAGTCTGAGAACCATTACAAAGTGGCAAGCTGTGGCCCTTCCTGAGATCAGCAATCCAAAAGATACAAAGCTACCAGGCCGATCAGTTCTAGGTAGCAGTCAACATGGTGGCCACAAGTTTGACTAGACAGTCAGTCCTTGCAAGTCGTTATACCTCCATTTGTAGTGATCACCATCCAAGTGGGAGCAACCAACCAATTATAGGCACAGTATGATGTATGCAAATAGTACACATGCACATGCACATTTTCTTTTTATTTGTCTTGTTTTGATCTGTTGAGAGCAAGTTCAAGTTGGCCTCCAATTTACTATGTAGCCAAAGACAGCCTTGATGAACATCTGCATCCAACTTCCGAATACTGGAATTACACTCCTGCAACTTTGTCCATGGCACATGCAATACTGGGGATCAACTCAGGGCCCTAAGCAAGCTGGACATGCACTCTGAGGATGGAGCCATGTTTCAGTCCTCTCTTAACAAATCATTGATTTCTGTTTTTATATTTACTATTCCCTTCTTTCCTCTTGCTCTGAGTACAATTTATTAACCTCTCTAGTTTATAATGAAGAATATAAGACCCTTGATTTAAAATATTCTCTTTGTATATGACTGTCCATTTTTAACTTCATTCAAAACTAAAATTCTATGTTTTGCTTTAATTCCACTCCAACATATTGGTGTATTATACCTTATTTTCTTCTTCACACTGTTTTTTAATTTTTGTGTGTAATTTCTTCCTTAGTCCATGGGTTACTACATAAGAAGACTATATATGTGGGGAATTTTCTAGATATTTATTTTGATCATTTGCATGCTAACACTACTTTTGCTAGGGAGTATGAAAATGTCCACTTTTAAAAATATTTGAAAGATTTATCTTACATTCTATCCTTTGACCATGTATATTTTATAAGCACTTTAAACAATTATGTACCTTGAGCTTTTTGGTATACTATTATAAATATCTGATTACAGGGTTCATCTGGCTAATAATGTCATTTCAATTTTCAATTTATTTCTTGGGACTGTGAGTTGGCTCAAAAGATTAAGGAAGACTTTCAATTAGAGACCTTTTTGTATAAGTACCTTCCTTTCCTGGACATTGGTAATTCCTTATTAAGATAAGACAGCTCTTTGGTGGGATATGAATGGTTGGGTCACAGTGGCCCAACTACTTAGTACAAGGGGGACACAGGAATAGTTTTGTTCTTATTCCATTCCAGTTCCCAAAATGTCACACAGCAGACAGTGGCCAGTTGTCTTGGGTGAATTTACACATTACAGTAGATATTTTCCTATATTCTCTATGTGCTTTTCTTTCCAGGGCAGCCCTCTGAGACTGAATTTCTTCATCTGAGGATACATATTGGTGAGTTTCTTCTGGGAAGACCTAGCCTCTATCTCCCCTTTTTGTTAACCCTTTGATTGTTGGTTGTAGATCCAATTGGTCCTGCATCACAAGTCCTTTGCAGATACCTGTCTTCTCAGGAGTTCTTTCAATAAGGTAGGATACCCCTGTGAGAAAGTTACACTTCATTGAGTTGCATATACCTTGTGCCTCTTTTTCTCTGGAGGCTGTCCTGTTAGAACTCAGGGTCACTGATCTCCTGCCTTTCCATAGGATGACCCTTTAAATACTTTATCAAGACCATTAATGACAATAACAAAGGGCTACCTAATGAGCTAGAAAAGGTAGAGATGACATTATGCAGTAAATTGAGGATGACAGCAAATAAATAAGACAGTATTGCAGAAACAAGGTAGAAACCTAGGACAATCTTCAAACAGATTCCTCCTCACTAAAATAGAACTCTCCCTAACAGGTGGTACTGAATAATGTTTCGTTTCTTTCATAGGCTCCTGAAGATCTTTTGAACCAACTTTCACCAGTCTGCATTAGACTACATTTGTTGTTCAAGAGGAGCAATTACTAATACTCATTAAACTCATGAATGCGACATCAAGCCCTATCCATCATGCTCACCGCTTTTATGATATTATCCTTCGAAATTTCCCTGTCTATTTCCCTTCTAACACCGAAGAGATCACCAGTGCCGAACTTAGGGATTTCATTCTTGATCTCTTTCTCCAGGGTGATCTCATGGATTTCACCTGGGATGAAGTAATGCAGTTCCTGGAACTTCCATAAAGCATGCCATTATGTCTCTCCTTACAATAAAAGTGGATCTCTATCTTGTTTGTCTGTGTGGTCATTTTTCTAATAGTGCTATGTCCCACTAGTATGTTACACCTAACTACTATTTTACTCCTTGGGCTAACTTTAAGCCTCACAACACACATACTTCTCTGACTTCATGTTACTCACGAAGTAAAAATTCCTTAAAATTATAAATTCTTATAATTATATAAGAATCTGAGGCCCTGACACATAGACAGCAGAGGACTACCTGGTCTGGCCTCCCTGAGAGAAGACACATCTATCCCACAAGAGACTTGAGGCCTCAGGGAGTGGGGAGGTCTGGTGGGGTTGGGGTTCGGGACATCCTTTTGGAGATGGGGAAGGAAGAATGGAATGAGGAGTTGTCTGAGGGCAGACTGGGAGGGTGATAATGACTTTATTGTAAAAAAAGATCAAATAATAATAATAGTAATAATAATAATAATAATGGAAAAAGAATCTTATAAATTCCTAAAAATCTAAAGATTTTCTTACTCAAGTGACTACTGGTATAGTCTGTCTCTTCTTCTCAAGTGACAGGGATAGTAATGTGTAGCTACACCTTTAAATGGATATGACAACACCAACTCATACCCTTGATAAAAAGAGATGCTTCAATGCTGATCAAATGAAATAGCCCTAGTAATCCCATCAAAATAACATAATAACTTTTAAAATATGACTGTCCAAGAACAGCTCACAACTACATCTCCCGTTATAACCCAGTTGTTACCCATGTTAAGCTTGGCCTTCAAGAACTAATGTGTATATTAAGGTAGGGAACAGAGAAATGCTTTCTATTCTAGATAAGTAGTCTGTCTAACACTCTGTATTGTACTCTGACTCTAAAATGGAGTCAACATGAATATACAAGTTAGCAAGTCTAGTACAATCTAAAAGTATTCTGTCCTATTCACCCCAAGATGAGAGGCAGCTGAAGTAAAAATCTAGTGAAATTCACCTTGTCACACCATTATAAGAACACTAAAAAAACTGTCAATTCCCTGAACAAATACTCACAAAACATGCTACTGAGTATCTATAATGATGAGAACATCTAGATATTAGTCAATCCTATCCTTAATTGAAAACAAAACCCTCCATCAGTCGGGCCACAGGGATAGCCTATGCAGTCCTTCATCAGGGCAATACTAGTTTCATATTATTTCTTTCATTTACTTTTGAAACTCCACAACAGTGGTCAGCTTTTTTGGTCACATTTAACACCTGCCCAACTACGAAGGTCTTTTCATTTTCTATGGCATAATGTCTTGTCAAATAAACTGACACTGCAGTTTATATTACACCAGACATTTAAGTTTTTCTTGTCAATTAATCAATCCTAACTTCTATATTTTACTCAGCTAGCCCAAAGCGATTCAATTAGTTCTTTTATTTGTAAGATTGTTAATGTGTGGTGCAGGGACAGCTGGTCCTGTCCTTGCATTCTTGCCCATTATCCCCTTTCTGCTCTTCCAGCAGTGTGTTGTGACTACATCTTAAATGCTTTTAAGATCCTACTGGACCAAGCTGATTCATTAGTGTCATGATGGCTAACTGCTGTCTATTTCTAGAGGAGATCTCTGGTATCTGTGCCAACAAGTCAGAACAGTTTGGGACATAGTAAAAAGACGGAATCTGGATAGACTGATAGAAATTGAGGGAGGTAAAGATACAGAGACAGAGATAGGAGGAAAGGAAGGGGAGAGATTGAAAATGAAAGAGAGAAAATGCAAGAGGGGGGAGGGGAGAGGGAGAGGGGCAGGGAGAGAATAAAGAGAAAAACACTTCCACAAATCTGCTGTCTTTGGGACTTTGGGACTGGAACTCCTGAAGAATGCCCTACCAGGATTTTCAGGATCCAACATTTCCATGATGCTTCACTATGGATTCCAGACAATACTATGAAACAATTCATGTCTCATAGGGTCATTAGAACTTGCTTTCAGATGGTTTTATTCTAGTAATTCTTACCATCTCTTTCTTCATTGTTTCATGCTGTCCCATGGCAGGATAACAGATAGGGACAAGGATATTGCCTCTTTGAGCCCTAAGAACTTCTAGAAGAGGAGACATTTGTCTTAATTTTTTAATATTTGGCCTTGCTTGGCCTTTGTTATGGAGGATTATGGAGGAACAAATGAGTTTGGGGGGCCCTATGCATGGTAGTGCCCTCTGGATGGTCTCATACTACCATCTGAAATGATCAATGTAAACAAAGAATATAGAAAATAAAATAAAAAAAATTAGCCTTGCTATCATGTCAAAGATCTAAGCTCTCATCCTAACCAGTCAAACATGGCTTATTCAGAAGTGCCATGACATAGTCTTTCATTTTATAGTAGAACCCATAACAAGGATTTTTTTCCCTTTGTAAAAGGAGCCATAGACCATTGTTTCATGGTATGTATTTCTACTGCCGCTCTGTCTGCCACACCCTCATGGTGGACTCAATAAACTTCTCCTTTTCTGTTCTGATTTCATGAGTAAATTCTTTCAGTGTTCATGACTCAAGACTACCACATTTTTCTAACACTAAATCATAATATGTTTTCTGTTTATACATCATATATTTTCCTATTTCCCACACCTAAATAATAATATAAAGTTTCCAGTGTAAAACTTGTAACACTTCCTCTCATCTCTTGTTGGTTTAATTTAATATTTAAGGCAGATGCCTCATGATAACCATTCCTGGAACTATAAGTCCATTGGTGACAAAACAGTGTTGGTATATTTTATAAAACAATATGAGTACTTTAGAGATATTAAAAGTAAACCAGTTTCCTCATTTGAACCAAACATAATTATGGATAAATTTATCATATTTAAAATTTTATCTTATTGATGATGATGGGTGATTTGATCAAAGCTAGATTATATAGTCATACTCAAGTAGCTATTACTTTTAATCATAATTAAACATAAGCAAATGACAATCTCATTTATATTCAGAAAAAATAAAGGAAATTAGCTCCTCGTCTAAAACTTCAGGAAATTAAGCCAAGTAATAATTATAGGGCTACGGATGAAACAGCAGCCTGCCTTCGCCAGTGCTCTCCTGTGTAATTATCCTGATCTAGAGTGATAAATGAGCCACGCACACAAATACTTCTTGGAGGAAACATGTTTTAATTAGCTTATGGTTTATTTTGGCTCCCAGTCTTGAAAAGGAAAATGTGTCAATATGTATTTTCAAACTTCAAGCCATCACTAGCTGTACAGAAATTACCATCAATATTGGTCTAATATTGTTCAAACTTACTTTTCTTAACAGTTAACATCAAAATCGGGTTTTATCTTGTCCTACAAACCATAAATCCAATTTTGTATACCAAATGTGTGTTAGAAATTCAATATGCAAAGGTTTTAATCTATGAGGATTAAAAACTCTTTGGAAAGAATTGGCTTGAGTAATTGAGCCAAATGACTAAAATACCTTGGTCAGACTTCTGCATGCATTACTTGATAGCCCTTAGCAAAGTTTTTAATTTTTTTGAGTTTTTTCATCTTTGCAAAGAGAAGGACAAAGCAATAATGTCACTAACACCCTTATTGATTTTCTAATTTTGCTTAGTAATTTTACTAATTAGTAACACTCTATATCAGGGCCCTACAGAGACCTGCTGACTGTTAAACACAATGGTTGTTAGTCCCAGTTTAATGTCGAATATACTTTCTCAGTGCCCAGAGAGTCAACGTGTTATTTTTTTCTTGGGCTGTGGACGGTCTTGACTCTCTAGTATATGTCTGGGACTATCTATGGCATCATTTGGTTTGTAACTCAACAACAACAGTAACTCAGTAACAATGATTAATGAAAATGGAAATCACAGAATTTACAAAGGACAAGGTCCTCCTGGGAGGGTTTCAAGGAGTAAATTATGTAATTATATTAGAGTATAAAAAATAACAGAAAATTTAAAAACAGCTTCTAAAAGCAACAGATACTTGCTTGATGGGAAAGACAGTAGCTTCTGTGACTAGCTAGAGTTAAAATAATTAAATTAAAATTTAAAAGGCTAACAATTTTCTTTTGTCATTTGTAAATTTTCCATATAACTAGAGCATAACTACTCTTAAATAGGAATACTTGGAAGGATTGACTTTTGGCAGTTTTGGGAACTACTTACCTTATTTTATTTACTTCTGTTTCTTTCAGTTGAGTGTAAGTTGCTACTGAAAATTAATCCAGATGTCAGGTTTGGCACAGCTCTTTGTCAAACTGCAATAAAGACAAATAGCTTAGGATTCTGATACCCATCCTGTGTTTCACAGCACATTGTATGTGCCTTTGACAATCTATTGCTTTTGATAATTTATCTTAATTAATGTTTTTTATCATCTTTACTAGATAATGGGTTACTAAAGAATTAAAATAGTTGCTGAGGACCTTTCTTCTCCCCGAATAACTATCACATCATGTAGTTAGTGCATAGATTTAAAAATACAAAATACGAAACTTCGGGTTAAGAGGAATAATTTGGCAATTTTACAATCTGCCTCAGAAAGTGGAAGAGTAGAAGCCCTTTGTCATAAGCCAAGTGAATGTGGCCCAAGTAAGAGACTCCCACTTACAAAATGACTGGCTAAAGATACTGAGCTACATCAAAGACTCCCCCTACATTCAGGAAATTAAAAAGACACTGGGTTGACCAGTCCTATTATTTGGGATTGGCCAGTCCAGAGATGAGTCAGTAGTGGTTTTAAATCTACCTAGACAAGTTCAAAGGTTTACCAATTTTTGTATTTGCTTTTTGGTTTTTAGTGTTCAAGATACATTGCCAAATACACACTTTGGCTAGATGGCATTTTTATGGAATCTATATTCTATAATCTTTATTCCAGTTACATAGTTCATGGCCAAATTGATAGCAGGCAAGCACTCCCATATGTTGGCAGTGAAGAAAGGAGAAACATAAATACTAGTCATTATGGCTACACTCTAAACTAATTCCTGTGAAAATGAGGGATATAAACAGATCCACCCATGGGCATGAGGAAACCCAAGTGTCATATCAGTAGTGGATATTTTCTTCCATCTTGCCAGCAGCTGCCCTGTTGCCTTCTCTTATCTTGAGACAACTGCTGTTGACAGGTTCTTCCATTGGAAACCTCCAGTGCATACTTCAGACCACAATGAAGATATTCTGCCTAATTGTACTATGCAATGGTATGTCCATGGTGCAGTGTGACCACACCTGTTAAGTTCCTTCAGCTTTGCTCTTCAATAGTTTAGCAAATTATGAAAATAAAATATGATACTGAGAAAAATCATATTTATCTTTAAAATATTATAATTATATCATTTCCTCTCTTAATCTCATTTTAATTTTCGTGCCTGTAGTTTAAATTTTTCCTAGATCACATGATTTGTCTATTCAGTATGTTTTCAAAGGAATGTGTTTAAGGAATAAACCATGGAAATTCTGCTACTGATAGGATGAAAACCTTTGAACACTGATACACCTGATGCCAAACCAACACTTTGCACCATAGTATTTTATTTATTAGTTTAGTTATATCTCTATATTTCAGAAGAATTTTTTTTAAAAATTAAAGACATAGAGTACTTTCTTAATCTATTAAGGGAGTACATTACAAACAAAAATAAATTTATTTATTTATTTATAGGGCACAAATGCACTTTATGTAGAGAATTCTGTTTTAAAGTTCTATCACAAATGAAATCTATTATGCAAGTATCCGAAAAATTATACTTTGGCAAATTCTAACCCACTAAATTGGAACTCAGTATTGTACTGCATCATACAAGCAGAATATAAACAACTAAATTTAATAGGCCCAAGTACATGCTTAGTTTATTGATGAAAGAAGGACGAAAGCAAGTTTGTCTTCAGTACACACAAGAGTAGCAAAGTTGCCGAGATATGAACAAAGTCACCTCCAGAAGGGTATCAATGAGGAATTCAGAAAGTGGCTTAACCTGCCGCTGCAATGGAAAGGGGTGCATAATCCAGGAGGACAAAATGGAAAAGCTATTTTATCCCTTTATATTTTTGTTTAGTTTTTTTTCCGGGATGGGTGGGGGACACACAGGGACAGAATGACACATGGAGAAAGGGAAAAGTTAGCAACAAATCCAAGTAACTCTAGCATCAGTTCTATAGAAACTTTTAGTCATGTTGCCTAGGCATTGATTGATACAAAGGAGCAGCAGATGAAAGGAGGAGAGGCAGAGATAGCTGGCCACTGGCTACCACTCAGCAAGGAAGAGAACCAGCACCTGCGATATTGCGTAGCAACTCACGAATGTGACACTCTCTCAAAACGTCTTCTCTAATAATAGAAATCATAAATTTCTCAAATGGAAAGAAAGTTCTATCTAAAGAGCTTTCTACATATCAATATGTCATTATCTTTCTGGATGCCTTTCTATATATGGGTAATAATGTTTTTAAAATTATGTTAACATGATATAGCACATCCACATCACAGGACTTTAAATCACATTACCAGAAAGTACAACAATGCCCATTTATGTACGTTTGAAAAAAAAATGGGACAGTGTGTAACCAAAGGCAATTTTCACACAGACATCATTGAACAAAGACTTTAAGTCCATTTGTGAGCGAATATCATAGTTTTAAGTTATTTACTTATTTATTTTTATTCTATGTGCATGAGCATTTTGTTCACATTGGTGTAAGAGGATCACAGTCATGCAAATGCCTGAGCAGGCAAGAAGATGTCCACTCCCTAGGGTTAGGGAGTTAAAGCCAGTCAAGAAGCACCACATGGGTGTTGGGCACCAAGTTCAGGTCCTCTACAAGAGCATCAAATGCTGCTAACAATTGAGCCATCTCTCCGGTCCCAAGTGTATGTCTTATCATTTATCAAGAAACAAAGTTGAAACAGCAGATGCGATAGTAAAAACTTTGAACTTGACATACCATTTAAACTTTATTTCATTCTATGTAAATGGCTGTCTTGTCTGCATGTATGTATGTGTACTGCAGGCATGCCTACTGCCCATGAAGAGGGTGTTAGATCCCCCTGGGACTAGAGTTACAGATGATTTTGATGTGGATGCTGGAATCAAAGTTAGTGCACTGGAAAATGAAAATTAGCTCCGAAACACTGACTCATTTCTCCAGGCTTTGATTTTTTTTTTTAAATAATGAGTTGAGTGTCTATTAGGATAAAGATTGCAACATAATTGTAGGAAATACAGTATATAAAACATAGTTACATAACCTAGTTTTTAGATACATGAACCAATGGACTAGTTTATCTGACTGTTTTAACCTTATTTATGATAAATGATGTTAATCAGTAACAATGTGTTTACAAAAAGATCAATGGAAATCACTAAACATCATGTATATTTATGCAATTGGAAGATAAGGTGACATAGATTAATTCATTCTGCAAATCTGTCTGTCTGAGGATTAGTTTCAGTGTCACTGAAGGATCCTCACACAAAGGCAGTCTGGGGAGGATAGCTTCTGCTTCCTGTGTCCCATTTTCCACAGCTCACCAGTCTTCATTCCTCACAGTGCCACTCCCTTAGATCCTGCACTTGCTGGGCTGTAGAGTACTGACTACACCTGAAGCCTTGTAATGAACAGAGTTCTGAAGAAGTGAAGGAAAGAAATACGCAGTTTCCTTCCTTCAGGTGTCAGATCCCAACAGACATATCAGAGAATTCCATCACTAGACTTTGATCAACCTCTCAAAAGTCTTTCTTACTTCTAGCAATCTTCACAAAATTAAACCAAGTGTGTGAGACGTGTGTGTGTGTGTGTGTGTGTGTGTGTGTGTGTGTGAGAGAGAGAGAGAGAGAGAGAGAGAGAGAGAGAGAGAGAAATGCATCCTCCTCGCCTTGACATGGCCATGGTCATGGTATCTATATGGATTCCAGAACTCAGCCATCAGGCTTGTATGGCAAGATCTATTACCTAAGTCACTTTCTGGTACCTAGACAAAGATTCTAAAGGGTCAGTTAATCACCTCTTCTATATTCAGAGTTGATGGATAGGTCAAGAAATGGGGAGCATTGGGAGGGAAATATCAGTGACTCTGTATAACCCTCCCCCAAACTTTTCAGTCCTATTCTGAGAGAGTTCTGTTTCACCCCCAGAGCCTTGCAGCTCTGCTGTAAGAGGACTAAGCCCTCTACTTTTCAGGGCTGGATCCCATCTTCTGTCTTATGACACAAGATCAATCTGTTTAACTTCTTTTGATCACACGCAAAATACTTTGAGGATCAAATGCTAAGCATGGATTGGACATTTCAAAAGAGAACATCTGACATTTTCATAAGATTCCTTGTAATGGTTTCACCTGATCTCAAAACTGAGCAAAGGAAGTTCCTTGGCTGACTGAAAGTGAATCACTTCCAAACAGAAGATGGGTGATTCGATTGTGTGAGACTCTTTACCAGGTTCCTGCTCAAAAACTCTTCAGGAATAGGTAATGCATAGAGTTAAAATATTCAAAATAATCTACTTGACTTGAGGAACTGCTCTCTGTGTCTAAAAGGACTACCACCATGGAATGTATTTTCCTCCTTGTGAGCTCCCATTTACCTGAAAATGAGATAGAATAAAAATTGAAAGCAAAAGAAGTCAGAAATCTTTAAATGGATTCTTTGTCAAACGTTTAAGCAATTCCTTCATACAAGGCTATAAAGAAAACAGTCATTAGCTGAGAGTATAATCCTATTAAATTAAAGTTGTGTTTCAAAATGATGTACAAGTTTTGGTTTAAAAGGTCATTATATTCTTTCTTTTGTTTCTTTTTTTTTTTTAAATCTCAGAACACAGCATGTGGAGAGAGAGAGAGAGAGGATTAAATCTCAGTAAAACTGCCCCTCTGCTAGCTTCCTGGGCGTGGTGTTCTTTAGCATTTGTCTTCAAATCTTCCCCAATCAAGCAGGTCAAGGCTGCCATGCCCCTTATACAGCCTTGCTTCTTAACTGTCAGCAGATCTATAGAGTAGGCAATTTTATTTTTTTTATTTTTATTTTTTTTTAATTTTTAATAGATATATTCTTTATTTACATTTCAAATCAATTCTGCTTTCCTTGTTCCCCCTCCCCGAAAGTCCCATAAGCCCTCTTCCCTCCTCATGCCCCCCAATCAAACCCTTCCAGCTTCCCTGTCCTGGTATTCCCCTACACTGTTGCACTGAGCCTTTCTAGGACCAGGAGCCTCTCCTTCCTTCTTCTTGGATATCATTTGATATGTGAATTGTGTCTTGGGTATTCCAAGCTTCTGGACTAATATCCTTTTATCAGTGAGTCCATACCATGTGTGTTCTTTTGTGATTGGGTAACCTCGCTTAGGATGATATTTTCCAGTTCCACCCATTTGCTTAAGAATTTCACAAACTCATTGTTTTTAATAGCTGAGTAGTATTCCATGGTGTAAATATATCACATTTTCTGTATCCATTCCTCTGTTGAGGGACATCTGGGTTCTTTCCAGCCTCTGGCCATTAATAAATAGGGCTGCTGTGAACATAGCGGAGCATGTGTCCTTATTACATGCTGGGGCATCCTCTGGGTATATACCCAGGAGTGGTAGAATGGAATCCTCAACTAGTATCATGCCCAGTTTTCTGAGGGACCACCAGACTGATTTCCAGAGTGGTTGTACCAGTTTGCAATCCCACAAGAAGTGGAGGAGTGTTCCTCTTGCTCCACATCCTCTCCAGTACCTTCTGACTCCTGAGTTTTTGATCTTAGCCATTCTGACTGGTGAGAGGTGAAATCTCAGGGTTGTTTTGATTTGCTTTTCCCTAATGGCTAAGGATGTTGAACATTTCTTTAGGTGCTTCTCAGCCATTCAATATTCCTCAGGTGAAAATTCTTTGTTTAGTTCTGTACCCCAGTTTTTAATTGGGTTATTCGGTCCTTGTGGTCTAACTTCTTGAGTTCTGTATATATTGGATATTAGGCCTCTGTCGGATATAGGGATGGTAAAGATCTTTTCCCAATCAAAGACCCAACAAAGAAAGAGAACTTTACACCAATTTCCCTTATGAATATCAATGCAAAAATACTCAATAAAATTCTTGCCAACTGAATCCAAGAACATATCAAAACAATTGTTCATCATGATCAAGTAGGCTTCATCCCAGGGTTGCAGGGATGGTACAATATATGGAAATCTATCAATGTAATTCACTACATAAACAACTCAAAGGAAAAAACCACATGGTTATTTCATTAGATGCTGAAAAAACATTTGACAAAATTCAGCATCCTTTCATGTTAAAGGTCTTGAAAAGAACAGGAATTCAAGGCCCATCCCTACACATAGTAGAAGCAATATAGAGCAAACCAGTAGCCAACATCAAACTAAATGGAGAGAAACTTGAAGCAATCCCACTAAAATCAGGGACTAGACAAGGCTGCCCTCTCTCTCCATATTTATTCAATATAGTACTTGAAGTTCTAGCTAGAACAATTAGACAACAAAGGGAGGTCAAAGGGATACAAATTGGAAGGGAAGAAGTAAAATTATCACTATTTTGCAGAAGATATGTTAGTATACTTAAGCAACCCAAAAGACTCCACCAGAGAACACCTACAGCTGATAAACAACTTCAGCAAAGTGGCTGGATATAAAATTCACTCAAGCAGATCAGTAACCTTCCTATACTCAAAGGACAAGCAGGCTGAGAAAGAAATTAGGGAAATGAGACCCTTCACAATAGTCACGGATAATAAAAAAAGTATCTTGGTGTGACTCTAACCAAACAAGTGAAAGATCTGTAAGAACTTCAAGTCTCTGAAGAAAGAAATTGAAGAAGACCTCAGAAAATGGAAAAATCTTCCATGCTCGTAGATTGGCAGGATTAATATAGTAAAAATGGCCGTCTTGCCAAAAGCAATATACAGATTCAATGCAATCCCCATAAAAATCCCAACTCAATTCTTCATAGACTTAGAAAGAGCAATTCGCAAATTCACCTGGAATAAATGGTGGGGTGGTGATTGGGGAATAGGTGGGGGGTGGGGTGGAGTGGAAGAGGACATATGGGACATATGGTGAGGGGGGAACTGGGAAAGGGGAAAGCCTTTGGAATGTAAATAAATAATATAGAAAATTAAAAAAAATTGTATATAAAAAAAACCAAATAACTCAGGACAGCTAAAACTATTCTCAACAGTAAAAGAACTTCTGGGAGAATCAGTATCCTGGACCTCAAGCAGTATTACAGAGCAATTGTGTTAAAAACTGCATGGTATTGGTACAATGACAGGCAGGTAGATCAATGGAATAGAATTGAAGACCCAGATATCAATGCACACACCTATGGTCACTTGATCTTTGACAAAGGAGCTAAAACCATCCAGTGGACAAAAGATAGTCTTTTCAACAAATGGTGCTGGTTTAGCTGTAGGTCAGCATGCAGAAGAATGCAAATCGATTCATTCTTATCTCCTGTACTAAGCTCAAGAACACGTGGATCAAGAACCTCCACATAAAACCAGACACACTGAAACTACTACAAAAATAACTAGGGAAGAGCTTTGATCACATGGGCACATGGAAAAATTTCCTGAACAGAATACCAATAGTTTATGCTCTAAGATCAAGAATTGACAAATGGGACCTCATAAAATTACAAAGTTTCTGTAAGGCAAAGGACACTGTCAATAGGACAAAATGGCCATTTTATTTTTAAAAATTATTTTGATTTGTGTGTGTGTGTGTGTGTGTGTGTGTGTGTGTGTGTGTAGGTGTGTGTGTGCGTGTGTGTGTGTGTGTGTGTGTGTGTGTATGAGTACATGTATGTTGAATGTCCACAGAAGCCAGAAAGAGAGTAGTGGATCCCCCCTGGAGCTGAAATTGCAGGCATTTGTGAGCAATGCATGGATGCCAGGGTCTGAACTCTAATATTCATTGCCAGACACTCAGCGCTCCTAACTGCTGAGCCATCTCTTCAGGCTCACTTAAGCAATATTATTTGTAGAGTTTTCACTAATATTAATGCAGGCTTCTTGAAAATATCATGACTCCTTGGAAATTTTATTTGTCTTTTTCTTTGCATGTGTTCTTGTCAAATTAAGAGAGATATTATTTCAAAACAAATGGAAATGGGGTCTGAGGAATAAGAAATAGTTCTATAAAATGTACTTGGAGATTTGCTGCCCACAGACATTGATTTATCGATGAGGAAACTGAAGTTAACAGGATTCCCTGTATCATCAAAGAGCATACATTGCCCCAGTAGCAAATGATAGCACCAGTGAAGTAAACTTGATTTCCATTTGCCTTTCTATAGGCCAGTGGTTCTCAACCTTCATAGTGCTGTGAACCTTTAATACAGTTCCTCATGTTGTGGTGACTCCCAACCATAAAATCATTTTCATTACTACTTCATAACTGTAATTTTGTTCCTCTTATATATTGTGATGTTAACGTATCATATGCAGGATACCTGATATGTGACCCCTATGAAAGCGTCTTTAGAATTCCTAAAGGGGTCATGACCCACAGGTTGAAAATTTGCTATTGCAGATACTTCATTTGCTTTTGGGTTAATAACAGTGATATATGTCTGAAGATAATGAAACAATGTTGTGTACTTGGAAAGGTATGTACTTACTCTTGTCTATATGTACAGGAGAAATAATAAAATTAAAGGAATATATTCCAGATGCCTCTTGCTGACATAAAGATTTAGTTTTTGAGTGGTAGATACTCAGTGTTGTTCAGGATATTTGTAGGTTGGGTTTAAAAGCTCAAGCATTTTTTTTTCTTTTTTACATTACCCTATAAGGTAGATTGCTTAGACCTGGATGTAGTTGGGTTAGCAAAGTGTATTCTAGTTTTATTTCAAGACAGCTCAATGACACATTATCTTTAAAACTATTGATTTTTAATAATAAACAATCATGGTATAAAAATAGAAGAGTAGCAGTGACTTATTTGTTAACAAAACAATATGAAAAAAATAATGCCTTAGTGAGCTATCCTTCAAAAATTTGTCTACTGCCTTTGAAAATACTGCTCAAGGGAAGTTTCCTCTTTAGATAATGTCATGAGTTTACTTCATTCTGTTTAATGAATGACTTCTGTTGTCTCTTTATGAATTGATAATTTATGTGAAACTTACCAATTAAATTTCTTAATGAATGCCATTTAAAATAGAAATATGCATAAAATGTTCAAATTAAGAGGATACACGGAGCATATCAGAGAAATGCTCATGTCATATGTGTGCCTGTTAGCTTTGTGTCAGCAACAAATGTGGGGATAATGAGACTTCCACAGTGCTGCAAATCAAAAACCAAAGGATTTTCACAAATTAATGCTTGTTTCTGAGAAGTTTCTCTAAGTGTTTTCTTATAACATACTGTGATGGGGTGACTGGCTGATTGCTTGAACAGGGAACAGACACTGTGTGTATAAGGGGACTTACACAAATGGTGGTTTGTATAAGAAAAAGTAAGTTTATGGTTTTTCCAAAATGGACATTACATATATGGAGCAGTAACTAAAACTTGGTTATCATAAAAGAAGAAAGGCAAAGAAAAATAAAGAAAGGAAGGAAGGAAGGAAGAAGGAAGGAAGGAAGGAAGGAAGGAAGGAAAGAAAGAAAGAAAGAAAAGCTCTGAATTACAGAATGTGAAGCAATTTATGTATCACTCCCTAGGAATTGTGAAGAGGAAGTGAAGAGCAGGCAGGTCCTTCTAATGGAGTTGGCATCAAGGGTACAGGTAGGACATTAAATGGCCAAATCTGGAGCTGGTTGATACTTGATCTCTGCATAGATGTGATCAGATATAGAAGGAAGAAAAGAAGCACACTGATTTCTTAGGTTGTTTTTGCCTTCTGGTCCTTTGCCTTATCCTTCATGGGGGTCTAGACCTCTTGAAAATGTAATAACAGTGTTAACAGATAAATATTTTGTGAAAAAAAGAATGATGGTGAGTTATGCCATGAATACTCACTGATACATTAAAGAATACCTTGAAAAACTCAGGAAGAAAATAAAACATGTTATTTATGGAAAAGAAGCAAAGGATGGTGGCAATTCAATTTACAATAAGTAACACATTAATTGGCAGTCTAGAAATCTGAAGACGAAGAATGAAACAACTATGCCCAAAGACTGGGGATATAATTCAATGGTAGACTATGTACCTAGTATGTGCATGCCTTAAGTTCAATTTTCTCCATGGCAAACATGATAAAACAAGCAAGCAAGTGAACAAACATGCAAACAATCAAACAAACAAGTTAATGGCCAGCAAGATGATTCCGTAGTTTTGAGTACTTTCCATCAAACTTGACAACTTGAATTTGACTACTGGGACACACATGATACATGCAGAGAGACAGTCCCCACAGGCTGTCTTCTGACTGCTTTAGTGTGCTCTGACCCCCAGATCTGCCCCTCAATTAAATTAAATTAAATTATTTAATTTATAAATTATAAATTAACCAAATATCTTAATATCTTAGCCTTAATTTTGTTATATTTCTGATAAATTATATATATATATATCAGTAATAATTACATTCTTATATTCACATTAATATTTATAAGATTTTTTATCATTAGCATACTTATGCCAATTAAGTGATAGTATTTGACAACTTAGTATTAAGTCAATAAAATTCCTATAATTTGGGCCCTAAATATTATGGCAAGCACAGATATAACTGCAGATAATGAATTTTATTTTCACGCTCTTACCCCCAACTTTCCTGTCTCTGGGAGTGAGTATTTTGGTAGTAAAGGAAAGGGTAGGTTTTGAATAGTACATGTTTGGTTGTACTGACCAAGAGAAGGAGTAAGCATATTAGAAAGGCCTTAGAAGCAAAACCATCATAGATAGAAACTCATGGCTGCAGTATTTTGGAAATTGCTTTGAGGACTTCACTTGTCAAAGAGGGAGATAATGTATGTTGTGCTTACTGTAAAACATGGTAAAACAGCGTAGGGTAGAACTTGAAATTTCTCCATAATTTATTATTAAAATTTTCATTGATAGATTTTGAAACTTTGACATGATTAATATACATGCATGTTTGGGGGGTTGTTTTTGATGGATTATTTATTTTGTCATAAAACAAAAATTCACATAACCCTTTTATGGTGAAGCACCACACAAACTTTCCTATGCTTAGTATTGGAATGAGCATGTTTCCACATTTCTGTTTTCAACCCTTCTGTGTCTTTATCACTAAGTTTTGTTCCTTACTTCCAGCTCACTCTTAGATTTTGTGTTTTTATTTGATGTAGTGAATCTTGATTGGAATTCTTATTCCATTTACATTTAGTGCAATCATTAATGTGGTATGTTCATTATTTGAGTTTGGCATTAATTGTATCAAATGCACAGTTTTCTCAATTTCTACTTGTTTTCATTCTTTTGGAAAGTTCCTCTATTTTGCATCCCATTTTACATTTCAGATTGATGTTGTAGCTAATTATAGTCCTTTTTTGTCATTTGCCCTAGTAGTCACTGAATTAGAAATCATTAAGTTAGTATAGTTTTAAATAATAAAAGATTACCTCAAAACCTATGTAAAAACTGTATAAAACTTAGAATAATTTCACTCATTTTCCTACCATTATTTTTGGATCATTATAATTTATCTTATATACTTTCATCTCTTTAAATAGCTTTCGTTTTACCTTGGTTTATTTGTATGTACATGCATGGTGTGTATGGGGATTTGTGTGGGGGTATATATGGGGGTGTAACAAAAATTTAAAAAATAATCTTAAAGTTTCAAGGCATGACAGGAAATGGAGGGGAGAAATGGGTGGAAATAATATAAACACAGTATTCATGTAAGAAATTCCCAAAATTTGAAAGAATTTAAAAAGTATATATACATACATATATATATATATATATATATATGTATATATATATATATGTATATATATATATATGTGTGTGTGTGTGTGTGTGTGTGTGTGTGTGTAAATAAAAAGTAAATATGTAAGGTACCATAAAAATATTTTTGTTTACTTAGCTAGCTACTTTTTCTGTTACTCTTCATTTATTTTAAAAGCTTATTTTTCTTGTTTTATTGTTTGTTCTTAAATGTCTTATTTTTTTATTGATGCTTTACATCAAATCAGATAGTGTGTGTGTGTGTGTGTGTGTGTGTGTGTGTGTGTGTAAGAGTGGGTTAGCTGGAGACAATTTTTTAAAATTTTTTTTGGCTTTTGATTATATTACGATGCTTTCATATTTATGGGAATTTTCCATAGAGACAGATTCCAAGATATGACAATTTCATCCAATTTTTTACTACTTTAAAAGTGTTAACTTTTATCATTATTTATTATAAAATGCAACACATACTTTCTACCAATATTGTCCTATAAGTAATGGGTCTTTTATTCTTTAGCTACTTTTAAAAATTATCTTTATTTAGAATTTGGGGAATTTGATTCTGCTGAATCCAGGTATAGTTTTCGTATTTATCCTTTATCTGTGCTGAGCACTTCAGGCTATGGTGTTGATGACTTCAGGAGGTCTGCAAATTCCAGTTCTCATTTCATCAAAACCTATTTTTTTCCTCATGTCCTATTTTTAAAGTAATGTTTATGATATGCATTTTTTTGTTCTATCCACTTTTTAGGTAGGAGTCATTGTAGTCAATGGACCTTCCAGTTTTCTGATTTTTCTATTAGTAAGTCTACCATATGCATTTTGATTTTTCATCCTGGCACCCTTTGTTATGACTGGTTCTGTTTCTTTACTAGAGTTTTGTTTCATGATAATGAGTTCACCTTTATACAGATTTTATCAACCTTTTCTGCTAGAATTCTTTGTATTTACTGATTGTTTTAAAGCCCCTGTCAATAATATCATGAGCTTGAAAATCAGAACTATACATTTGCAACTGTTTCTTCTTTTTATTAAGCTCTGTTTCCTTGCTTTTTGAACCTTTACAGCACTTTTCAAAACATGTTGAAAATTTTCTGTAAAATGTTTTTACTTCCTTTTTCAATAAAAACATACTTTTCAAAAAATGGAATATATGGGATAGAAATAACCCAGGAGCATATATTTTACCCATGAATATGTATTTAATATTCTAGCATGCATATACTAGTAATTCAATAATGCAACATTATTAATGATAAGGATTTTCAAAGTGTTTAAAAGCAAGAAACTACCAAATGTGTGACACTAAATATTGATCCTGATATATTATTGCTTTGTTAACAAGTTAAGTATGTGTGTCCATACCATATCCTCTTGCGCTATACAGCAAATGTCATATCTCTTTGACTTGTTTATTGCTAAGGATTTGCTATGACTAATGAAGTTAATTACTAAGTACAAGTGGCACAAACTATACTGTAAACTTTTGCTGTAGTGTCTGCTCCTAAGTGATGAGAACGTAGGGAATACTCTTGAATCCATTGGCCCAGGAAAAGACATTTCTGAACAACAACAAATAACAACAACAACAACAACACAACATTAGTGCAAGCACTAAGAACAACAAGTAGTAAATGTGACCTCCTGAAACTGAAAAGCTCCTGTACAGCAAACTACACTATCATCCAAAGTGACAGGCAGGCTACAGATGAGAAAGACTTTTACCAACTATACATGCAATAGAGTATTAATTTATCAAACATATAAAGAACTCAACATATCTGGACATCAAATATCAAACAAATATTTTAGCTGAAAAAAAAATAGGGTGCAGATCCAAATAGAAAATTCTCAAAAGAGGATACCCAAATTGGAGAAGCACTTAAAGAAATACTTGACATCCTTAGCAATCAGGAAAATGTGAATCAAAATTACCTTTTAAAAGATTTCATTTACACATATCAGAATGGCTACAATCAATAAAAACAAGTGATTGCCTGTGCTGTTAAGGAGTGAGGGGAACACTCACTCATTGCTGGTGGGAATGCAAACTGGACAGCCACTATGGAAATCAGCATAGTATCTTTCCACAACTGACAGTAAGAACTTATTCCTGAAGACACCTACACAATTAGTTGAACATGGAGAAGTCTAGCTGACACCTACAGAGCCTTCACCCATATGGAGTAGTGGTCATGGTGTTGGAAGGTATCCTACACACTACCAAAGGATAAAGGTAAACACCAACCCAGTTACACACCCTACTAAGAAAGTGTCATAAAACCAACCAATATGTGATTTGATTTAAGGCTCACTACATGAGATGAAGTTCATAAGCAATGCTGCTTGGGTGTCCAAGAATAACCTGAGAATAGATAGCTCTGGGACACAGGGGAAAGGCATACCACTGCTTTCTGCTAAAGAAATACAGTCATAAAATGACTTCTAATGACATTCTGCTATACTCACAGATCAATGTCTTGCCCAGCCATCATCAGAGAAGAGATTCCTCTCATAGCAGATGGGAACAGATACAGAGACCCATAGCCAGACAGAGAGAGACAGAGAGAGAGAGAGAGAGAGAGAGAGAGAGAGAGAGAGAGAGAGAGAGAGATTGAGCTTGGAGTGCACAACCTATAAAGGGTTGTTTTCACCAATCCCTCCACCACCCATGGCTTCATGGTGTAAGGAAATCTTCAGAAGATGAGAACGAAAGAGTGTGAACGCCTTAGAGATGAGGGATACCAAGGAATCAAAGCTTCCTGTATGGATAACAAGGCTTGCACACACACAAACTCGCAGACTGTGGCAGCATGCCCAGAACCTGCATGCACCTGCTCCAGATGGGATCCTGGAACTGAAAGGAGAAGTGGACATACGACCCTTCCTCAAGGCAGACACTACCTCTGATAGTGTGTTGAGAGCTATGAACTGATAGGCCCTTACAAATGAAAAGTCAATTTTCTCCAAGCATGTCTCACCTGGGAAACAAAACAGCCAAATAGCAGATAGCAGATAGCAGAACAAAACAAACACAAAGGCATCTTCGGATATTTTTTTGTCTTTTAAGGTTAGGTCAGAATGACATTTTGGTTGGTTGGTTGGTTTTTGTTTGACTTTTTCTACATTGTGGGTTCTTTGAGCACGCACGTGCGCACACACACACACACACACACACACACACACACAAACACACATGGTTTCCGGTTTTGAATTTGTATGGGATTTCTCTCTCTCTCTCTCTCTCTCTCTCTCTCTCTCTCTCTCTCTCTCTCTCTCTGTGTGTGTGTGTGTGTGTGTGTGTGTGTTTGTGTTTGTGTGTGTGTGTGTGTGTGTGTGTGTGTGTGTGAGAGAGAGAGAGAGAGAGAGAGAGAGAGAGAGAGAGAGAGAGAGAGAGAGAATATGTGTGCCTCTGCATTTGTGTACATTTTTTTCTGGTTCTTTTATTCAGTGATTTTTTTCTCTTGTTTGGTTATTTTGTCATGCTCTAATTTGTTTTTATTATTTTTATTTTATTTCATTTTATTATTACTTAGATGACCCTTTCTTTTCTTTTTTTTGAAATATAAATAAAGCAAATGTTTAATAAAAAAATAAATTGAAAGATTCAAACATAGGCAAAAAAAAGGGGGGGGTTGCCTTGCTCATTGTGTTTGTTAACAGGAGTAAAACCCAAACTAAGATAAGCACTTAGTACTATAAACTTTCATCTTAGTGCTGCTTCCATTGTGTCCTATACGTTTCAGGATATTGTGCATACATTTCATTGAACTGTAGAAAGTCTTTAATTTCTTTATTTCTGCCTTGACCCAGTCAGTAGTCAGTCAGTAAAGAGTTGTTTAATATCCATGAATTTGTAGGTATTCTGTTGTTGTTGAAATACAGCTTTAATCTGAGATGGTCTGATAGATTACAGGAGGTTATTTTGATTTTTATATGTTTTGACTTGCTTTGTGACTGACTATGTGATAAATTTTGGAGCAAATTCACTGAAGTTCTGAGAAGAAGGTATATTCTATTGTGTTTGGGTAAAATGATCTATAGATATGTGTTTGGTCCATTTGAGTCATAACATTTGTTAGTTCCATTTTTCTGTTTAGTTTTTGTCTGAATGACCTGCCCATTGGTGAGAGAAGGGTATTGAAGTCTCCCAATATTAATATGTAAGGTTCTGTTATGATTTTAGTAACATTCATTTTATGTGGATACCCTTGCACTTTTGATATAGATGTTAAAAATTGAAATGACCCCATTCGAAATTCTTCAGGTGAAAATTCTTTGTTTAGCTCTGTACCCCAATTTTTTAATAGGGTTATTTGGATCTCTGGAGTCTACCTTCTTGAGTTCTTTGTATATATTGGATACTAGCCTTCTGTTGGTGAAGGTTGGTGAAGATCTTTTCCCAATTTGTTGGTTGCTGTTTTGTCCTTCTGATAGTGTCCTTTGCCTTACAGAAACTTTGTAATTTTATGAGGTTCCATTTGTTAATTCTTGATCTTAGAGCATAAGCTATTGGCGTTCTGTTCAGGAAAATTTCCCCTGTGTCCATGTCCTCCGGGGTATTCCCTAGTTTCTTTCTTTTTTTTTATTTAATTTTTATTTTCTATATTCTATGTTTATATTCCAAAGTCTTTCCCCTTTCCCAGTTCCCACCACCACCATATGTCCCATAATTCCTCTCCCCCCAACTATTCCCCAATCATTCCCCACCCCACAATTTCTCTGTTCTGGGTCTACAAAACTGGAGTTGTAGGTAAATGGTTAGAACTGGAAGGTATCGTCCTGGATGGGCTAGCCCAATCACAAAAGAATGCACATGAAATGCAATCACTGATAAGTGGATATTAATGAGCCCAGAGGCCCTAAATGCTCAAGGCACAATTAGCAAGTCAAATGACTCCCAAGAAGAAGAAAGGAGAGGACCCTGGGCCTGTAAAGATTGGATCCAGTTTTGTAGACCCTTTATTTTCTAAGAAGAGACAGAAAGGGTGTGGATCTTGATGGAAGAGGAGTAGGAACTGTGGGGAATAGGAGCAAGGAAACTGTAATCAGAATACATTGTGTGGACAAGTCTGTTTCAATAAAAATAATTTATTATTATCATAAATACCATGTGCTTCATGTATAAGTATAGAAATCAGCAGCTGAGATAAGCCAAAGGCCTCACACACATGCTAAGCAAATGTTCCTTACCAGGATCACATACAACTGCTTATACATTCAGGGATTTTATAGGTGAATACATAGAGCCGTTTGAATAGGAATGGCCCCTATAGGGTTATATATGTGAAAGCTTTGTCAACAGAGTGTAGAACTCCTTGAAAGGATTAAGAAGTGTGGCTTTGTTGGGGAAGTGTGTCACTGGTGTGCTTTGAGGCTTCAAAAGCCCAAGACAAGCTAATCATTCATTCATTCATTCATTCATTCATTCAGTCTCTCTCTCTCTCTCTCTCTCTCTCTCTCTCTCTCTCTGTGTGTGTGTGTGTGTGTGTGTGTGTGTGTGGTGTGTCTGCAGATTTGGATGTAACTCTGAACTACTTTTTCAGTACCATGCCTGCTACGCCTCCTACCATACTCCCCACATAATGACAATAAACTAAGTTTAGCTTCTGAAACTACAAGCAACCCTTCCTGTGGTCATGATTCCTCTTCACACAATAGAACAGACAATAGACAATCATTTTATTACTGTAGGTCTGCAGTACAATTCGAGGTTTTTGGATGATGAACAGCAGTTCTTTTGTTATTAACAATTGATTTAGGAATCCTGATTATTTTTGTGTTTCCATGTAAAGCTGAAAACTGTGCTTTCAGGATCTGTGAAGAACTATGTAGGGAGATTTGATGGTGATTGCATGGCACCTGAAGATTGCTTTTTGTGCGAGAGCCATTTTTACTGTATCCATTGCACTGATTCATGAATGTGGGAGATGTTTTCATTTGGTATTTTTTCAATTTCTTTCATCAATGTCCTAAAGGTTTTTTTTTTTTTAATCATATAAGGCTTTCATTTTCTTGCTTAGAGTTACCAAAGACATTTTATATTTTGAGTCTACAATATTAATATTTTAATTATGATTAAAACTGCTTTATCAGTGAACAGAGAATTTTGAGATCTCTCTGTGTTTTTCTCTCGTCTCAAAACCTCACATACACACTCACACAGGCACACACACTTGTAGCCTTCAACACTGTATTTATCACTGGGTCATGATCTATTATATATTTTAAAATAATGGTTGTTTTCTTGGGAAATGAAGAATTTTATCAGCACCTTTTATGTGTCTTGCTTTTGAATGACATCCAAATTCTCCCACTGTGTATTTAACAGGCAGTGTAGAAAATGACCTTTGCTCTGCAACTTCAGAGGCCACATCACAATGTCCTCTGCCAGATTCTTTGTGTTCGTTCTTGTATTAGTCTTGTGTCTTCCTCCCATGCCAAATGCCATTACATGTTGTATTATATCCTCTGCTTTTTTCCCACAAATGTTCCAAGTGCAGATTTCTGGCCAGTCTCTACAAAGTGAAATCAACCTCCCAATATTTATTGAACTCCTACTGTATTCTAGGAATTGAAGATATAGCCGTACTGGAATAGCTCCCAAGTCCCCTGTAGCTTACATCCCATTGAGAAATATAAAGTCTAACATGGTGATGATGGCTTTAAACACCTCTGTTGACTAGAAACGTGAAACTACATAACTCCCTTTCTAATTTCTTTGTGTGGCAAAGCTCTTGCTGTATTAGTCTTCTCAGACTGCCGTAACAAAGCACCCCAGACTGTGAGGAGTTAAGCAACAGAAATGTATTTTTTTCATAGATCTGGAGACTTTAAATTCATCACTAAGTTTCCAAAAGGATTGGTATCTAGTGAGTGCTGCAGATGGCTGCTTTCTTACCCTGTGGCCTCCGCACTGTGTGTGAAGATTTCTTTTTCCTTTTAAAACTACACACCCTGGGACCTGGCAAGGTGGGGAAACAGGTAAAAGTACCTCCCCAAAAGAACTGGCACCTGGTTTGATTGCCAGAAACTATATAAAGGTGAAAAGAATACTGTACAAAATTGTCTTCTGACCTTGACACACACCCACAAGTATCACTCCCACACACCCCCACAAGTATCACACCCACACTAATAATAATGCAAAAATTTAAAAAAAAGTTAAAAGCCATTAATCTTAACAATTGTAGTGGTGCACACCTGTAATTTCAGCACTCAAAGTCTCAAGGCGTGCCCAATTTTCTTTGACACTGAGATGTGTTTCCTGTATGCAGCAAAATGTAGGGTCCTGTTTCCGTATCCAGTCTGTTAGTCTATGTCTTTTTATTGGGGAATTGAGTTCATTGATGTTAAGAGATATTAAGGAATAGTAATTATTACTTCCTGACATTTTTGAAGCTATTTTTTTATATTTGAGTGGTTATCTTCTTTTGGGTTTGATGAGTGGGGGTTTCTATCTTGCTTCTTCTGGGGTGTGGTTTCCCTTCTTGTGTTGGTGTTTTTCATGACACTTCCAGAGGACCCTGTCATACCACTCCTGGGCACATACCCAGAGGATTCCCCTCCATGCAATAAAGACACATGCTCTACTATGTTCATAGCAGCCTTATTTATAATAGCCAGAAGCTGAAAGGAGCCCAGATGTCTCTCAAAGGAGGAATGGATACAGAAAATGTGGTATATTTATACAATGGAATACTACTCAGCAATTAAAAACAATGAATTCATGCAATTTGTAGGCAAATGGTTGGATCTGGAAAATTTCATCCTAAGTGAGTTAACCCAATCACAAAAGGATACACATGAAATGCAATCACTGATAAGTGGATATTAATGAGCCCAGAAGCTCTGAATACTCAAGGCACAATTTGCAAATCAAAAGATTCCCAAGAAGAAGGAAGGAGAGGACACTGGTCCCAAAAAGACTGGATCCAGTTTTTCAGGAGAGTACCAGAACAGAGAAAGGTTTGGGGGGGGTGATTGGGTAATGGGGGGGGGAGGACTTATGGGACATATGGTGAGGGGGCAACTGGGAAAGGGGAAAGCCTTTGGAATGTAAACAAAGAATATAGAAATTAAAAAAAAAGTGTCGACTATTGTTTCTTGTGTACTTCTACTACTGGCTTGTAGACATCTGGGCTTTGGGTAATTAAAGGTCTTCATACCATTTTTGAGTAAAAAAAAAAGTCTCAAGGCAATACTATTCTTAAATGTTTCAGGCAAGCATCTTGTACATAACAAGCACCAGGCCAGGCAGGGCTATATGGTGAACTGCCTAAAAAAAATATAAAAATAAATAAAATAACAGCAACAAGACAAAACACAAATCAACAAACTAAAGCTAAGTGAAACAAGAACTTAAATGAATAAATTAATCCCATAAGAGTAGGGCTTCAACTTCACTATCTTATTTAACCCCAATTGCTTATATCAATTTTACATTTTGGGTTAAGGCCTCTATTTCTCTGTTTGGGGGGAGGGGTTTAGTCCATCACTTTCTATTTCTATTGATCCTGTGGCTGATACCTTCTTCTATATATTATCCTTAATGATACCTGCAGGTTACATAGGCCAGTCTCCTCCATGATTGTGGCTTTAAAGCGTATTATTAGCTCATGCTGTGTATGTGTTGACTTATTCTCTGTCCCCGAATCTCAGCACTCAGAAGTCTGTCCTATCACACTGAGATGAGGATCAGCGAATTCCTATGAAGAAGACCACAGTTTCACTTCTTCCTACCTCTCCATCTGTTCTTCCTGAGACTTCTTCCTTCCTACCAGCTGTTTCAGATCTATAGACTAATGCTGTTTATCCCTACTGCATGACAAATGATCTGCCATTTCTAGGATTGCTGCCTAAAGTGTTTACACTATAGCAAGCTTGCCACTAGTCTCTCTGCAATGACCCATGACCTCACTGGGCTTTGTTGCACTTCCATGGTTGAATTGTTATATATGTGTTAGCACTAAAAACAGGGACTTTCTCAATAATTTAAGCAAGCTTGTGATATCAAGCACATCTGTTATGTTTGGGCTATATTTCAAGTGTCTATGAGGAACATATAATTGGATAGGTTACTCATTTCAAGGAAGAAAAATAATGGTGTGTAGATATTTGGGACATAGCAAATAAATCACAGTGAAGAACTCCTACAAGAACTGGATATGTGTCCCAGTTGTGTCTACTAAGGTGGGTCCCATATTAAGAAGGTGAGTATTTTTAGAACCGAGTGTTCCCTAACTGGCCATTTGTGTCAATTATAGCTTATGTTCCCATGAAAAGAACAATCACAACCTCACAGGATCTTTTCCAGTTCAGTAGGATGAATTACACAATCTCAGTGAGGACTGGAGATGCTTCATCAGAAAAATAACACAAGAGCATTTTAAAAAAGCCACAGTAAGCTTCTTTAAAGATCTTTTTAATAGAAGAAGACTCAGAAATATCTCCTTCCTTTTTGAAAAATAACCAAATTTCATTCGCAGTCTCAATCGACTCCATGGAATCCTAGATAATG
The DNA here is from genome assembly GCA_964023405.1 of Apodemus agrarius. Taxonomy (NCBI): domain Eukaryota; kingdom Metazoa; phylum Chordata; class Mammalia; order Rodentia; family Muridae; genus Apodemus; species Apodemus agrarius. Next base: position 28,751,669 of record OZ030006.1, read on the forward strand.
TGAATGTACTGAATGTCACTGTAAATATCCCAGTAAGTGCCGAACAAATCTTGAAGTAGCCCCTTTCTGGGGATTTCTTAAATTAGTGGCTTATTACTTGGTCAGTCCAGAGACTCTGTGGGGAGTTGTCACTCTATTCTGAGATAGAAGGAAGATAATGGAACATGTTGCCCTTCAGAAATGTCTCATTCAGTAGTTATATTGTTCTATCTCCTCTGTGGACCAAACATTTTCCATACCTCTTCTGTATCTTGAAGATCCTGCAACAATCAGGGAAATGCTGAAGCCACTATATGTGAGAGGATAATTAATATCAGTCACTAATACTCTTTGCCTGACAGTAAATAGAAACAATTTTTATTTTATTTATATAATGAATGAAGCACTTATAAATAAACTTAACCAGGGTAGAAATACTTATTATAGTACAGTATCTTCATAATGAAAATTTTAAAGTTTATAGTTTAAAGAAATTCACTCTTCATCTTTTTTTATGGTTTTTATTCATAGTGTCATTTCTGCAGCAGTATTTTATCCCATTCATTCCTGTGTGCATTTCTCATATTTTAATATATCTACATAAAGATAAGGATCATATGGCATAAAAAACTACTAAGCATAGAGCCCAGCACTTAGATGATATCACCAAAGAAGTGAATAATTTATCCATAAATATTTTTATTTCCTGTACTGATTATTGTTTTATTTTTCTGGGGGGGGTTGTTTTCATTGGGTTGTTTGTTGTTGTTGTTGTTGTTGTTGTTGGCAAGTTGACACAAGCTAGAGTCATATGGGAAGAGGAAACCTCCGTTGAAAGACCATCCCCAAGAAACAGCTCCCATGCTATGGAAGTTTGTGAGGACATTCAGTGAAGAAGTGAAAGGGCTCACACCACTGTGCACAATGCCACTCCAGACATCGGAACAACCTATGGAGAATAGGTCAGTAAGCAACTTTGTTCCTTCTTATCTTACATCAATTCTTGCCCCAGGTTTCTGCTTTGGTTTCACTTAGTGATGGATGAGAAACTGTAATCCAAATAAACCCTTTCCTCCACAAGTTGCTTTGGTCATATTTATCAAAACAACATAAAGCAAGCAAGAACATTCTCCAAATACCTTTACTATATTATGATGAACTTAGCAAAAATAAATATGATAATGTTTCTGTAAGTCTATCTTTAATAGATATATTTAATATAATAAAATCGAATTTTCTATAAATGATATAGTATAAACATTTAAGCTTAATGACTGAATGTTCCAAGAATTCTTAAAAAAGGTAGCTACCGTTATCTTTACCCAAGCCTGAAGTTCCAGTTATTTGAAATTTGTATTCTGTGTCTTCAAAAATGCAGTGGTGAATAAGACTAACACATTGAAAAGTATATGTGATATTTCTTCACTGGATTTTACTTGTACCACAAAATAAATCAAAAGTTTCATATTCCAGTCATGAAAAAATTTAGGAAAACCATGCTTTGGTTCTAATACATTCTTTTAAGACAATAGAGCTTCAAATTTCAATATTTTTCTTAAAGATAGAGCTAGGGGGCTGGGGTGATGGCTCAGTGGGTACAGTACTTGCTGTGTGAGCTTGAAGGATAAGTTTTAACTTTCCACACCACAATCAAAAGATATGTTTATTTGATCTTGGTACTGCGAGGTAGAGAGAGGAGAATCCATGGGCTACTAGCCCGCCAGCTTAGCATCATCTGTAAACTTCCGGTTATATGAGAGACTTTGTCTCAAACATACAGTGATGAGTGATGAGAGAGAGATATCCAGCATCCACTCTGCCCTCCACACTTGAAACCCCCATAGACATAAGTCCGTTCATACATGCATACACTACACAGTAAATGGGGTAGAAATAACAGTGATTGTCTTTATCCAATGGAATTAGTTATAAGCATAAATAAGATATTATGCAGAGGCATTTTGGAAAACATAAATTGCCAGAATATAAAAGGATTGGCTGGATAATAGAAGAATATGCAGGAGCAAGATGTGAGCTTTGCTGATGGTCTTTCTCCTTCGTTCAGTATGAAATGCTCTCTCAAATGGATGCTGGACTGCGATGGCCATTCTAAGTTCTGAAGTGTGGCCTATAAGTTCTAGCCCTTCTGGATCAATCTTTTAGTTACCTTTAACCTCCTTATAGCCTTCCCTAGCCTTGTGTAGCCATGCTAGGCTACTTCCCATTACTGGGCAAGATGACTCCTCTTTCCCTACATGCATCTTTTTCCTCTATGAAAGAAACGAAATAAGTCAGACTTGATCCTTTCTCCTCCGCTTAGTTTGCTTAGTTCTGGGAAATAGATAAACTAGGCTAAATAGTAAAATTAGGTTGGATAACTAGGCAGCCTGGACTCAGGGTCACTTAACTCTTGTCAGGAGCACATATTTTTATATGGTGATGTTTCTTCTTTGCATTGTGAACTGTGCCAGGATACAGTCCACAATGTACAGTCCTTTCTAGAGTCATCACTGCCTGAAACCACATGCCTGAGTTAGTCTAATTCAGGATCCCAGTATTAGTAACTCAACATAAGTAACACACTTAAACCTAGCCAGTTTTTAATAGAGGTTACTATTTACTCCATGATTATGGCTTCTTGGTTGTACAGGTCCCATTCAGTGAGGAGATAGGATTGTTTATATACCTTCCTTGAACCCCAGAACTCTGTACACACGTACTAATGGTATCTAAAGCCCTATCACAGTAATGGTCTTCTAGCACCAAAATTTGTTCACAGAATTTCCTTTGCTTTTCTCAATTTTAATCTAGTATTCCTTGTTACTGTAATTCTTGTCCTTTGACCCTCATTTCTTTGTCATATATTGACACCCCTCAACATAATCTATTAAGCTCTCTAAAATTATAAACCACTGGCAGTGTAATACATACACTGAACATTAAGTGCGGGGAACACAAACCCTAGGACTAGCCCGAAGGACTGAAGAAGACCTACCTTTCCGAAGTTCCCACTTCTAAAACAGAAGTTGGCATGTCTGTCACACATGAACCTAACACTAGCATCTTTTCCTATTCTGCATTTTGCAGCCTTTTTGCTGTTAATCCTTAGAGCTCTCTCTCTGACGACATGGGAGTTATTTGGATTTTAGAAGAAAAACTTTGATTTTCTATGAACCTACTTTCGACTTCCTCTGTCTATGCAACTACTGGAAAGATGTTTGGAACTACCAAAACTATGGATTGAGATACTCAACAGAATGTAACAGAATATTATTCATTATCACTCTTCTTTGGCTTTGTATCTCTTGTCATTTAGCTTGGATGCCTTGTTTTAAGATCTTGACGGTTCTGTGCCATGAAATTGCTTTGCAGCCCGCATGGGGGCAGCTAGTTCAAAGATCAGAGACATACTCAGCATGTATGTACTCATTTTCCCACTTGGAAGACGGTTTAAATTTCTATTTGACTTCACCAAATTCTAGAGATTTGAAAGATCTCTCCACCAAGGAAAGAGGATTTCAATAAGAGTTCTTAAAACTATCTTAGATATAGCAACTGTGGAATTAAAAAGGCAATTTCAAGTGCCTTTAAAACCTCAGTTTAACAAGAAGAACTGATACAAGACAGCTTAGGTCATCCATCCAGTAGAACTATATTAAATGTAAATGCGAGGATTGGAACAGACTTAGTATGTTGTCTGAGATAGGCCTTTTCCCACTTTATGTTGCCATTTTCTTATTACCAGGGCAACATAAAAGATGTATCATAAAGGTCTTCAATTTACTCGCTTCCTCGCACCATTGATTATCAGAAATTGGTCATTCCTTAGGTTCTTAGTCATTGGCTGTTAGAGCAAAATTACTGCTAACTCTGTGTTTCACCTGTGCCCGGAAGGTTTCACTCTCTGCACTGTTCTGACTTCCTGCTCTTGCTTTCCCTGGTGACATGTTGGAAAGGATGCTGGATCTCACATTAGAACTCAGGTGGATTAGAACTGCTGCCTGTGGCAATTAGAATTTTCTTTTACCAAGAGAGTGAAATGATAGCACGTGTGCTTTGGGTTTGCCATGATTATTAAAAGCCCAGATTTCAATCAGCTGAAGATATCAGCTAAAGTATATTAATTAAAAACATTAAGAACATATTACTTAAAAATAAGAAAACAAAACACAGTCAAACTCTAATGCTGCACACAAAAAACAAACCCAATCATTAGGAGAACGATTGCTGACTGTACCAAGGAACTTGTATATGTGGTAAAACTCAGTTTGCTTCCCAAGTGACAGGAGTTTAATAACAAGAACTATCTGAGCACTAGCCATATGCCTGGCGTCGGGCTATACTTTTTATTTGTTAATTCATTTAGTCTTTAAATTAACCTGTAAGCATTGTCATTAACTAAATTTTCTTGATGGGAAACTACATTCCAGATAGATTAAATAATTTACGGAACAAAATACATTGGCTATGTTAAAGTATTAGCTTAGTTTTCTCCAATGGAATAAATACACATGATCCTTTGTCATTTGAAGCTTGAATTCAAGTCTCTGCATGTGGCAGGCAAGCACTCTCCCTTAACTCACATTATTGTCCACATACATGTTTATTTTTTGTTTTTTTGTTTTTGTTTTTTGAGACAGGGTTTCTCTGTGTAGCCCTGGCTGTCCTGTAACTCACTCTGTAGACCAGGCTGGCCTTGAACTCACACATACATGTTTTTAGTATGCACTACCGAAAGTTCTTGCAGGAATTTTGTAGAATGTCTTCAGGTGTTTAAAGCTGTATCTGCAAATGAGACAAATGATACTTAATAAAAGGCAAGTGCATTGATATTTTGCTTGTAATATTGAAAAACAAAATTTTTCAGTCTTAGAAGGACAGCCAAGACATTACCTTGTCAGAAACTGTTAATTTTTGTGCCAGTGCATTATTTTTATATAATTCAGAATGATTAATGGATGGTTTATTTAATCACTATTTGAAGCATTCAAGTAAAGCTAATCAGTATGATATTTCCAGAGTTACCCCTTTCCAATATGATAAATGGGGAGTCTGTGATTTCTTCCATCTTCAAATAATCTTGGACTCCATATGAATCATTGAAGATTATAACTTTTAGCTATAATAAAATATGTAAAATTTTGAAGTACACTCTTATTTACTTTTAATTAAAGGTTATTAAAGAAATATGTATATATTAAGGACTTCCTTGAACAGTGACTCTAGTCCTTAATATATACATGCAATATTACCACAAAGACAATAGTTATGAAAATTCAGAAGTCTTTTGGGGTACTGACATCATTTCCTTTGAATACAGTGGATAGATAGTTTCTAGGGATGTTCTAGGGATGTTTTAAATTATTTCTGGCATGTTCATATTATTTCCATGGTGACTGTATTAATTCCCATTCCCATTAAGAGCATGTAGGGTTTCCATATGTTGGCATTCTCTCCACACATTTTAGCTATTGTCTTTTCCATAATAACCATCCTAACAGGTTTTCTTTGCCTTTTCTATTTTAAAGCATATGCATGGAAACTAACCACTTGTGCTAAAATCATTCACTCCTCATTTGGGTCCACAACATACCTAAAATTGCCTTTGTTTTGTGTTTGTCTATCTGTCTCCTCTGCTTTGATGAGAAGGTCCAGAGTTAAATCATTGTTCTAAACCTTTCCTGTTGAGTCACCTTGGAGTCTAGAAAGAATTAAGTCTCACTGGATAGGTATATCCACATAAAAGGGCAATTATACTTACGAGGAAAACCAAAGATTATTGGGCTAAATTGTGGGGCCGGATCTGAAACCATGATAGGCCAGTAGTAGATAGGGCAATGGCTTGACCAGGACTAGAAACAGTTGATTTCACCACACTGTTCACATATCCAGTATTTCTTCTGAGTCTTTATTAATTAAAGACTCAGAAACCTATAAATATTCTTGAATTTCCCATGCAGATTCCTCATATTAATTATGGTATCTCAGCTTCATTTTTGGTTTTGTTATTTTCTCATACCTACCCTTTTTTTTTTTAATGCACATTTGATCCCTCCAATAGCTCTAATACATCATGGCTATAGTTGTGAGTTCCTGTTCATTGACATCCTTGTCAACTTCGGATCTTTTCAGTTTGACCACACTATCAGGTACATAGTTACTTAGATAATTTATATTATTTTCCCTTTTTATTTTCTAAAGCTCAATGCTAGATTTTTCAGAATAATAACTCCCATTTAGTTTTTTTTATGTTAGCACAAACATTTAAATAATGTAGAATTCCCTCTTCATATTTCTTTGGATATACTACACTTAATTTTAGGTATATTTTTCTCATTATTTAGCTGTGAATGGTTTCTAATCTTAGAATTTCTGTCTGTAGATTATTCCTACTTAAAACTTAAATATTCAACTATAAGTGGCTTTAAAGATGTGTTTTCATATTGATTTTTATTTTAATTATATTTCATCTAACATTGTGTTAGATTGAAATGCATCAATATTTCCTTAATGATCTGATGTTGTCCATGTATAGCAAGTGTTCTAGATTTCTCTGAAATACCTATAGATTAGTTATTGAAATAACATAATTATATTCAACAACAAGTTATAACTTGCTGCATGATATGTGTCAAATAGAAGAATTTTTCTTTTTTGATGTTATCATTTGATATACTTCAAAATTATGATTTTGAGTAAGTACATAATTATTATATATTTATATAGCTTAAAAATTTTAGAAATATATGTACAAAACCTGCACAAGATCAAGTCATGCAAAATCCAGCACAAAGTCCCATGCTTGAGGAGTTATTAGCAATTGATGGCTGCTGGCAGAAGGAGAGCTGGTTTTCTCATAGGCTGCCATCCCTGCAACATAGCACACACTGGTACCACTGAAGGACTCAGTGGGTTTAAATAAAGAATATTTGGGGCTGGGATAAACAAGTAGGATGAGGCTATGGAGTGTTGGGGCAGGGGAGCAAGTGGGAGTCCTATCTGGTTCACATTATAAACATGTATGAGGTATAAATATACAATCAGCAATAGAAAACACTTATACCACACATTGGTGTGACCCCATGCTAATTCCCTGATGGGAGAGAATCAAGTTACCATTGCTCTTTAGTAGAGGTTCTTGACTTCTACTGCTTCAAGTCTGGAATGTGGGGAAAAGCTGGTCTTTAGAAACTTTGTTTCTCCTAAGGTGGAAAGCCTTTCACCTGAAACTTTTAACAAGAAAGGTCTTTTGATTTTTGCATTAGTTTAATTATATATACTACATGTAACATATGTTATATTTGGATATACTTAGGATCTTTTAAAACTATTAAAGTACAATTATCTTCTCCCCTTTCCACTTTATCCCTTCCCATGAACACTTCTTCCTTATTCCCTCTCACATTCATGATGTCTGTTCCTTTATTGTTGTTACACACGTCTATCAATATATATATTTGTACATTTTTAGTTAATTTATTATTTAAATATTTCCAAATACATAGATATACCTACCCATTCCATATAGTTTTGTCTTTATGTATATTTCAGTGTTGATCCCTTAGGACTAGGTTGCCAGTTTGGGGGATCATTTTTGAGGAAGAGGACTTCTCCCACTCTCAGCATTCCTTAGCTGAGACCACATGAGATTTTCTGCTTCTACGTTAGCATGTCTATTGGTGTCCCCATGGCTCACTTCAGCAGCTGTGTTGGTGAGACTTCATGAATGTAGCTTCTCTGAGGTTAATTTCACATCAAACCTCTGTTTCTCTGGCTCAGTGCTTCTTAATCTCCCTAATGCTGTGACCCTTTAGTACAGTCCCTCATGTTGTGGTGACCCACAACCATAAAATTATTTTGCTTCTACTTCATCAATGTAGTTTTGCTACTGTTATGAGTCATAATGTAAATATCTGATATGCAGTATATCTGATATGCTATCCTCAAAGGGGTTGCAACTCACAGGTTTGAGGACCGTTGGAATTCTTAGAATATTTTTGCCTCCTGTTCCACTATTATTGAAATTATTTTACTTTTAATAGACTCTTGTAGTTGTTTCCTTCATTTTAACCAGAATTCCACAATATTTATATATTTAGAAGTAAAATTAGTTACTATTTTAATGTTTCCCTAGAAAGTATTAACATCTATATATCAGATTAACCACAGTTTATAGTTAATATCTTATCCATCCTCTAGAAGAAAAATTTCAAAGAACTTATTTTCATTTGAATTCTCTCTTGATTTAGAAGTTTTTGTGTTTGTTACTTTATCTTTTATGTATTAGAGCCTTTGGTCTCTGTGTTATTATCTCATATTTATTTCATTAGAGATTTGCTTTCCTATTTTCTTTTCATTACTCTTTCTTACACCTTAAGTTCCATTAGCAGCTTTCTTCTTTAGGCAATGCTTTCTTAGTTTTTAAAGGAGTAATATCTAATTGGCAAACTTTTTAGATTTTTCTTTACTTAAAGCAATAGATTTGAAATGATAGACAATAAAACCCTGGTAATCCTGAGATACTTTCAGAAGATTAACAACAATTAATTACATAAACTAGAAGATATGATAGATGTGTATATGATATTAATGAAGAAGTAGATGTGTCTAGGAACCAAGGGTACTAGAAGAGAGGGAAGAGTAAGAGGCAGGAAGCAAGGGATGTATAGAGGAATTTTAATCCAGTAATGTGGCTGCTCTGATCATATCCAACGATATAGGTCTGTGTGATCCAGCTGGGCTGTAATGCAGACACACCCTTAGGATGCACCTTTAATGCCACTGGATGTAATCATTTAGTCCTTAGCTTCGATCCCAAGCAATGTGTTGAGGGGCAGACAAACTGACAAATCAGAGAAAGATTTGAAAGAATGAGTCAGAGATGGGATATATCCAGCTCTCAGGAGAAATCTATTTAAGAGCAGTTCAAGGAGAGAATCAGTTTAGTCCGTTCAGTTGAGTGGACTTGAGTTTGGAGCAGTCAGCTGGGAGTCAGTGCAGTGAAGAGTACAGTGTTGTGGAGTTGAGTTTGTGCTCAAGCTCATGCAGTTCAGTGCAGGTCATCAGAGGCAGTCAAAGGAAGAGAAAAAGAAGGAGCCAGAAGATTAGAACAAAATGACAGAGTTAGTTTGAGGCTAAGCAGAGCAATTCAGTGAGAAGCTGAGAGAAGCCACATTGGGTCAGTCAGCTTGGAGAGGAGTTTGAGCCAGAACAGCTGAGTTAAACCAGCCAGCCAGAGTTCAGAAAGAACTAGACATGGAGAGCTTATTAAGCAGTAAGCCTCTGGCATGAAAATTACATCAGAATAAAAGTTATATTTACTCTCCTGTGTCAAGAAAAGCCTATTCAACCCTCTCCAGATAAGCTTCTGTTTATACTAGATCCACAATGGGTCAAGATACAGATAATAAGAGACTAATGTGCATGACTTTTATTACATTGGGAGAAAAAAGTACTATGATGATATTTTAATTAATTTATTTATCACTTTACATTCTGATCACATCTCCCTGCCCTCTTGCCTTCCAGTCTCACTCTCCCATCCCCTTCCCCCATTTCTTCATCTCTGAGGAGAAGGAGAGCCCTCCCCAACCCCGTACCAACACTTTCTGGCACATCAAGTGTCTCATCAGGACTAAGTGCACTCTCTTCCACTGAGGCCAGACAAGTCAGCCCAGATAGGGAAAGGGATCCAAAGGGAGGCAACATTTTTTTAATTTTTTTTAAATTTTTTAATTTTTTTTTATTTTCTATATTCTATGTTTACATTCCAAAGGTTTTCCCCTTTCCCAATTACCCCCCCACCATATGTCCCATAATTCCTCTCCCCCCCTGCTATTCCCCACTCATTCCCCCCCCACACATACGATTTCTCTGTTCTGGGTCTACAATACTGGATCCAATCTTTACAGGCCCAGGGTCGGGAGGCAACATTTTTAAAAACATTTTTTTTTTCATTTTTTAAGAGCTTGTTTACACTGACACTGAAAAGGGATCCAACGAATCTGTTATCTTTGTAGGAATATTTTGTTTGAATAGAAATGAATTTTATTACATTTTGAAGCTTGAGTATATATCTTACATTAATACAATAAACATATTAATTTCCCAAGAAAGGGAAAGATGCATAAACCATGTTATATGTTAAAACATAAATAGTTTGTCTCAAACAGAAGAATTTGTCCAATACTTTCAATTGCATAATAAATTCACTGTTTTTCATGGAACATTTCTTTAAGTGAACAGCTTTCCAACAAATTACAGAGATCCAAATTTAGGATGTTAAGTAGGAAATGTCTCTTTACTAAATGTAAGCCTGTCACTTCAAGGAAAACAAACAGCACTGTGCTGATAAATGTTTAACAACTACCCTCTGCTGGGGGAGTAAGCCTGATTTGTAGAATGCAGCCAAATTCTATGGTTCAAATACTTTTAGCAAGTCTTTCTTCAGAGTTCTGACTTCATATTAATAAACACGGAGTGAGGAACAGATGACCAGGTCTCAGAAGGAATCATAAACTCTCTACCACCTGCTACTAAGGACATTGCCAATGGTAAAATTAGACATAGTCTGTGAAGATTAGGCTTTAGGAAAATTTATACCCAGGAACACAAGCCTTCAAATTTTTCAGCATGTAAGAACTCCAGGGATTATAACACTGATAGCTCCCAGGGCACTTGGACTTATTGTATAAATACAGAAATACAAAAACATAGAATTAAAAATGTTAAAATGCAACATTAAAAAGACTAAGAAACCAACTTAATGTAAGGCAGTATAGAAAGCTTAATTGGTAGAGTTTCAGATTTCAAACTGCGGCTAATTATTAAAGAGCTGCCATTTGACTATTTGGGTCTAGCACCAAGTAATGGAAGACTGTTAAAATACTTTTCCCTTTCCAACTATAATCCACCTGAGGCTAAATCGTCCTTTGTCCTGTTTTCATATCGCGACAGGAGGACATCTTATTGTCAGGGTTAAAGCTGAAGCTGCAGGTCTGAGAAACTGGAGAACAAAGGGGTCATAGTAAAATGTCTGACTCCTCACAAGTACAGGATTAAGAAGAAACTTGGGTGTGTGATATTGCAGGAGCATTCCCTATGACATTCCTCACTGTTGCAATGGTGACAGTTTAGTCATTCAGAATGACTTAAGAACCCTCTTTCTGTAGATATCAGCTTTCACTTAATTTAATGCTTTTCATGACTGACAACTAGTTCCTAATTCATTTATATATTTTGTGAATATCTGTGGCTTTATTAAAATATTCTATATTTGATTTTACAATCCCAGAGGGGAAAAGACTAGATGTGCTGAGTTCATTTTGAAATGGGCAAGCATATATCACAGCCAAATTTACACATAATGAGCACACTAAAGATCATTAATTTCTTCTCAGCTAGAGCATATCTTATGAAACAAGGTAGATAACCCATCTTCTTTATTAATCTCGAAAAGATTAAACTTTATTCTAATTGCTCAGAAATGTGTAGTAATAAGAGTAAAACAGACGTGTCCACTTGAAAACCCAACTTATTAGTACTAATTCAAGAGTTTGATGGTAATTTCGTATTCAAAAAGTTGAAATAAAACAATTGAGGGGAAATATTTCCCACTATGATGATTAGGTTTTTTCTTTTTTTTGTCAATTTAACACAGACTTAGACATAGCTGGGAAGAGGGAATGCCTCCATCAGATTGGCAAGTAGGCAAGTCTGTTTGGGGGCATTTTCTTGCTTAATCATTAACGTGGGAGGGCTTAGCCCCTCTGCGTATAGTACTACTCTTGGGCTTGTGATCCAGGATGGTATAAGAAAGCAGACTAAGCTGGTCATTGAGAGCAAGCCAGTATGTAGCAATTCTCTGTGGTTTCTGCTTCAGTTCCTGTCTGCTGACCCAACTTCCTTTCTTAATGGACTGACTGTAAGCTGTAAGAGGAAATGTACCCTCTCCTTACCAAGTTGCTTTTGGTCATTGTATTTTATCACAGCAATGGAAAGTAAAATAAGACATCTTTGTTATTTGTGGGGTTTGTGAACTTCTTAGTCTTTAAAGACATTCAAAGTGTTGTATTCGTATAATCATTTATTGTTTTCCTGGGACATGTATAACTGAATTTGTATCTAAAGAAACTTTTTTTTGTTTTGTTTTTTTGAGACAGGGTTTCTCTCTGTAGCCCTGGCCTGGCTGTCCTGGAACTCATTTTGTAGACCAGGCTGGCCTCAAACTCAGAAATCTACCCACCTCTGCCTCCCAAGTGCTGGGATTAAAGGCGTGCACCACCCCTGCCCACTTAAGAGACTTTCTATTCCAGACAAATGTAGAGCTGTTGCCCATTAAATTAGCACTTGATAAAAGCAGGTACATCTTAAGATATAAGCCCTTGATAACATTCGATACAGGAGAGTGAGCTTCATAGAGGATTTTGACAGTATTAAGGTAATGCAGGAAATAAATAGTAACTGCAATAAAGCATAGTGGAAAATATACCAGAAAGAGAAATAGAAGAGTTTCTAGTCTTGAGGTTCCTGTAGGGATGACTCCTCAAATCTTCAGTTACATGTGTCTGTACATTTTGAGGATGAGCTTTTTCTTCCATGCCTTTGTCTTGTCTCCTTCCTTATGGTGCACTGTGAGCTGCACTCCCCTCCCTTGTCTCTGACCACTAATATGAACATGAGATTTGATAAGCTCAGGACATCTCCCAACCAAGACAGGTCAGGTAGAACAAAGTATGGCACGTTTTTATTAACTTTCCGTGAATTGTATTGTTTTTTTTATGAAAATCAGATGCTTATTTAAATGGAAAGGGATAAATTGGCCGAGTGCTCTGACAGCTACAGTCATTTCACACTATGCATATATTCAGTCATGCCTGTGTTTTAATTGTTCAATCATTATTATTGCTTGTTCGTATGCTTTCTCTCTCTCTCTCTCTCTCTCTCTCTCTCTCTCTCTCTCTCTCTTTCTCTCTCAATCTGCACGCCTCCTTTCTGTCATGGCTTCACAGTGGTGCAACCAGGTTTGCCGTAAACTTGCAACTGGTAGTGATTCTCCTGCCTCCCCCCCCCTCTGGTGTTGGAATTATAGGCAAAGGCCACCATGATTGATTGCATCAATTCTTTTTGTCTACACTGTTTCCATGGCTACAGAAACACTATAACTTGGCTTGGGAGAAGAAGAAAAACAAGGATTGAAAAGCGAAAATTAACAAGAAAACAGATGCTTTTTTGCATGTCTATGTAGATGATTTTCTATTTAACTAACGAGTTTTAATAATAGCTGTCAAACTGGTAAGACTATACTTGTAATAATGAAGGCTAGTTTCAGTAACCCTGGTGGCTTGTAAGAGGAATGGGGAAAATTTTATTAGAGAGCTAGAGTGAGCAGATTTTATTTTCTTCTACTGGTCAGAATGAGAAAAGAAAATGAAAAAAGAAAAGGAGATAAAGAAAACAAGTATGAAAATTAAAGACCAACATTAATATCAGGTGTGATATATAAGAGTAGATTAATCTCATCCCAAAATCCTATCACAACACTCCCCACTAAAATAAACACAAACCCTATATATTATTATATATGAAATATGCAAATTATTTTAAACCTTCCTGCAAGAAACTTGAGTCCTAAGAATGGTGAGTTGGGGCTGGAGGGAAAGAGGTACACAGTTGCATGTGTTTTGTTCAGTTTATTCTTGGGGTCTATATTTCCCACTGCTAATAAAGATAGTGGCATTTCATGTGTTCTTGTCCATTAATCAACTGATAGCTTCATTGATTCTTTGTGGGAGACATCTATTCTGAAAATTACCATGATAGAGGTCCCCGGCTCACAAAGCAGCCATACATGTAGCAGTAACGATTTATCTATGAGGATGCAATGTATTCCTTTCTTCCATCCTTTAGCAGAACATTTTACCAACATTCCCAAATACACTCGTGTCCTTGTAATAAGAAGATAGTAATTCTATTGCTTTTCTTTGGAAAAAATGAAAACATAGGGATTATGAAGGTTAAATAGAGTGAAATTTTCATTCTCTTATTTGAAAAAAAACTGCTGCATATTAATCTATATTGAGAGTCTGAAAACCTGAGTAGTATTTTAAATTAAAAAAAGTATCCTTAATTTACATGCAGTTAAAAAAATCAGTCTTTATGTGTCCTGATTCTAGGAGGCTTGACGAATGTGTAGACTCACATAATCACAAGCACAATCAAGATACAGAATAATTTCATCAGCCCTCACTGCCACTCAAATAATTATCCTTGGTTGCCACTTGATAGTCTGATTATCATCTTATATTGACCTGACCTATAGCTATACAGCTTTTTATATTATATTATTTTTTTCTGTAATGCCAAATACATCTGAGGGCTTTGGAATCTACCTTCTTTCACATGCCACATTTGAAATACATGCATGTTATTGGGGGTATCAACAGAGTGAACATTTATTATTACTACTATTGTTAGCAATATTGTGTGATGTTACAGATCAAAACCAGAGAAGTGTAATTACCTATTCTTCCCACGAGGATACCTGCTGCTTCTAAGTTCCCCCAAATAAAAGTGTATAAACATCTTTGTCTAAAGTTTTTGTGTGGGCCTAGTCACTTCACTATACCAGTGACTTTGAGTGGGGCATCTGAGTAAGCAATAATTGTCCAGTTAACATGAACCCACTGAGACATTTTTTAAATTATTTTATTCATTTTTTACACCCCATTGCTGCCTCTTCTCCTATTCCCTCCCTAAAAGAGTGTCTTTCTTCATCCCCATCTGAGAGGGTGGGAGCCACCCTGTGTATCCCCCTAGCCCCACCAAGACATTTTAATTTGTGTTTTTCTTTCCAACCAGGAATGTCAGAGCCCTTCTTCTTCTTCAGTCTTGCTGCAGTTGCCTTAGTGAGGTGTTTCCCATTGTTGGTTGTGCTTTGGTTATTCTGTTTGAAGGATAGTATAGTCCTACCTTCTTTAATCTGCATTTTTTCCATCATATGATTTAGGCATCATTTCGTATGTCTACTTGCCAATGAACATTTTTCTTTGGTTGCATTTTTGCTTATATAATTTGTCAGCTTTTTAAAAAGGTATTTTTGTTTCATTTTGAGAGTTCTACATAAGAGTCTAGACACATGTCCGTGTCAGATATATAATTTGAAAATACATGTAACTGAAGAACATCATAGGGGTTTCCAATCACTTTCTGATTAGATTTATGTTCTGTTTCTCAAGATAAAAGCCCCTAAAACAGGCACCATTGTTGAACCCAGAGCTGTGGCTGGATGGGGAGAACCTACTGTATTATTCTTCTAAATGGGCAATCTCTAAGATGTAATGTCTGTGCTCATGTGTGTCATGTGTGTGTATGTATATGTGTGTATGTATGAATTCTCAAGAACAGCAGTTTTAAGAAAAACTAAAGATTCACATAAAGCTTTTTTCCATAAATGAATAGATTCTATCAAAGATTATGAGCCATAATAAAACTTTATTAAGCCATAAAAAGTCTTGTGCATTATTCTGATATTATTTCTTTCAGCCTAAATAACTTTCTTTAGCACTTCTCTTATGAAAAATCTGTAGAGCTATTTTTTTCTAAATTATATTTATCAAAAAGTCTTTGTTTTTTCCCTATCTCTGCTAATACTGTTTACAAGACTTTTTGTCTTTAATTTTTATTATTATTTCAACTACAAAATATTTGGTAAAATTTTATTTGCATTATGTCCCTTAGATCTTGTATCTTGAGTTCATAAATGTATAACTTTTACCAACTATTTCTATAGAGGAATGCTTAGAAATTGTACATACTCATTCCTCTCATGAGGTAATTGAGTGGCTAAGAGGCTGACACTTACTCACTAGAGAGCCCTATGAATATCAGTGAATGTCCTCAGCCACTACTGATGAATATTCAAAGGGTTTTCAGATTTGCTCCTACTACAGCTAATGTCTAATCAGATATGGCAATGCATTGTAACCAATTACCATTCATCGCAGAGGCTCCAAAATCCTCTCTCATAATAAGTCAGTGAACCTGCCACTATGGGTGTGGACAACAGAGTATATTCTGAAGGATAGGTGAGCACTTGGGAGGCAGAGGCAGGTGGATTTCTGAGTTCAAGGCCAGCCTGGTCTACAGAGTGAGTAAAAAACTAAAAAAAAAAAAAAAAATGTTACTAAACATGTTGTTTATCACAATTCAGGTTCCTCTTTAGTCCAGTACAAATAAAACTTGAGCTTTGCTTTCAGAGTTTCTGTACCATTGGTTGATTTCCCTGTCTAGGAAGTCATCTCTTAAGCTGAAACATAGATTCTAGCTCCCCAGAAAGCAGTGTACAGAAACGGTTGAAGTGTGTGTTCTCTATTGGGTGCACCCTCTGATATCTCACACCTGATTTTCATGTTCTATATGTTATCCAATTTTACCCCTTCCCTCTTTATTGAAGTTTTATAGTTTGTGCTTTGACATAATCTACCAAAAATGTTATTAGAAAAAAACTGAAGGCTGTTAATAAATAAAATGTAGCCCAACTTTGATTAAAATCACTTGGCTAGTTAGCCTAAAAGTATTGATTCTTCTCAATCAATTTATAGCTTTAGTGACATTCTAATAGAAATTCCATTTTGGAATGGACGGCACAATTGCAAATTATGTTTTGTTTTTGATAAAATGATGAGAACACATTTTTATTTCCATTTCTTTCCCTTCCCTTTTCTCCCTAAATTCCTTTATGGAATTATAAATACAAGGCAAGCACGCTACCACCCAGCCCCAACCTGCATCCTTGCATTTTAAAATTTGTATGTATTAACTGTACAAAAACATTGATTTTATTATGACATTTCCAGGCCTGCATATAATGCACTTTGACCTCCCTCATCATCTTGTCCATGCCCCTCCCCCACCCCACTTGCTAATGGTCTCCTTTCTAAATATGTAAAGATCAGGCAGTCTCCTTTTGCAGCATTTAAGAGCACAACTTTTGACAAGCAGTACATCATTCTGCTGCTTACTATTTGTTGCTTTCAATGTTTTTGTTTGTTTATTTTTTTCTCTTAATTTTCATTTGAGTATATTATTAGAGAATACTGATGACCACATTTTATCTTAGGACTTAATACTTCATCTTTGAACCCTTGTCAATATAATCTGGAGACTTTGTATTATGAATGAAATATTGTAAATCCACCTTTAACTCTACAGAACCTTTCATTTGTAGCTTAGTCCCAGGCAGCCTTCATTATCTTTTCTAGTAAATTTTATTTACCATCATCATCATCATCATCATCATCATCACCATCATCATCATCTTTATTACGTTGTGTATGTGTATCTATAAAGGCACACACTCCTATTCAAGAGTACATGCTCAAGACACCTGCTGAAGCATGTGCCTGGAGGTCAGAGGAGATCTTTATGTAGTTGATCCTCCTCTTTTGCCTCTATATGTGTTTGGGAGATCAAAGTCAGTTTACCAGGCCTGTGTAGATAACATTTTACCTATGGAACCATCTTGGTAGCCCTTTCCTTTCTTAATTTCCTCTTTCCAAAATCCCTCTTACACTTACCAAGATAATCATTGAGAAAGAATATTAATCAGAATGACATATAATGCCATATCAAATACTCTACAGAACCATTCATTAAATTAGTTGTATTAATGACTATTCAGTTTGAAAATGGTGAAAATAATTGGAGAAATTATACCATTAAAATGCTCATTTTTGTAAGTAGGTACAATCAATGAAAATATTAGATCGGTTTTATCTAACAAATCATTGTGCAAAGAATTAAAACTATCCTGTATATGTGGAGATGATTTCCAATTGCATTTCATTCAATTTTTTTATTGCAATATCCATAATGGTGCAGATCAAAATTGCCAGAACATACTCATCACTCAAATACTTGTTTTCAGGCAAATAACAAACTATTTCTGCAATATAATCCAAATCATAAACATAGGAATCAACCCATTTTAAACAATTCTATATGAAGTTTCCATTTATAATGGAAGAGAATTTAATATTATATTAAAAAACCAAGAATGTTAACTCAGACATCTTGCCCCATGTTTATACAAAAATTAGTGTATTCTTTTTTTCCTTTCAGTTTTTCATGTGATTTTATTTTTGTCCTTCAATCATAATAATATAATATTCACAGTTTGTCTTAACTGGTGGGTCTGTAAACTCAGGCTTGCCCATCCCACTGACAGACAAGGCTGCTTCTTGAAAGGGTCCACCATGGATCCTCTGGTCATCCAACTCAAGTCACCCCCTTGTCTGACTTTATCTTCACTATATTGTGTGGCCACTTCACTGAATCTCATCCTAGACTTTAACTCTTCTATGGCTTCCATGATTTTCCCATGTTTTTCACATAGAATGTGTCTGACCTTTACTGAATTGCCACCACCTTTAGGACCCTGAGATTATTGTCAGCACTCTCACTCCCAGAGACTGCACCTCCTTTTCCTCCTTTTCCAAGATTACTTTTCCCCTTCTGTGGCATCTCTTAAGCTTGTGGTTGAACTCAGCAGTGTACTCTTTATTCTGTTCATTATTAAAATGTTGTCAAGTCAGAAATAACCTATCTACTAATAGGAAATGGGTACTATGCATACATTGTAATTAGAAGAGGAAAAAATAGCATATTCATATGAAATGAAAATATGGGGAAGTTATACAGAATTAATGAACTGTGTGTATCAAAGAAAGTTTACACCAAAAATATTTTTTGCAGTAAAACTTTTATCAGCCTTCATTTATCCTTTGTCTAAGAAGTCATATTTAAGCATTGTTCTTTCATTCTTTAGAGAGTTTTGTACATTAAAAAGGAGTCCAGGGGCTGGAGACATGGCTTGGTGGTTAAGAGCACTGACTGCTCTTCTGAAGGTCCTGAGTTCAAGTCCCAGCAACCACGTGGTGATTCACAACCATCCATAATGAGATCTGACACCCTCTTCTGGTGTGTCTGAAGACAACTACAGTGTACTTACATATAATAAAAAGGAGTCCATAAAGTTGGGAATAAAGTTTGGTGGTAGAGGGCTTGCTTACTACACAGAAGATGCTAGATTCAAATTTCTACATGCAGGAAAGGGAGAGCAAAACAATATGCATGATTGTAGTTATCTTGTACATAGTTAGAACATACTGTGTCCTTTAATCCTCAACATCCAATTTCCATAAAGTCTATTTCTCCATTGAAACATAGAAGTCTACTTCATTTTCCTAGTGCCTGAAAAATACATTTAAAAAGTAGACTTATATATCTAACACAAACATGTGACCACTATACATTAAGAAGCATCCTCAGAAAAGACTCCCAAAGATTTAACACAATTACAATGGCTTAACGATCAGAATAGAAGGGGAGATAAGGTCAACATTCAAATAAAATTTTAATTTTATTTCAGTGTTATAAATTTAAATGAGCTGAATTACTAAGGGGAAAATTGTATTGTGATACACATACATTCATAGATAATATAACCTTCTACATTTACATGGTTTAAGACAATAATGGCTTAGTTTTGAATTAGCATTGCATGTTCCTAGTTGGTTGGCAACGATATCTATTTATTTAATATATTCAGAGACTTAGGTTGATAGTCCAGTTCCTCTGTCTCAAATACTAGAGGATGAGCATTAGTAGGTTTTGCACTGGGGATTAGTGTTTGACCTATATGTTGTATGTGAAACTTCAAGTCCCAGCTAAAATGTGGGAAGGAGTCACATGGCACCATTCACTGATGAGTGCATGGGGAACTGAAACCTGCCATAGACCAGAGGTACAAAGGGTGAGGATCTTGAGGGAACACAACTAAATCCACTACACACAGCAATAAGGTTATATGTTACCCCTTCTGTGGTCATTTAGACATGGACTGCAACATTGGCACAATCCCTCACTCAAAACCAGACAGCAGGTACAACATGTAGCTCAATATAACAAGGAGCTACAACCTCCAGTGGAAAAAAGATAGCCTCTTCAACAAATGGGGCTGGTTCAATTGGAGGCCAGCATGTAGAAGATTGTGAATTGATCCACTCTTATCTCCTTGTACTAAGCGCAACTCCAAGTGGATCAAGGACTTCCACATAAAACCAGACACACTGAAACTAATAGAAATGAAACTGGGGAAGACCCTGGAGGACATGGGCACAGGGGGAAAGTTCCTGAAAAGAGCACCAATAGCTTATGCTCTAAGATCAAGAATTGACAAATGGGACCTCATAAAATTACAAAGTTTCTGTAAGGCAAAGGACACGTCAGAAGGACAAAACAGTAACCAACTAATTGGGAAAAGATCTTCACCAACCCTACATTTGAGAGAGGGCTAATATCCAATATATACAAAGAACTCAAGAAGTTAGACCCTAGACAATGAAAAAACCCTATTAAAAATGGGGTACGAAGCTAAACAAAGAATTTTCACCTGAAGAAATTCGGATGGCTGAGAAGCACCTTAAGAAATGTTCATCATCATTAGTCAACAGGGAAATGCAAATCAAAACAACTCTGAGATTTCACCTCACACTGGTCAGAATGGCTAAGATTAAAAACTCAGGAGTCAGCAGGTGTTGGTGAAGATGTGGAGAAACAGGAACAGTCCTCCACTGCTGGTGGAGTTGCAAGCTGGTACAACCACTCTGGAAATCGGTCTTGCAGTTCTTCAGAAAACTGAGCAGGACTCTTCCAGAGGACCTTGTTATGCCACTCCTGGGTATATACCCAGAGGATTCCCCTGCATGCAACAAAGACACATGCTCTACTATGTTCATAGTAGCCTTATTTATAATAGCCAGAAGCTGGAAAGAACTCAGATGTCCCTCAATGGAGGAATTGATAGAGAAGATGTGGTATATTTATACAATAGAATACTACTCAGCAATTAAAAGCAATGAATTCATGAAATTTTTAAGCAAAGGGTTGGAGCTGGAAAATAAGTGAGGTAACCCAATCACAAAAGAATACATATGAAATGTAATCACTGATAAGTGGATATTAATCAGCCTAGAAGCTCTGAATACTCAAGACACAATTAGCATATCAAATGATTCCCAAGAAGAAGGAAGGAGAGGGCCCTGGTCCTGAAAAGGCTTGATCCAGTGTTGTAGGGGAGACAGAGAAAGGGGAGGGGGGTGATTGGGGAATGGGCGGAGGGAAGAGGACATATGGGACATATGGTGAGGGGGGAACCAGGAAAGGGGAAAGCATTTGGAATGTAAACGAAGAATATAGAAAATTTAAAAATTTAACAAATTAAAAAAAAAAAAAGAACTGACAGTCATCTGGGAGGCCAATGGGTCCAGTAGCAAGAAAACTCATCTTTCTATGTGACTGGGATCAGGATTCCCAAAGTCATTGGTTCCACAAGGTACAGGTAGATTGTGGGACCACTGATATTATAATGGACAATTGTATCACAATCCACACCTCAAATCCCAGAACTGCATAAGGAGAGGCAAAAAAATCAGAACTTTAAGATCATTTTCAGGTACATAAGAAATTCAAGACCAGGCTAGGCTACATGAAAATCTGTCTCAAAGGAAAAAGAAGAGGAGCTGTAGAAATGGCTCAGTGGTTTAGAGCATTGACTGCTCTTCTAGAGTTCAGTCTCCAGCAACCACGTGACGGCTCACAACCATCCGTAATGAGATCTGATGCCCTTTTCTGGTGTGTGGGAAGACAGAGCATTAATATACATAAAATAAATATATAAATATTATAAGAAGAATAAAAAGCAATTAGGTCTGTTGAGAAAAACCTAAATACAATGGCTGATCCTGGCTGTCAAATTGACTGATAGGGTATCAAGTAAGATGCAAGCCTTGCATTTGGTTGAGGATTTCTTTTTTTTTTTTTGTTGACATTTTCTTTTTTATTGCATATATTCTATATTTACATTTCATTTCCTTTTTTCTAGTTCCCCGCCCCCCAAAGGTCCCACATACCCTTTTCCCTTCCCCTGTCCCCCCATCCACCCCTTCCCACTTTCCTGTTCTGGTATTCCCCTACACTGATGCTTTGATCTTTTCCAGCACCAGTGCCCACTCCTTTCTTCTTGTCAGACATCATTTGGTATGTGGATTGTGTCTTTGGTGTCCCAAGATTCTGGGCTAATATCCACTTATCAGTGAGTGCATATCATGGGTATTCTTTTGAGACTGGGTTACCTCACTTAGTATGATGTTCTCCAGCTCCATCCATTTCTCTAAGAATTTCATGAATTCATTGTTTCTAATGGCGGAATAGTACTCCATTGTGTATATATACCACATTTTTTGTATCCATACCTCCATTGAGGGACATCTGGGTTCTTTCCAGCTTCTGACTATTATAAATAAGGCTCCTATGAAATAATGGAGCATTTCTTTTTTTCTTTCTTTCTTTTTTTTTCTTTGCATTTTGCCTGCTTGCCTTCCCTCCAGCTGACAAGCTTATCTATTCTGTTGGTTTGTGTTTTCTTCACTGTTAGTAGAACCATGTGCCTTAATGGGGCATGGGTGGTAATTTCATATGCAGAGCTCAGAAGTCTCACTAATTAAGGGGAAAACCTTCAGATTCTGTGGAGACCAATGCAATTGCAGTTTATGGCAAATAAAGTTGCAGAAACAGAGAGGCCAGGAGGAATAGGAGGAGGGGGAAGGGAGGGCAGTTCTCCCCTTCTCACCCTCTCTTCCTTATTTTCTTGCTCTCCTCGTTGTCTTTGTTTTTTTCTCAAGATTACTGGGGTGTTGCTGCTTAGAGCTCTCTTTTCAAAAATAGAAAAGAGGGAGTATGTGGCTGGGTGGGGGAGCACCTTCCTAGAGGCAAAGAGGAGTGGAGATGTGAGGGGGGTTTGCAGAGGGGAGACCAGGAAGGGGGACAACATTTGATATGTAAATGAATAAAATAACCGAAAGAAAGAAAGGAAGAAAGAAAGAAAGAAAGAAAGAAGGAATAGAAAAGAGTTATCTAAATGTGTTAGAAAGGAAAATGCCCACAAATAGCATGTGACAAGTTGTGATCCCTGTCTTTGTCTTCCAGAAGTCACAAATCATAAAATATTGAGTGGGACACTCAAAGAGACCTTGCCATAAAAGTGAAGGATAATTAACCCTAGATGGCCTCAGATTCTTCCTAACAAAACTTAAGTATTTGCTATTTAAAAATTTCAGATAACTATGTTTTAGAACAAAGGTAAATTACAGAATAGAAATACACTCAGCATGGTATAGATATTTAATTTGTATTAACATCTATATTAGTCAACTTCAAGTTACTAAATAAATTTTCTGGGTAAACTGACTTGTAGAGAAAATTTTTTATTTAACTCAGTTTGGAGTTTCACACCCAGGATTTGGAAGCCCATTGATTCAACCTCTAATTGGTGTGGTTGATGGCAGTTGTGCTGATGCTGATCAAAGCAAGCGTCTGCATCACAAACCAGGAAGTGGAGAGGAGAACATGGCAGTTAGGGTCTCTATGTCTATTTGAGGGAAAATTCCCCAAAGCCTATAAAGGCTTCTCATCAAGTCTAGCCTCTTAAGTTTATTGCATCTTCTAACAATGCAGCTTTGACATACAGACCACTAGGGATCATTCCTTCCATCCGTATTCCCATGTAAGCAATGCCAGGAATACCAATGAGCAGGAAAACAGTCCATAATGAGGGGAGAAAGTCATTAACTGAAAGCAAACAAGAACTGACACAGGGTCAGCTAAAGCAGACAAAGATATGAACACAACAACTTTAACTGTGTCCCATAAGTCCAAAAAACTGCATAAAGCACAGGGCACATTACACAGTAGCAGGGACTACAGATACTCACTGTTCAAAGATAAAACCTTAAATGTTGAAAGTGAAAACTGATCATGAGGAATTGGATGTGGGAAAAGAACGCTTGGTAAAACAGTGCCAGTGGAAGGAGTTATTTGAAATGCAACACACAGAAGGAACATTCAAAATGTCTGAGTGTTCAACCGTAAAGGGCCTTAATAATGCATGCACACCCAGAATATCAAAAGTCAAGCTGAAAAATCGGAGGAGAGAAACCATGTTTGGAGAAGGAATGGTCACTTGCCAGCATATCTGAGCAACATTATAACTCAATTGAGCCAATGGGTTTAAGAGATTTCCCAAGCATATCATGAGACATCTGCACCGATGAAGGTCTGAATTCAGATTCAGATCATCATCCTTAAAGTAATGAAATAAAAATTGCCCTCCCAAAACTCTATACCCAACAAACAACTTTCAAAGAGAACAATAAAATGAAGACATATTTAGGTGAGTCCGAACAAAAGGATCCACCCATAAGCAGCAGGCTCACATCATGAGAGAGATTAGAGCAAGATTTTGAGCAGACAGAAAATAACAAAAATAGGGTTCTCTAAAAAGGTCTGAAATTGTAGTGAATGACAGGTGATTAATAAGGCTATATTTTAATTATTATTTTAATGTCCATCTAGGTCACTGATTATTTATACAATAGTAAAATGTAGTGTGGGTTTGAAACAGGTAGAAGAAAAGAAGAAAGCAGACTTGACCACAAAACTCCCATGTATGTAGAGCAACCAGAACAGTTGAAATGTTTAACATGACAACATCTAGCAGCTGACCGAAAGGAGAAGGGCAATGGGCCATTTGCAAAACAGGCAGACTAGGCCCTTAGTTCATTCACACTGTATAAAAGAAGCAATTGTAGGTGGGAGTCTATACTGACTTTTAGGACATTTCTTTCGAGGAAGAAATTGGGGAGAAGCATGATGGAGAATGTAGGACAATGTTGGGTATGGTAGAGATGCTAGGTACATGCTAAGATATCCTCTATCAACTCTCTGTGAGCAGAGCTCTCAGTACAAGCAAGTTATGAAATAGCGAGTTTAATGCGCCTGTTCCCTGCCATTCTTCGATTCAGAGGATGCTCTAATTAGTTAGGCACAGTGATGCAGTTCCTTTTTTTCCTGCAGAGGGCAAGCTATAGGGTGGCTTGTTAGTAGTGACTTTTCTCACCTTTTAACCCTCCCATTTTGATACATCAATAATTCTCTTTACCACGGGGACTTATTCTTAGGATGCAGAAACTGATCTCGTTTTGGCTAATTAAACACTGACAGATAAAATATACTCTAAAGATGGTAAGTGTGGAGTATTATAATTGGAAGTGTGTATGCTGAGAAAGACATGGTTTAGCAGTATATTTGAATAAGCCATTTTCATTAAAAAATAAATTTTAGATGAGTTGGGTAAAGTATCCATTAGAAATATACTTACCTTTGGCTATTCTTCTAAGCAGAAGTGTAAACCTTTCTAATTTATATACTATTTAATAGTCACTTGGCATAGTCTAGGAAAACAGAAAGTTATGCTATGAACTGAATGATTTAAAATGTTTCTTTGGATTTTGTCTAGAGATTAGGTGAGTTTTGAAATATAGTGGTCCAAATGATGTATAACTTTATTTTTAGGATGCTCATATGGAAGAGCATGAAATTTAGTTTCCTTTTAATATCATATAGGATTAAGAGCAGCTAAAAATTTCATTATATAAATGAAGTGAATCCAAATCCAGTCTAAAGCTTTACAAACCATTGGGAGGGATGGGTGGGCCAGTTACCTCTTATCTTTTTCACTGCTAATTCCAATTTATTTTTATTTTTCAAAAAAACTATAGTTACTCTCTCTTTATCCTGCATCCTAGCTCAAGACATTAGTTGGAACATTCCAACAGCCCCTTAGCATTGCCTCTCCCTTTGCTCCTGTTCTCCCTTACATGCTGTTGTCAGAGTAATCAGCCAGCTTCAAGTAGTATTTGCATCTTTGATCTTGCCACATACCCACTGGAAAGTCTCTTGTACATTCCCACTTCAGAGAAATTCTTTGTTCTTAGCAATAATTACAGCCCTGTCTTTAAAGTTCCTTGGCCTTGTTTCTGGCCTTACAATATGGCACTACCTTCTCCCTCACTATATGTTTTTAATTGTTGGTCTTCTTTTGTTCAAACACTATTTTTTTCCCCATAAACTTCTCTGGCGAAGTTTGTCTTTCTGAGATCATAGTCTTTCTGCTGTTACTTTTCTCCTGTCTCCTTTTTAACTGAAACATTCTATCTCCATTTGAAGTAGAGTCACTTTAGCAAAGGATGATAGCAAGGTATTTTAAATATTAGTGGGTTCTAAGCAGGAATTAGGCACCTGATATATAAAAGGTAGAAATCAGGAGATGGTCAAACATTCACCAATATATGATATTTGCCTATGGTCAAGAACTGTCCACCTTTCTGTACCAATAATCCTGGGATTGAAAGTCTTGTTTATTTCTTATTCTCCCAAAGTTTTTCTTAACATCAAATGAATTCCCCTCTCTCTCACACCATCCTGTACTTCTCCTGGGAATATCATTTACACTTTCAGTTATGAATTCAGTCCTGTATCTATTTGCTAATGCTAGTCTTCTCCACTATCATATACAGATTTCACAAGATCAGGGATCATCTCTCCATTTTTCTCAACTCTGTGAAGTCACTGTAACACAGTATTTTGGTAAAAAAAAATAAATCACCAATAACAATTGTTTAATGAATCATTTAAACTCTGTTATCAAATTATGGCACTATTTTATATTGGCCATTTATAATAGACGCTGTTATTTGACATATTATCACTGATATCCGTGACGAGTGCAGCAGGGGATTCACATATGAAGAACCAATTTTGAGTGTAACCGAGGACTCACACATAAAGAACCAATTTTATGACAAGGCAGCTCATTTAAGTAGAGTTTAAAATCATATATCTGAAAAATTCAAAGGAAAGAAAGTTCTAAGTGAACAACTGAAAATAATTTTGGCTCATGGAAGATAATCATCCTCGTTCTCATTGTGTTACTGACATTTTCGAGAAATGACGAAGTGACTCAACAGGAGTTGCATGCTCTGCCTGTGCGGAGAGGCACGTTAGAGCTCAGCCGCCCCCATCAAACAGTCATTTCTTCAACACTCTCACTTATTAGTCATCCCCATCGTTCACAATACGTGGCCCAGAGGAGAATTAGGTTTTTTCATCACAACACAATTCTATGCCATAGTCATCATTCCCAAAACATCTAAGGATGCTACTTACGGCGTTGAGAAAAGTCTAGAACTCTTTCCCTTATTTGAGATCTCAAGGTAAACTAGAGTTAAATCACCAATTGTTCTTGTGAGATAAGATGTCCAAATGGCCAGCCAGCATCCCTGCTCCAGTTTGGAACAATGGCTTGGATCATATGTGTATATAAATAAATGCATGCATATTCTCTCTTCATGACCATATGTACCTGACATTCAAATACAACAACTTTGCAGCCTTTCCAGAAACCTGAGCATTTGGGTTTCTGCTCTTCTGTTTCTTGAAGATTATGCTATTTTGAACTTTGGCTTTCCAAGTTAAACAGCCATTTGAACGCCTGGCCAAACAATGTGTCCTGATCACTCATCTCTCAGTTCCCACACAAGGTGTTCACATAATTCTTAGCTCCAATTGAAGCCTTGACACCCTTTACATGTATGCATGCTTTTTCTTCAGCTTAGACATTGCAGAGAAAGAAGAGCTACTGATGGCAATGCTATCAGGACAAATGTAACATCTCAATGCTAAAGCTTCCAACTTGCTTCTATTTCCACCTAGGCTTTATTCCTCTCCCCTTAACCTACTGGAGGAATTATTTCTCCTTAAGAAAGCCAATTGCCACAGTACCCTCCCTCCCCACGTTTCACCACCACAGTGATATTCTACAATTTCCAAACTTCCCTTTTCCTATCTACTTTTTAAATATCTGGACCCCATATTTGCTCTCTAGTTTCTCCTATATCCAATTGCATGCTGTATTAGAATTCTGTCTCTTAAGAAGTGTGTTTAGAATCTGTTCATGTTTTCCGATGACTTGTCAGTGTTTAAACATAAATGGTCATCCTCTTATCCCTGGATTAATGAATTCTTTTCCTCTGATACAGTCTCCATACAGCATTTGGGACATGAAACCATGTGAGTTGTACATTGCTAGAGCTGTACTCACTGGAGTTATAGTCACCACCACTCAAATATGAAGTAACCAACACTAATAGTTCAACCATCCCCCTGAAACATCACATCCCATTCTCCCACATTTCTAAATATGTATCTCGCTCTATTATTTCCTGCTTTCACCCTTATTCTGTAGTTCAGCTACATAGAGCTTCTCATACTTTAAATTCCCTAAATTCTCCTGACTTCTATTTAGAACCTTTTTTGTTGCTTCTTCCCAGGTGTCCCCCCCACCCTTTGTGCAAAGCCTACATAAATTCTGTTTAGTCTTTGTCTTTGCCTAAAGATCATTTCCCTGTGGAGGTAATTTATTTTCTGATATCCAATCCCTGATCTAATTTGTTCATCACAAATCCCACAGACACTATATTTTTTTTCTTGCAACCATTGTTGTGAATGTAAGATTCACAGAGGCCATAACTCTGGCGTCTACCTCATCCATCTATATCTCCCTAGTGACAAGAACAATAGATATGCAGTGAATATGTGTTTAATGAGCCAAGTACTAGGCTGTCAGTAAAAACACTAACTAAATTAATTATATAAGGAATTTACTTTCTACCATGAAGAGAATGTACTGGCAGGTTACAGAATTCAAAGCAATCACTTATTTGAAAAGCTGTGTTTTATGTCATGCTTTATTTGAAAATAGACTTGTCCAAATATGATTCTAGGTATATCTGGTTTGAGAAAATGTGTTTGGGGAATTTATTGTTTCTCCTGGGTCTTAACTTACATTGCAATGTAAAAAGCACGTATATATGTAGATTTCCATAAAATATTTCCCATTAATCTACCAAATGTTTTTAAAGTTATGCCTTTGTTTTAAAGAATGTATGTATTTAAAGTCTGTCATTTAGAGTATATAAGAACAATTTAAAATTCTTATAATGGGAGCTATAAACCAAAAGAATACAATTTTTAACCTCTTGATGCTTTAGTTTTCCTGATACAGGAAGTAGACATACAAGTGCATGTCTTGCTTCATACAGAAAGTTTCTGTCTCACTAAAAGGAAGGGGAATTGTCCTTCATGGGGAGCGTGATCCTCTTCTCAGTAGGGCTGCGATTACCTTCCTATTCAAACTTGCTGCCCTCCTCCTCCTTTCTATACCCGTTCCTACATTCCAAATTTTGTCTGTCTCTGTCTGTCTGTCTGTCTGCCTGCCTGACACACATACATTCACACAGCCACCCAGATTCTTTACTTTTTACACCAAATGAATCACTGTGTTCTGTTTCTTAAACTTTTTAAATATTTTAATACTTGTGAAGAAAAAAATCTATCTATCTATCTATCTATCTATCTATCATCTATCTATCTATCTATCTTGTTTATGTTTTATTGTACATATTGTTCTTACTGCTATTTGTGAGACAGTATCTGTCTGCAAGAAGATGAGAAAATATATGGTCAGTGTCCAACTTTGAGACATAAAATAGAACTTGAGAAATCCATGGTAAGTCAATGGTTCTGACAGACAGGCATTGGAGTGAAGATGTTGTGGTTTTTGTTGTTGTTGTTGTTGTTTTTATCACTGAAGGTGATATTATCAAGCTCCAGCTCTGGAGAATTCATAAATAAAGTTTTTCCCCATCCCACCCACTGGTCTCAGATTATGAAGAATGAAATAATTTTTTTTAACAATACAAATGAAAGTTTCTGGGCCTCAGGATTTTGAGAACCAGACTCCCACATATAATTTCTTCCATTTGTTAGGACAAAAAAATCCAAGGAGGACAAGTGAAAAGTACTTGGAGA
Organism: Apodemus agrarius; assembly: GCA_964023405.1. Lineage (NCBI taxonomy): Eukaryota > Metazoa > Chordata > Mammalia > Rodentia > Muridae > Apodemus > Apodemus agrarius. Next base: position 28,781,474 of record OZ030006.1, read on the forward strand.
CTAGGAAGCACAATGGTTATACCATGGCTTGGCAGGTGAAGCGTCTTATGGGTAACCTTGAAACACTGCTTCCAATGCTGACTGTGTAAAGCAGATGAACCTACAGGTTTTCTATGGCCCAGGGGTAGGTAACAATGGAGACCTACTAACAACTGGGGCTGTGCATTATCAACAATCTATCAGTGACCTTTTAAGCCTCATTGCTATGTTGATTTTATGTATCTAGCTATGCTCAGAGGCAAGTTCTGTTTTTATGCACATTTAAAACTGTGAAAATGGAGCACACAAGGATTAAGCAATCCTCCAAGGGGACATAATCGTTGAATGCTAGGACTCTTTCTAATAGGGGTCACTGGGATGACCTAAAAGGCCTAAAAGAAACTGGGAAAGACCCTTGAGGACATGGGCACAGGGGAAAATTTCCTGAACAAAACATCAATAGCTTATGCTCTAAGATCAAGAATTGACAAATGGGATCTCATACAATTACGAAGTTTCTGTAAGGCAAAGGACATTGTCAAAAGAACAAAATGGCAACCAACAAATTGGGAAAAGATCTTCACCAACACTACATCTGACAGAGGACTTATATTCAAGATATACAAAGAACTCAAGAAGGTAGACTCCAGAGAGCCAAATAACCCTATTACCAATGGGGTACAGAGCTAAACAAAGAATTTTCACCTGAGAAATATTGAATGGCTGAGAAGCACCTAAAGAAATGTTCAACATCCTTAGTCATCAGGGAAATGCAAATCAAAACAACTCTGAGATTTCACCTCACACCAGTCAGAATGGCTAAGATCAAAAACTCAGGAGAAAACAGGTGCTGGCAAGGATGTGGAGAGAGAGGAACATTCCTCCACTGCTAGTGGGGCTGCAAGCTGGTATAACCAATCTGGAAATCAGTCTGGTGGTTCCTCAGAAAACTGGGCATGATACTACCAGAGGACGCTGCTATACCACTCCTGGGCATATATCCAGAGAATTCCCAAGCATGTAATAAGGACACATGCTCCATTATGTTCATAGCAGCGAGAAGCAGGAAAGAACCCAGATGTCCCTCAATGGAGGAATGGATACAGAAAATGTGGTATATATACACAATGGAGTACTATTCAGCCATTTAAAACAATGAATTCATGAAATTCTTCCAAATGGATGGAGCTGGAGAATATCAGCCTAAGTGAGGTAACCCAATCACAAAAGAACACTCATGGTATGCACTCACTGATAAGTGGATATTAGCCTAGAAGCTTGGAATACCCAGGACACAATTCACATATCAAATAAAACCCAAGATGAAGGAAGGTGAGACCCCTGGTCCTGGAAAGGCTCAGTGCAGCAGTGTGGGGGAATACCAGGAGAGGGAAGCAGGAAAGGGTGGATTTAGGAACAGGGGGAGGGAAGAGGGTTTTCGGGGAGGGGAGATCCAGGAAAGGGGAAATCATTTGAAATGTAAATAAAGAATATATTTTGAATTTTTTTTTCTTTTTTTTTTTTTAGTTATTTTTATTTTCTATATTCTATGTTTACATTTCAAAGGCTTTCCCCTTTCCCAGTTCCCACCCACCATAGTTCCCATAGTTCTTCTCCCCCCCAACTATTCCCCAATCATTCCCCCTCCTCCCTCGGTTTCTTTATTAAACTGGATGCAATCTTTACATGCCCAGGGTCCTCTCCTTTCTTCTTCTTGGGAATCATTTGACTTGCTATTTGTGTCTTGAGTATTTAGTGCTTCTGGGCTCATTAATATCCGCTTATCAGTGATTGCATTTCATGTGCATTCTTTTGTGATTGGGTTAGCTCACTCAGGATGATATTTTCCAGGTCTAACCATTTACCTACAAATTGCATGAATTCATTATTTTTAATTGCTGAGTAGTATTCCATTGTATAAATATACCACATTTTCTGTATCCATTCCTCCTTTGAGGGATATTTGGGCTCCTTCCAATTTCTGGCTATTATAAACAAGGCTGCTATAAACATAGTGGAGCATGTGTCTTTATTGCATGTAGGGGAATCCTCTGGGTATATGCCCAGGAGTGGTATGCCAGGGTCCTCTGGAAGTGCCATGCCCAATTTTCTGAGGAACCACCAAACTGATTTCCAGAGTGGTTTTACCATTTTGCAATCCCACCAACAGTGGAGGAGTGTTCCTCTTTCTCCACATCCTCGCCAGCACTTGTTGTCTCTTGAGTTTTTAATCTTAGCCATTCTGACTGGTGTGAGGTGGAATCTCAGGGTTGTTTTGATTTGCATTTCCCTGATGACTAATGATGTTGAGCATCTCTTAAGGTGTTTCTCGGCCATCCGAATTTCTTCTGGTGAAAATTCTTTGTTTAGCTCTGTGCCCCATTTTTTGATAGGGTTATTTGGTTCTTTGCGGTCTAACTTCTTGAGTTCTTTGTATATATTGGATATTAGCCCTCTGTCGGATGTGGGGTTGGTAAAGATCTTTTCCCACTTTGTTGGTTGCCGTTTTGTCCTTCTGACAGTGTCCTTTGCTTTGCAGAAACTTTGTAATTTTATGAGGTCCCATTTGTCGATTCTTGATCTTAGAGCATAAGCTATTGGTGTTCTGTTCAGGAACTTTTCCCCTGTGCCCAAGTCCTCCAGGGTCTTCCCAAGTTTCTTTTCTAATAGTTTCAGTGTGTCTGGTTTTATGTGGAGGTCCTTGATCCACTTGGAGTTGATCTTAGAGCAAAGAGATAAGAGTGGGTCAATTTGCATTCTTCTGCATGTTGACCTCCAGTTGAACCAGCACCATTTGTTGAAAAGGCTATCTTTATTCCATCGGATGGTTGTGGCTCCTTTATCAAAGATCAAGTGACCATAAGTCTGTGGGTTAATTTCAGGGTCTTCAATCCTGTTCCATTGATCTGTTTGCCTGTTGCTATACCAATACCATGCAGTTTTTAACACAATTGCTCTGTAGTACTGCTTGAAGTCAGGGATATTGATTCCCCCAGAAGTCCTTTTATTGTTGAGAATAGTTTTAGCTATCCTGGGTTTTTTGTTGCTCCAGATGAATTTGAGAATTGCTCTTTCTAGATCTATGAAGAATTGAGTTGGGATTTTGATGGGGATCGCATTGAATCTGTATATTGCTTTTGGCAAGATGGCCATTTTTACTATATTGATCCTGCCAATCCAGGAGCAAGAAATATTTTTCCATCTTCTGAGGTCTTCTTCGATTTCTTTCTTCAAGGACTTGAAATTCCTGTTGTACAGATCTTTCGCTTGTTTGGTTAGAGTTACGCCAAGATACTTTATGTTGTTTGTGGCTATTGTGAAGGGTGTTATTTCCCTAATTTCTTTCTCAGCCTGCTTGTCCTTTGAGTACAAGAAGGCCACTGACTTGCTTGAGTTAATTTTATAACCTGCCACTTTGCTGAAGTTGTTTATCAGCTGTAGAAGTTCTCTGGTGGAGTTTTTTGGGTCGCTTAGGTAAACTATCATATCGTCTGCAAATAATGATAGTTTCACTTCTTCCTTTCCAATTTGTATCCCTTTGACTTCCTTATGTTGTCTAATTGCTCTTGCTAGAACTTCAAGTACTATATTGAAAAGATATGGAGAGAGAGGGCAGCCTTGTCTAGTCCCTGATTTTAGTGGGAATGCTTCAAGTTTCTCTCCATTTATTTTGATGTTGGCTACTGGTTTGCTGTAGATTGCTTTTACTATGTTTAGGTATGGGCCTTGAATTCCTGCTCTTTCCAAGACTTTTAGCATGAAAGGATGCTGAATTTTGTCGAATGCTTTTTCAGCATCTAATGAGATGACCATGTGGTTTTTTTCTTTCAGTTTGTTTATGTAGTGGATTACATTGATGGATTTCCGTATATTAAACCATCCCTGCATCCCTGGGATGAAGCCTACTTGATCATGGTGGATGATCGTTTTGATGTGCTCTTGGATTCGGTTAGCAAGAATTTTATTTAGTATTTTTGCATCTATATTCATAAGAGAAATTGGCCTGTAGTTCTCTTTCTTTGTTGGATCTTTTTGTGGTTTAGGTATTAGCGTAATTGTGGCTTCGAAGAATGAGTTGGGCAGTGTCCCTTCTGTCTCTATTTTGTGGAATAGTTTGGAGAGTATTGGTGTTAAGTCTTCTTTGAAGGTCTGGTAGAATTCTGCACTAAAACCATCTGGTCCCGTACTTTTTTTGGTTGGGAGGCTTTCTATAACCCCTTCTATTTCTTTAGGGGTTATGGGACTATTTAGCTGGTCTACTTGATGCTGATTTAATTTTGGTATTTGATATCTGTCTAGGAAATCATCCATTTCCTCCAGATTCTCCAGTTGTTTTGAGTATAGACCTTTGTAGTAGGATCTGATGATCTTTTGAATTTCCTCAGTTTCTGTTGTTATGTCTCCCTTTTCATTTCTAATTTTGTTAATTTGTATACTGTCTCTGTGTCCTTTGGTTAGTCTGGCTAAGGGTTTATCTATCTTGTTGATTTTCTCAAAGAACCAGCTCCTGGTCTTGTTGATTCTTTGTATGGTTCTCTTTGTTTCTATTTGATTGATTTCAGCCCTGAGTTTGATGATTTCTTGTCTTCTACTCCTCCTGGGTGAATTAACTTGTTTTTCTTCCAGGGCTTTAAGGTGTGCCATTAAGCTGCTAGTGTATGCTCTCTCCAGTTTCTTTTTGGATGCACTTAGAGCTATGAGTTTTCCTCTTAGCACTGCTTTCATTGTGTCCCATAGATTTGGGTAGGTTGTACCTTCATTTTCATTGAATTCTAAAAAGTCTTTGATTTCTTTTTTTATTTCTTCCTTGACCAAGGTGTCATTGAGTAGAGTATTGTTCAGTTTCCATGTGTATGTGGGCTTTCTGTTGTTTTTGTTGCTATTGAAGACCACTCTTACTCCATGGTGATCTGATAAGAGGCATGGGATTAGCTCGATCTTCTTGTATTTGTTGACATCTGTCTTGTGACCGATTATATGGTCTATTTTGGAGAAGGTACCATGCGGTGCTGAGAAAAAGGTATATTCTTTAGCTTTAGGATGAAATGTTCTATATATATCTGTTAAATCCAATTGGTCCAGAGTTTCAATTAGTTTCACTGTGTCCCTGTTTAGTTTCTGCTTTCCTGATCGGTCCATTGTGGAGAGTGGGGTGTTGAAGTCACCCACAATTATTGTGTTAGGTGTAATGTGTGCTTTAAGCTTTAGTAAGGTTTCTTTTACGAAGGAGGGTGCCCTTGCATTTGGAGCATAGATGTTCAGTATTGAGAACTCTTCCTGGTGGATTTTCCCTTTGGCCAGCAAGAAGTGACCTTCTGAGTCTCTTTGGATGATTTTAGGTTGAAAGTCAATTTTATCTGATATTAGAATGGCTACTCCAGCTTGTTTCCTGAGACCATTTGCTTGTAAAATTGTCCTCCAGCCTTTTACTCTAAGGTAGTGTTTGTCTTTAACACTGAGATGTGTTTCCTGTATGCAGCAAAATGTAGGGTCCTGTTTCCGTATCCAGTCTGTTAATCTATGTCTTTTTATTGGGGAATTGAGTCCATTGACGTTAAGAGATATTAAGGAATAGTAATTATTACCTCCAGACATTTTTGAAATTATATTTATTTATCTTATTTATTTTTTATATTCGAGAGGTTATCTTCTTTTGGGTTTGATGAGAGGAGGTTTCTATCTTGCTTCTTCCCGGGTGTAGTTTCCGTCCTTGTCTTGGTGTTTTCCCCCTATTATCCTTTGTAGGGCTGGATTTGTGGAGAGATATCTTGCAAATTTGGTTTTGTCATGGAATACCTTGATGCCTCCATCAATGGCAATTGAGAGTTTTGCTGGGTAAAGTAGTTTTGGCTGAAGTTTGTGTTCTCTTAGAGTTTGCATGATATCTGCCCAGGATCTTCTAGCTTTCATGGTCTCAGGTGAGAAGTCTGGTGTTATTCTGATAGGTTTTCCTTTATATGTTACTTGGCCTTTTTCTCTTGCTGCCTTTAGTATTCTTTCTTTGTTTATTACATTTGGAGTTTTGATTATTATGTGACGGGATGTATTTCTGTTCTGGTCCAGTCTGTTTGGGGTTCTATAGGCTTCTTGTATATTCATGGGCATCTCTCTCCTTAGGTTGGGGAAGTTTTCTTCCATAATTTTATAGAAGATATTAGCTGGCCCTTTAACTTGTAAATCTTCACTCTCGTCTATACCTATAATCCTTAGGTTTGGTCTTCTCATAGTGTCTTGGATTTCCTGGATGTTTTGGGTTACCACCTTTTTGCATTTAGTATTTTCTTTGACTGTTGAATCAATGGTTCCTATGTTATCTTCGGCTTCTGAGATTCTGTCTTCTATCTCTTGTATTCTATTGTTGATACTTGCGTCTATGGCCCCTGATTTCTTCCCCAGGTTTTCTATCTCCAATGTTGTCTCCCTCTGTGATTTCTTAGTTGTTTCTACTTCTGTTTTTAGTATCTGGATGGATGTGCTCAGATCTTTCGCTTGCTTGATTGTGTTTTCATGTATTTCTTTAATAGATTTTTGTGCTTCCTCTTTCATAGCTTCTACTTGTTGGCCCACGTTCTTCTGTAGTTCTTTAAGTGACTTTTGTCTTTCTTCCTTATTGTCTTCTTCTCTTTGATCCATCTTCTCCTGCATTTCTTGAAGTGATTTTTGTATTTGCCTCGTAAAGGCTTCTAACTTTTGATCCATTTTCTCCTCTATTTCTTTACGAGATTTTTCTATGTGTTCAGCTACCAGCATCCTGACCAGTGATTTTATATCCAAGTCTTGTTTTTCTGGTGTTTTAGGGTATCCAGGGATTCCTGTTGTTGGAGAACTGGGTTCAGATGCTGTCATGTTGCCTTGATTTTTGTTAGTAATGTTCCTTCGTTTTCCTTTTGCCATCTGGTTATTTCTGGTTTTAGTTGGCCTTGTTGTCAGTGGCTAGTGTTTGAATCTCCTGTGAGGCTGGGCTCACCTGTTGTTTCTCTATTGGTGAATATGTGTGACTGCTGCTTTAAGGGATCATAAGCTGGCTGCCACCCATGCGATTGTAGCCCCTGTTGGAGTCTGTCTACCTGGGCTTCTCCAGCTGTGTCCTGGTTGCAAGGAACTCCGAGAGCCTAGCAGATCCCCCGTGAGGGTAGCCCTGGAAGGGGTGTTTACCTGGGCCTTTCCAGCTGTGTCCTGGTTGCAATATGGAGGCCCGCCGCTACACCGCTGGTCTAGGGGCCGGCGAGCTGGTTGCAGAACGCAGCCTAGGTGCTCACCAGAGGGCGGGGATGTCCCACAGAGCCTGGGCCTTTCCAGCTGTGTCCTGGTTGCAATATGGAGGCCCGCCGCTACAACGCTGGTCCAGGGGCAGGCGAGCTGGTTGCAGAAGCAGCCTTGGTGCTCACCAGAGGGCTCGGGGATGTCTCACAGAGCCTAGGCGGGACTCCGCCTGCTTGGCTCCGAGACCCTAGCAGATACCCCCGTGAGTGTAGCCCTGGAAGGGGTGTTTACCTGGGCCTTTCCAGCTGTGTCCTGGTTGCAATATGGAGGCCCGCAGCTACACCGCTGGTCTAGGGGCCGGCGAGCTGGTTGCAGAACGCAGCTTAGGTGCTCACCAGAGGGCGGAGATGTCCCACAGAGCCTGGGCCTTTCCAGCTGTGTCCTGGTTGCGATATGGAGGCCCGCCGCTACACCGCTGGTCTAGGGGCCGGCTACACCACTGGTCTAGGGGCCGGCGAGCTGGTTGCAGAACACAGCTTAGGTGCTCACCCGAGGGCGGGGATGTCCCACAGAGCCTGGGCCTTTCCAGCTGTGTCCTGGTTGCAATATGGAGGCCCGCCGCTACACCGCTGGTCCAGGGGCAGGCGAGCTGGTTGCAGAAGCAGCCTTGGTGCTCACCAGAGGGCTCGGGGATGTCTCACAGAGCCTAGGCGGGACTCCGCCTGCTTGGCTCCGAGACCCTAGCAGATACCCCCGTGAGTGTAGCCCTGGAAGGGGTGTTTACCTGGGCCTTTCCAGCTGTGTCCTGGTTGCAATATGGAGGCCCGCAGCTACACCGCTGGTCTAGGGGCCGGCGAGCTGGTTGCAGAACGCAGCTTAGGTGCTCACCACGAATTTTTTTTCTTTTTGTGTGCAAGTATATGTGGTTTGCATATATAGGTATGCATGTTTGCATGTGTGGGGGTACACATGTGTATGAGTGTATGTGCATGTGTGTGAAAGTGCAGGGGAGGCCTGGGATGAATGCCAAGCTTTGTCTCCCTTCACTACTCTTCCGATGTATTCTTTGACTTGTTCCGCCATGTAATCAGTGCTGGTTCCTGGGATCTCAGATAATAATATCAGTGAGTGAGAATCCTTGGGGGTCACATCTGCTCTGTCATGGAATCAGAACAAAGCCCACCCAAGAACTCCCCTATCACCAACCGGTACATGACCTCACACCACACACCTAGCCCAGGAGACAGGAAGGAAAAGTGGCCATGCTAGTTAAACCCTGTACGTTTTACTATTCCTATAAGGCATTTTTAAATAATCACTTATTCGAGAAGAAACAAATTCTGTTGCCAGTGGTTTGGCTATTTTTGTTGTCCTAAAATGGTGGACACTGACTTGTGATAGCACTAAAGGGATACAGTAGTTTTCTCTGTTTCTAGGTTGTGATGAGAGTATTCTATGTGTACTCCAGTTTCTGACCCTGCACAGCTGCTGTGCTCTCTCTTTCTGCTTTCACGTGTCAAAGTCTCATTATTTCCTCTGAAACATCCAAACACACATGTCACCTCATTTGTAAAAAATATGTCTAGAAGGTCATGTTAGGTCAGTAACTCAAAACACCCAACTCACACAATTACACCTATCGATCTGTTTCTTTTTTCCAGCAGACTTTAAACATTTGCTTGGTTTTGATTTTAATACTTTTTTAAAAATCAATACTTTTGTGAAAAATCAATTGGTAATGTTAAGGCACTGTAATTCTTTCACTTACCAAAACAAAATAGTTTTCATGTTAGCCTCTTTAAAATTTGTAGAAGAGATTCTCATAAGGAAGATAGCAATAGACGTGATACTATAAAAAAGGGAAAACACATAGGGCCTCAAACCTAGAAAGGAGCTGTAGAAAACTTGGGAATGATGAGAGTAGAAGAAATCTTCTAACCTTGGGGAAGAGCACCCTGACTTAGTTACTCAATACCAGGTTGTTAGCCCCGAGATCCTGTAGAACACAGTTAGCACTATATTGACCAATTTGGATATATTTATGTTTTTAGGGATTTGCACATACATTGTGTGTGTGAGTATGTATGTGTGAGTGCATGTGTGTGTTTGTTTTGTGTGTGTGTGTGTGTGTGTGTGTGTGTGTGTGTGTATGTAATAATGATTACATTTAAAAAGGCCATAAATGTATGGAAGAGGTTGGAGGAAGGGTGCAAAATGAATATATGATATGATTATACAATAATTTCAAAAAAGTAATAATATTTTCATAAAATGTATGATCACCCACAATTTCAGGGTACCACTGTTACTACTAAATGACACACTGAGTGTGCACACAGTATACAGATTCAAAATTAAGTATCATTTACTTTTAAACATATACAATGTGAGGGAAAATCTCATTAATTTCTCTCTCTCTTTTTTTTTTTTTTTTTTTGGTTTTTTGAGACAGGGTTTCTCTGGGTAGCCTTGGCTGTCCTGGAACTCACTCTGTAGACCAGACTGGCCTCGAACTCAGAAATCCGCCTGCCTCTGCCTCCCAAGGGCTGGGATTAAAGGCGTGCGCCACCACCGCCCGGCTTCATTAATTTCTTAACAAAGTTGTTTTCCAAACAAAATTAAACCCATAACACTATCTCAAGGCCCTTCTGCACTCTTTAGTTAATTTATTAGTGTAGTCTAGTCTTATCAAGAGCCATCTGAAGAAGAGTTCTATGTCTTCTTCTCTTTTGGTTACACAGTGGCAACATTCAGAAAAAATTTACATAAATACAGGCTTCATTTTTGTCTGAGTCTTAAGGTTCCTCTCTCAGACAATCTTAACAGCCAAGTGTTAGAATTCCTTACAAATACTCCCAAAACATGAGAGATGACATATTCCCAGGACCCATGCCAGAGATTTACTACTGGCTGCGTTCCCAGGCACACCTGAATCTATTCCTCGACTGCTTGTGCTTTACGAAGAAGTAATTTTCCATCAACTTCGGTTCAGTGCCCTCCTGTTCACAGGTGATATTCTGTGGACATGACATTTCTGTTTTCACCCCCTTCCTACTAACATGGAGCTTGCAGTGGTAGCTCCTGCTGCTCCCACCACTTAATGTCTCTACCTTGCTTTGCTTCAGCTCACTCATTGCACACAAACTGACTACAACACTTGTTTATTTTTGTCTTTTTCCATTAGAGTGTATGTGCCCCATGGAAAGAGACTTTCATTCATTTTATTTACTCAACTCCCCTAGTTCTTGGAACACAACAAGAAAAAAACAATTGTCAACTAGAAAACCTGAACGGCCAATTACTGGAGACTGTACCTGTAGACACAGGAAGCACAGGCAATGCATCTGACTTATGCTCCATTGATTCTTCCATTTCAGCCATGTACCCGTTGCTAAATAGAAATTAGATGGTACCCTTTCCCATCATTTCTTTGAAAGTCACTAGTAACACCATATTTTTGAAAATTGCTAGTAAACAACTGTGATAGCTTGGGAGATTGGTGTCTACCCAGCAATTATTTCGTGAACAACAGTGCTTGTAGTTATTGTTCTACATAACTCTTGCTGAAAGCTGTTCAGTCTAGGTCTCATCTTGTCATGTTAAGCCATTGGTCCCCAAGCCTCTGTTCTTTGAGCAGCCATTTCACTTATGATGAAGACCAGTGGTCGGCTGGAGATTGGCTCCAGGATGACTTTGCATTCTAAAGGTAGTTGATCAAGGTCTAGAGTCACCAATAGCCTGTATTCTAATACAATTATATAATGATCTTAACTAATGAATAGTTTTGAAGCAATTCAACTTCAATTTTATAGTTCATTGGAGGGAAACAGTTCAAATGTGTCCAAAGGCCCTAATCTTCTATTGCACATTTTGATGCTTTTATTTGTTATGGCTATTTTGTAGTAGAAAGCATGGAGGAATCAGCACTTTCTAACCTAGAAATGTCACTTTACATTTTGGAAAGTTCCTATGCAGCCCTCTATGTATTTCTGGGATATAAGAGGCTATCCCCTTTTTCATTTTGTTATTTGTTTCTTTTTGCTTTCTTCCTTTGACCACAATATAAGATGTTACCATCAGGTATGAGCAATGTCCTGTTTGAAGACTATTTCAGCCTAGTAAGAGGATGCTACAGTTAAAATGAGGTAAATATTCAATTCTATCTTGTTTGTGTCTTCGAGCCTGTTTAAGAATGGGCCAACTATACTATTTATTTATTTATTTATTTTAATTTTTTTTCTATATTCTATGTTTACATTCCAAAGGCTTTCCCCTTTCCCAGTTCCCACCCACCATAGTTCCCATAGTTCCTCTCCCCCCCAACTGTTCCCCAATCATTCCCCCTCCCCCCTCGGTTTCTTTACTAAACTGGATGCAATCTTTACAGGCCCAGGGTCCTTTCCTTTCTTCTTCTTGGGAATCATTTGACTGCTATCCAAGAAAAAGTTTTTAGAGATTACTGCTTGGTAGAATTTTTAATTTCCTAATAGATACATAACTTTGATTATGAAGACCTTTTTTTTTGTTTGTTTGTTTGTTTTGTTTTTATTGTCTATATTCTTTGTTTACATTCCAAAGGCTTTCCCTTTCCCAGTTCCCCCCACCATACGTCCCATAAGTCCTCTTCCCCCCAACTATTCCCCAATCATTCCCCCCACCATTTCTCTGTTCTGGTACTCTCCTACAAAACTGGATCCAATCTTTTCAGGCCCAGGGTCCTCTCCTTTCTTCTTCTTGGGAATCATTTGAATTGCTAATTGTGCCTTGAATATTTAGGGCTTCTGGGCTTATTAATATCCACTTATCAGTGATTGCATTTCATGTGTATTCTTTTGTGATTGGGTTAACTCGCTTAGGATGATATTTTCCAGATCTAACCATTTACCTACAAATTGCATGAATTCATTATTTTTAATTGCTGAGTAGTATTCCATTGTATAAATATACCACATTTTCTGTATCCATTCCTCCTTTGAGGGATATCTGGGCTCCTTCCAATTTCTGGCTATTATAAACAAGGCTGCTATGAACATAGTGGCGCATGTGTCTTTATTGCATGGAGGGGACTCCTCTGGGTATATGCCCAGGAGTGGTATGCCAGGGTCCTCTGGAAGTGACATGCCCAATTTTCTGAGGAACTGCCAAACTGATTTCCAGAGTGGTTTTACTATTTTGCAATCCCACCAACAGTGGAGGAGTGTTCCTCTTTCTCCACATCCTCGCCAGCACTTGTTGTCTCTTGAGTTTTTAATCTTAGCCATTCTGACTGGTGTGAGGTGGAATCTCAGGGTTGTTTTGATTTGCATTTCCCTGATGACTAATGATGTTGAACATATGAAGACCTTTTAAGCAGCTCACAGAAATGATACAAAACATGAGATATTTCTAACTCATGGTGCCACTATCCATCTAACCAAAAACATGGGTTTTGGACAACTGAACATAAAAATAACCTGGCTACCTTAGGGGTCTTATGGGTGGGTATATGTTCTTCGAGGGTTTGGATTTCAAATATGCATACTCTCATGAGTGGTTTTAAATGATGACTTATTCTTTATTAATAAATTCTGAGGTCTATTATTGACATTACTATAAAACCATATAGATTACCACACAAAGTATTTGATGAATTGTGTTAGGATCTTGCCCTGACAATTTTATTCTTGGCTTGCTTTCTCTTAGACTCTTTTTATACATTTCTTTCTGTTAATATGTTGTTTCCAAATTCTGCTAAAATTCCAATAGATTCATAGAACTTATGGCTTTAATCCACGGTTCAGAACTACCAAATGATGCTGAAAGCAGACTTTGAAAGGTTAAGAAAATAAGTAGGATTTCTGGAGCAAGAGTAGTGCCTGCAGAGAACTTTAGGAATTCTTTTGACTCTGCAGTGGATGGGTGAGATCAACTCAGAAAAGAGAACCATGGAAAGATAACACACCTGCCCCTCCTTGATTGCTTGTAGGATATAATGAGTGTGTGTGTGTGGATAAGAGAAAGGCAGTAGAAGACAGGAATACAAGAGGAGCTTAACAAAAGACAGAAGGGAATGTACTGAAGGCAGAAAAGCTGAGGTAGCCCTGAGGATGAGAAGGCTCCTTCTTCCAACGATAAACATTCTAGGAGGAAGTCAAACTGAATAGAATTCAAGACAGAGTCCCCACTCACACTTGCTGCATTTTCCCTATCATGGATAACTGCCTCTATCTGCCAAGAGCATGTTCAGCTAGGAAGCGGGAGTGTCGAGGACTGGAAGCTTAGAATCATTGCTGTGAGCCATTTTCATAAATGAGATACACCCAAAGTAAATTGGCAGTGGGCAAATCCACCCAAAGCGGGACTAAAAATGTGGATTTGTTGTCAGTAGCCAGTCAGGGCTTTATAGTATAATACCAACTCTGGCTTTACTAATGGCCGTGCATCTGGGATGATGACTGGTAAGGATGGTAAAATCCACAACACATTTCATCAGTTTTCAATTTGAAGAAGATCAGTCTTCTTTGATTTGAAACTAATGGTAAGAACAGGGCTTTGTTTGTTTGTTTGTTTTAAATATTATGATTTATCATGTATCAAACGGCAGACATTTCCATCCATCTTTGCAGCCGTAACATGAAAAGGCCTAAGTCAAATCCGTGATGTCTCTTTTACAAGTTTTCATGCTTAGACTCTAAAAACATATGACTGGGATGATAATGGCTCAAAGTATTTTCCTTGAACACAAAAGGATCTGAGTTTGGTCCCAGGAAACCATATAAAATGTGGGCATGGTGGCATGAACATGTAATCAGGAAGTAGAGACAGGAAGACTTCTGGGTCTCAGTCACTATCTAGCCATTCTATTTGGTGAGGTCTAGGCCACTGAGAGACCCTGTTCAAAAAAAAAAAGAAAGAAAGAAAGAAAACCAAGGTGAATGGCACACGAGGAATAAAATCTTGGATGCAGACATATAAGACATACATGTGATGTATGAACAAACATATGATGCACACACATACATGTGAGGCACACAACTATAAACCTGCCTAGAACAGCATGCATGCACAAAAATCACACACATGCATACACACACACACACACACACACACACACACACACATTCTTAACTTAAAACAACATGAGTATGAATTCACCACTAAAGCACATGAATGTCTGTTGGAAGCCCACAACCAAGCGCGCTCAGTGGGACTAGTGTTCTGCCAGACTTTCAGCTTGGAGAAGCAATAGAACTCACCTATTTCCTTCAGAGTCAAACTACATTAATGGTATATAGTTATGTTTCTAAAATTTGTTAACAATCTTTAGAGAATATTTTAGTCACCTACCTTGCCAAGAAGGCCTTTAATTGGAAACACATGCAGAAATGTGAGGGTAAACAAATAAACAAACAAAAACAAAATCTAACAACTCAAGCAACTACTCCCCCCCCATCTACTTCCATACCTAACATCGTTATTGATACCTCTCTTTTCAAGGGGATAATATTTGTCATTCCTATAGCCAATTATTACAATCTTCATGTAAGCAAACATGTAGTACTTCATTTGGTAGTAATGGCAGATCTGACTCTTTCTCTTCAACTGTTTCCAACAGTAGCTACATCTTCATACATAACCATCAACAAAATCTAGTTATCCCACAACAGCATGATATTTTCTGCTTTGTTTTCATTTTGGTTTTGATAATGGCCACTTTTTTCTTAATAACCTAAAAATTTTAAGCTACAATTATATTGTGCACCTCCTCCTTTTCCTCTTTCCAACCCTTTCTATACATGCTTTTACTTCATCTTATGTTCTTTTCTTTGATTACTTTTACATACATACACACACACACACACACACACACACACACACACCCTGTTGTGTCTGTTTACTTTTGCTTTCTTGTACATTACTACAGGGAGGACCACTTTTATTGAATAGTCAATGATGGGGATCATTGTTGGGGAAGAATAATTCTCTCTTTCTGAGAGTTACCTGTAGTTCTTTGTCTAGACTTGGGGCCCCTTCAGATTTTCCCCTTACACATTAGCATATCTATTAGTACCATCAGTGTTTAGGTCTCATTTAGGCAGCCATATTGCTGTGGTATGCTTGTCTCACTGTCTTGTCTAGCAAGAGACAATCTCACAGCAGACTTCTTGTTCTCTTACTCCATGACTGTTCCTTTCCCACTCTTCTGTAATGTTCCACCAGCCTTAAGGGCATGATTGGTTTGTATATGTATTCACTGAGGCTAGGTACCTTGTTCTCCATATTTTGAGCAGGTTTATTTTTTCTTTCTGCTGCAAAGAGAAGCTTCTTTGGTGAATAATAGGAGCCATGATTACCTGTGGGTGTAATGATAAGTAGAACGCAGTTAGGAGTTACAGAGGTCATTTTAATGAATATGAAGTAAATCTTTGTTGGAATTGAATTGTTTCCCTGACAATTGATGATGTTGGATATATTTACACGTGCTTCTTTGCCATTTTCATGTATCCTTTAGAGAAGTGCTTTGTCCATTGTTTAGTTTAAACAGTTGGCTTTTCCATTTTTAAGTGGTAGACATTCTTTATATTCTGATTGATAACATCTTCTCAGATATGTGGCTTGTAAATATTTTCTTCCTTCCCATATGGAAAAGCTCCAGAGGATTTTTTTTTCTTTATCAGGCAAAGATGGTTAATAGGTAGCCCTATTTTTCTATTTTTGCTTCCTCTGAACTTAGGTATGTTTTGTATATTTTCATTTTAGTTAAAATATATTTATTAAGGATGTATTTAAATTTTAAAAAAATTATGTGTATGTATGCGTCTGCGTGTAAGCCCATGTGTACTGGTACCAGAGGAAGTCAGAAGACACTGTCAGATCCCCTGGAGATGGAATTCCGGGTGGTTTTGAGGCACAACAAGGATTTTCAGAGTCAAACCCCGGTTTCCAAGCACTCTTAACCGCAACCCTAAGTTTAGGGTTGTTAACCCTGAAACTACATACACACATGAGCAACCAAAAAGGACTTAGCAGGTTCTATTTATATCTACTTGTGCATACACATATATGCACATAACAGTAATAATCAGAGAAAAGGGTGCTATCAGCTAAAAGTGGAGCACATGGAGCAAATTGTGGAAGGGTAGATGGGAGGGACTGGAGGGAGGAAAGAGAGCAGGAAGTGGAGTCGTTTGATTTCTACTAAAAATAAAAACAGTTTGAGTTTTGTTTGAGACATTTCTTTTACCTCTAGGCTATGTAGAAAAAAATGGACACTTCTAGTGATTGAGGTACTCTCACTAATTTCTAGTTTAGTTTCTTCGTGCAACTTCTGCTTATTGGCTCTACTAGTTTCTGAGGTGGGGTAAAGCCTGGAATAATGATCATGGTAGCCCTATATGTTCCTCCCTGGATCTCTACTAGTGTTTCTCACCCTATTCTCTTTCCTTAGATGAAGATAGTAACAGTTGCCAGCTCCTCCATTAACAATGAACCATTTGTCGTGATATTAAGAAATTATCCCTTCACTCATGATCGTTATTCTTTTTTAAGTCTGCCTTAAGTTTACCCTAGTATTCTGTGGAGCATCTGCATGGCATATCCTTCACCCTATATTTACCTTCATCATTTACTAATCTTCTTATCTTAGACATGTACAGCAGGAAATACAGAGATTGTTTTGTTGTCTGATAGATTTAATTTTAATTGGTTCATAATAATGATGTGCTTGTGGAAGAGTTTGTGATATTATGATAAATGTATATACTGAGTTAGAGTGGGGCAATATGCATATTCTAACATCAATTCATTTTTATGAAGAATTCAATATTCTCTTTTGTCTACCTGTTTTGAAAAATAGACTTCATCATTGCTAACTATCTTCACCCTACGGAGAAAGTAAGTAGTAGAGCTTGGTTTTTCTACCTAAATATTTACCAGCCTCTCTCCGTTCCTCTCCTTCCTTGAACCTCCTGAGCCTTTGGTAAATGCTACTGTACGTCCTACTTATATAGAATAATGAATTAACTCTAGTCTGAGAAAAAGTGTTTAAGGATAAAGCGTGTTCTCTCTCCTTTCCTCTTCTTTCCTATGAAGATGATACTCATTCCCTTTGGAGGAAATACCTTTGGAGCAGAGAACAACCTTATTTTGGCACCTATTTATGGTGTCTTGGACATCCTTGTATTTATAACTGTGAGAAAACAAATTATGTTTTCTTATGTATTACATAACTCTGAACATTCTGTAATAGCAATCAACAGACTAGGAAAAGCATACTGTACTAATATTTGTTAAAATAAAAATGGTAGATATTGTCCATATTTCATAGGAAGAGATGTAAAGGAAGAGGAAGTAAATCAGTTGGGACTCAGATAGATTTGGTCAACCTGTATTGGGTACATCTGTAATGCTGCACTCAGTAGGACTGAGAGTTTAGTGTCATTGTCCTGTAGCTTTATAGCCATGGAATACACAAATCCCGCCTCAAAAACAGCAAACAAACATGTTAGAACTGCTAATGATCAAAACAGATTTTTCAGTGCAGTTCGTAAATGTTCATGGTGTGGGAAATTCCCATGGGATAAATGATGTTTAATCACCATTTTACCACCTGCCTTTGGAAGAAAACTTTTATCACAATGTGCCTCTTCTCATTGATTTATACATTTCTGGATCTTCCTTGAGCTCCAATGATGGTACTGGTTGTTGCAAGAGAGTGTGAATGAGTTACAACCCTAAAATATTTACTAGCTATCCTTTTACAGAAAATGTGTTATTTGCCTCAGTTACAGAATGTTATATATTGAATATTTTTATACTCCCAAATCATCCTGAAATGAAGTAAATTATACAAACATTATATAAACATGTAAACTCAGCATGTTGAAATACAAGTTTCATAGCATATAAATATTTTAACACACGATGGTTTTGCCATGCATTAAGCCCAAGACTACTTAACTTAGAAGGTTCTGTTATAATATTATTTTCTATATAATAATGTTTTGTGGCTCAGAAGTTGACCATATACAAAAAAATCAAGAAATAAAGCATTATGTCATCATAGGCATGTTATTTATTGTTAGTATAAATTATTGTACTTATGTGATTCCATAAATGTAAGATCATAAAATATCAGTTACATGATAGGTTTCTTGTTCTGTCTGGGACCCTACAATGCTTTTCATTAAGAAGTATTTCTTTTCCATTCTACATGATTTTGGGGGGTCATGGGGGGGGGGAGTAAATCACATCATTCACAAAAGTGTACTTGTAACCAAAGCCAGAATTTATCAATATTCTTCTCCAAAATTAATTTGAATATTGGCATATAGTCAATTAGGACCACAAATTTTAAAATCTTCGCCAATCTTGGGCTAGCAGTAAAAACAACACTGCACAAGTAAAGCAAAGGTTATTAAGTGAACAAGAGCTTAATGATACCATGTAAATGTCTGTATCCAACCATTCCGAATTGCCCATTGTAGCAGTTAACAAATTACATTCTTTAAATTAATCCAGTTGACTAGGCTTCGGTATTTTGCATTTGAAAGAGGCTTGATTAGTTCTAATTATGTGAGTTCAAAACAAATTTATACATTGTGCTTTTAATGCTTTTCTTCCTATGCAGTATTTTGTAGAAGAGCTAGACTTAGAACTTATTTTTTTTTTCTGTCTAGAGATAGGCAATAGCTTTACATTAGAACCAAGAAGTAGCTAAAGTGCATTATCTGCATGCAGAAGTTTGTCTTATTATCTTTTTATTTAGAACCCTAAATTGCAAAATTAGATAAATGATTTTTAAATGTGCACATAAAAATGGTTCTAATGGCTTAGTCTGATAAACAGGAGCCTGCCCAGAAAATTCAGATGCTATTGAGAGTGAGGAACATGGCAAAGGCCTCCTGGTACCCAAAATATATCACTGAATCCCACAGATAAAATATCTGCATTTAGATATGGATAAAATACCCATATTTGGATTTGAAATTATGACTATTGTTAAAGTGATGATGACTGACTCTACATGCTGGGCCATATCACTAATTCTGACATGATATCATGAATAAATGTGTGAACTATTCTTAGTTCTAGATTTTGTTAACAGCTCTTACTTTATATAATGATGCCACAATAGAAGAGTCAAGATAAGAAAATTTAGGAGGACCAGAGATTTGGCTTGTATCAGAAGGTGGAAAATTCAATATTAAGAGACTAACCTTCTTATGGTTGTATTAGCACCTACCAGAAGAGCAAAAGAGATCAAAGAAAAGTTAAAATAGAGAAAATAGGCTTCAAACTCATCATTTTATAAGAAATCTGTTCCCATAATGATAGTGTTAATTCATTCATGGGGGCCAAACCCTCACAGCTAAAGCAGCTCTCAAAGGTTCTGCCTCTTAATGCTGTGCCATTGCAGACTAAGTATCAGCCGATGTAAGAGCAACTGTCATTTAGTTGTAGAGACAAGATGCTTACATATAATAATGAAATTAACCAGTCAAAATGACAAGTTGTCTATGTGATATGATTTCAGTTGCATTTGGGGAATTTTCTATTCAAAAATTATCATAAACTATACCCATATTTACCTTAAAAGCTTTGTTTCTAGACCTCAGAGTTCAGAGCTCATGTTTTAGGAGATGGCATTTGCTGACTTAATCATTAAAATGCAAGGAATACAAATTTTTTCCCTTAATAGAATTTCAAGTGACAAGGAAGGAGCAGAATGAGATGATGCTGAGAACATCTAATTAGCTTCAATCACAATGTTGCCCAAAGAAGACCCACCGATCAAGAACAATGCAAGGTCAAACAGAAAACCATGAGGCAGGGCTCCAAGAGGCATTTGTAGTGGAAAACAATGCAAAAACTGTACAACCCTACCTACTAGTGCATAATGCTAATTAAGGAAAATTTGGTATAACATTGGCTATTTTATTGGCAGACTATTACAGAAAAAAAAAAGAAGAGTAACAGAGAAAAACTGAAACACCTAACAGTGATTATAAACTCTTATCAAAAAGCCAAACAAGCATATAAAAATATAGACAAAAACAAAAATAATCTACTAGCAAAGCAGGAGTTGTGTTTCCTGAAAGGACTATACATGTTGGAAAGTATTTCAAAGGTCTGCAACATACTGGAAGGCTTAGAGAGAAGGACTGTTGTCTGAGTTGGGGACATCTGCAGCAAGGTGGCATCAGTGATAGCTTTGACTTTATGGGACTTTTGGCCCATATCAGAGCTGGATGGTTTTCTGCCCTCAAAACACAGCACCTCTGCCTAATATAACAATCCATTCCCATGTGAATGGAACCGATCTCCAGAAAACCCAAGTCACACTGGAAAGTCTCAAGTTAGGCTGTTGCTCTTTCCTGTGCTCCATGGAAGATGAATGCATGACAGAAATGGGTCACCGCTGCACTTTGCTAATAGAGATGGGGACATTCAGGCAAGGGCACTTGCTACCTGCTTGGGATCATACAGTGAAAACTAAAAAGACAAATGTGGATTTTACTATAAGTTCCTGCTGGACTCTTATAAGAAAATTATCTTAAAGTAGATTATAGTAAAAGAGTACTTGATATCTGCATAAGGGACAGTGTTTCCTTTCTTGCCTCTTGTATGTATTTGTACAATGTTGTATTTTTAATGTTATTTTCAAATCATTTCAAGAACGAAAGTAATAGGGACATACAGAATTTTGTTGTAGTGTCAGGGGATCCTTTTATTATGAAATGACCTGTAGTCATTATCCACTTTATAGTAGATTATAGTATAAATAGTAGACTCTGAGCTTTATAGTACATTATAAATTATACTTTTTTCTTTTATCCTTGAATATTTTCTTTTTTAAATTTTTTATTGGATATATTCTATATTTACATTTCATTTCCCTTTTATTTGGTTCCCCACTCCCCTAAGGTCCCACATGCCCTTTTCCCGCCCCCTGCTCCCTCATCCACCCCTTCCCACTTCCCTGTTCTGGTATTCCCCTACACTGATGCTTTGAGCCTTTCCAGCACCAGTGTCCATTCCTTTCTTCTTGTCAGACATCATTTGGTATGTGAATTGTGTCTTTGGTGTCCCAAGATTCTAAGCTAATATCCACTTATCAGTGACTGCATACCATGGGTATTCTTTTGAGACTGGGTTACCTCACTTTGTATGATGTTCTCCAGCTCCATCCATTTCTCTAAGAATTTCATGAATTCGTTGTTTCTAATGGCTGAATAGTATTCCATTGTGCATATATACCACATTTTTTGTATCCATTCCTCCGTTGAGGGACATCTGGGTTCTTTCCAGCTTCTAGCTATTATGTTTCAACTGTTATTCCCTCTCCCGGTTTCTTACCCATAAATCCCTTATCCCATTTCCCTCCCCCTGCTTCTATGAGGGTGTTCTCCCAACCACCCACTCAATCCTGCCTTCCTGCCCACACATTTCCCCTACACTGTGACATCAAGGCTTCACAGGAACAAGGGTCTCTCTTCCCACTGATCCCTACCAAGGCCATCCTCTGCATCTGGAACCATGGATCCCTCCATATGTACTCTTTGGTGGTGGTTTAGTCCCTTGAGCTCCTGAGGGTCAGGTTGTTTGATATTGTTGCTCTTCCTATGGGGTTGCAAACCCCTTCACCTCCTTTAGTCCTTTCTATAACTCGTCCATTGGGAACCTTATGTTTAGTCCAATGGTTGGCTGTGAGCATCCAGCTCTGTATTTGTCAGGCTCTGGAAGAGTCTCTCAGGAGACAGCCATATCAGGCTCCTGTCAGAAAGCACTTCTTGGCATCCACAATAGTGTTGGGTTTGGTGAGGGTTGGAGCCCCAGGTGGGGCAGTCTCTGTGTGGTCTTTCCTTCAGTCTCTGCTCTGTATTTTGTCTCAATATTTGCTCCCATGAGTATTTTGTTCCACCGTTTAAGAAGGACCAAAACACCCACACTTTGGTCCTTCTTCTTAAGCTTCATGTGGTCTGTGAATTGTATTTTGGGTATTCCGAGCTTTGGGGCTAATATCCACTTATCAGTGAGTGTATACCATGTGTGTTCTTTTGTGATTGGGTTAACTCACTCAGGATGATATTTTCTAGTCCATCCATTTGCCTAAGAATTTCATGAATTCATTTTTTTAATAGCTGAGTATTACTCCATTGTGTAAATATACAACATTTTCTGTATCCATTCCTCTGTTGAGGGACATCTGGGTTCTTTCCAGCTTCTGGCTATTATATATAAGTCTATTATTAACATAGTGGAGCATGTGTCCTTGTTATATGTTGAAGCACCTTTTGGGTATATACCCAGGATTGGTATAGCTGGGTCCTCAGATAGTACTATGTCCAATTTTCTGAGGACCAGTCAGACTGATTTGTAGAGTGGTTGTTTCAGCTTGTAATCCCACCAACAATGGAGGAGTGTTCCTCTATAAAGTATACTTTATTTATACTCTTTCTTGACATATAAAGCCATTTTGTATAAATCAAATGGTAGACAACACTACAAAGATTTGGAATAGTTGAAGATACCTATGAGGAATAATATCTATTGAACATTGAGCAGTACATCTCTCAAAGGATGCTAAATCTAGAAAGTATCAGTAAAATGCACATAAAGAAATATTTTAGAAGTTTGTACATGAATATACATATTTATCTATATAAAAATTCAGTCTACATATGGATATTTGCTTTATTGAATTCTAAATCTCAATAAGAATTTTGACTCACTCATGTTTACCTCCAAATTTTAAAATTTCTAAACCCAGTTCTATTGATATGTTGAGTTAATCATGAAAACAACACTTAATGTAATATATTATTTCTTATTTATATAACCATACAGTAAAATACCTCTACACAATTCCATGGTCATTATGAAAATAAAAAAGTCAAAGACAGTCAAAATGATACCCATAAAGATCATGCTATTACATTCATCCAACATGACTAAGAACCTGTTAGAATAACTTCCTCCTGTAAGTTGAAGATAGGATAAGCCTATTCATACTGCTGATTACTCATTTACATGCCCAGTTCTATGTATCTGAAATATAGTTAATTGACTCTTTTTCATATTTAGATATGTTAAGTAATATTTATTGAGTACTATACCAGTTATTGTAATAAGATTTCATTCATACAATTTATCTTACTAGAACTTCTAGATATAATTCCATGTTAAGGCCAATTTTTGTATCTTTTTTGACCTATGAAAAATCCACAATACCTTACCCACTGAGATATGTTTCAATGAGATTTGCACATTTATTTTAAATATTTTTTTGGTTTTTTTTTTTTGGATTTGGTTTTTTTGACACAGGGTTTCTCTGTATAGCCCTGGCTGTCTTGGAACTCACTCTGTAGACTAGGCTGGCCTACAGACTCAGAAATCTGTCTGCCTCTGCCTCTGCCTCCCAGAGTGCTGGGATTACAGGCGTGTGCCACCACCGCCCGGCTCACATTTAATTTAATATCTTGTTTTTGTTGCCTTATAACCACAAAGGAAGGTACCATTGTGGTATATTGATTTATTGGATCAACTGATATGTTTTTGTGGTGCTTAGAGTATATTCTCTAACCACTTGACTTGAACATTGGACATGTAATTTAATTTAAGCATTGGAATGTTGACAATTGTACAAGACTGCGTTCAGGGATATTGAACTCACACTTTTTATTCTACTGACCTCCCAAGAGAATAACCTATTGTAGATAGACTTCACCAGTTCAACCTAGCACCAACATATGATTATAAGGCCAAGATCTGAATCTTGCTGACTTGCTTCTAAAACCAGATCTAGGCATCTATTCTACATAGGTTAAATGGGTACTGCTTTAAGCCATTGAATTTTAGAGTGGGTTTGGCAGTACCTTTTAGAGAACAGCGGACTGATATTCCAATATGGCCATTACTGCAACTGCTACTTGTTGCAGATGAGGGGAGGCTAAGGATCAGTTGCTCCGTGTTCATATGGACACAACATGATCGCACCTTGTGTCATAACATAACCTTTCTTTAAGCATCGTGTCCTGAGTTTCCCCCATAGCTTCTCAGGTATGAACTCCTTAGGAAATTGGTGGCATCTTAGATTTGAACAACATTTATATGGATATAAATATATTTAAATGGAAATAAGAACACGGTTTTCAGTTCATTTCTGCTTTGGGTATATTGTTATGAAGAAAGAATTAGCAGATAACTTGACATCTCCAAAAATAATCTGGGAAATTAAGCTATTAGGAGAGCTACAACCAACTTAGCAATATAACCTCACCTTTGAGTTTCCCAAAAAATCATCTGAGCTGAGACAGAAACAGAAAGACAACATGTAAAGTTTGGAAATTTACTAGGATAATTAGTTCACAGGTTCAGGATTTCTGATTCCAAAGCTCAGCACTAGTTCACTGATTTATAGCATATTATTCTAAATTGATTTCACATATTAAAAATACTTCATATGATTTAGTTATTAGTTGTTGGAACACAGTCCAAGAAAGGAGTCCTGTGAGAATTCTGAGTGCTTGTGAGAAAACTGCCCCTGCTCCAAAGGAAGAAAAGCATCTTGTGACCTTGTATTCTTCAAAACACAGTGTTTTTATGCTTTACCTGCATGTGGTGCATAG
The DNA here is from genome assembly GCA_964023405.1 of Apodemus agrarius. Lineage (NCBI taxonomy): Eukaryota > Metazoa > Chordata > Mammalia > Rodentia > Muridae > Apodemus > Apodemus agrarius. Next base: position 28,806,265 of record OZ030006.1, read on the forward strand.
CAGTGAGTTTTATTTACCTGTTATACATATGCCTCTATGGAAGACATATTTTTGTCATGTGTGGTGTTGTCCTTGCAGTTGTACATTTTACTCAGGTAACTTTTCTTAACCCTTAGGGTATAAATTGTTTGATATTCTAAATAAAGTTGACTATCACATAAGACTTTAGTCCACCTCGTTTTTTTAGGCACTGTTGTCTCCTATTCACTCCAAATAAGAATAGTAAACAATTAGCAATTATCTAGTGGGAAAAATGTTAGATATAAGCATTTTGAAAATATTTCTATTTTCTCTTTTAATACTTGTAATTTTAGGATATATCTTTCTGTCTCTTTGTTCACCTTACATAATTATTGCTAACCAAAATTGATAGCTTTTCTCAGTTAGTGGGTTTGTGCTTTTTGTTTATTTGAGGGGCTTTTGCTCAGTTTATTATTTGAGCAATTTATATATGTATGTAATTTCTTTTTGTTAAATGTATTCCAATTTCTCTTCTGTCTTAGGGTTTTTATTGTTGTAAAGAGTCACCATGGCCATGGCAAGTTTTATAAAGCAAAAAAATTATTTGAGACTAGCTTACAGTTCAGTGGTTTATTATCATCATGATGAGAAACATGGCAGCAGCAGGCATACATGGTGCTGGAGAAGTTGAGAGTTCTACATCTTGATCTGAAGGCAGAAGAAGGGAACAATGTGCCACACTGGACATAGCTTGAACATAGGAGACCTCAAAGCCCACCCCTACAGCAACACAATTACTGCAACAAGAGTCTATGGGGGCCATTCCTATTCAAGCCACATACACCTTTCCTCCAATTTTCCTCTATTCACATTACTTACTATTCTTTCCAATCTTCATTTCTTGTTCTTGCTCTTGCTCTTGTTCTTGTTCTTGTTCTTCTTCTTGTTGTTGCTCTTCTTCTTCTTCTTCTTCTTCTTCTTCTTCTTCTTCTTCTTCTTCTTCTTCTTCTTCTTCTCCTCCTCCTCCTCCTCCTCCTCCTCCTCCTTCTCCTCCTCCTCCTCTTCCTCCTCCTCCTCCTCTTCCTCCCCCTCCACCTCCTCCTCCTCCTCCTCTTCCTCCTCCTTCTTTTACTCCTTTTTCCTCTTTTCCTCCTCCTCTTCCTTCTCATCACCACCATCTTCTTCTTTCCTCCTCCTCCTCTTCCTCCTCTTCTTTTTTCCTCCTCCTCCTCCTCTTTTTCTTCCTCTTCTTCATCTTCATCTCATGTTCCCTGTACATGCCAAAGTGGCAGGCTCTTTACTAGAGCATTGGTAGCCTATCAAAGCCTGTAAATATGATGAAAACGATTCAGCTTTTCCTAAAAGTTATAGATTGCTAATACCTCTTCAACTTGGATGGAACTTCATGAATGTTGATATTTTGGATGGCTTGATCTTGTTTGTGCGGTCACAGCTGCTTTATGCACCTAAACTGTAATGCCTAACCCATACTATTTCACTACAGATATTCACTCATTCTGGCTCTTATAATCTTTATAATACCCCCTCATGAGTATCCTTGATCTTTGAAGGTAAAGGTTGTCATAATATATGCCCCATTTAGAAAAAGATAGTGGAGGATTTGGAGGAACAGGACTGAGGGGGTAAACTTGATCAAAATACAGAATATGCAGATATGAAATTCTCAAACAATAATATAAATTGAAAGAATAAATAAATTGGGGGAGCAAAGATGTCAGGATACTATTAAAGAAACCAATGGAGGTGTATTTCAAGGGAAGAGGGATAGAATGCTGGTGGTATAAAGATGGAAAGGGAAATAAGAGAACAGGAATGGTCAAATAGAGTGGGGATGGGAGAGTAAGAGGGTCTAGGGAGAGATAACTAACACTGAAACTGAAGATGCATTTTAGAAGCCTACTTCTATGGATGCTTCATTTAAAAATTAGATAAAGTTACCCCATAAAAATACCCACAGAACATTATAGGCAATCAGATAAAAAGGCCAATTCCAGGTGTGGGTTATTTGTTTTCAAGTTGTTGGTGAGTGGAGTCTCATAGATAATAATACTCCAAACCATTACTTCTTTTGTGACTTTATATTTCTCAAATTCAATTATCACATCACTGCTTTCAAGATCTTTTTGATAAGCCAGGAAAATGAAGTTCAAAATACTATGAACTTTGTAGACAATTCTGCCTCATTAAGGTATTTTTTTAATTTTTGTTTTGCAAAAAAAATCATACAAGAGATAGGAAATGCAGCCATAGGCATGGAGTGTTTGAAACATCTCTCTTCTGCAGTGTAAACATTTGTGGATTGTTATGTTGTCAAATGGTCAAGACAGAGTGCCTGAGATGTAGGGCATGGTTCTCGAGGGAGGGAAAAAAAGACTACTCTGCAAATCACTATGGTTTGCTCTTCATGATTTAGGCTAACCAAACTTATTTTGTGATTCCTAAGCCTTTTTATAAACCAAGAGCATTTGAAAGTTTTTAAAATGCAGGGTTTTTTTTTTTTTTGTCCCAGTTATAGATGTTGAGAGCACTGGGAAATTGCACAACTCTTAGATCACACATACAGGCTAGGAAGCAGATATAATGGGGTAAAATAAAATATCTTTCTGATTTTGTTGGGATTTGGTGTATCCAAACAAACAAAGGAACAAACAAACAAACCAACAAACCAAACTTTGTATGAGACGTTTGTGTGTGGTGTGAATGTGTATTAGAGTATTCATGCTCCTATAGAAGGCTAAGGTTGTCTTTCCTCAATTGCTAACCCCCTTTATTTTGGGGGACAGAGGATCTTTTGTTGGAAGCTTATTATTCAGATAGGCTGGCTGACCAATGAGCTTCAGGAATCCTTGTCCCTTCGCTGCCACAGACTGAGGTTACTGATATTCATTTCCATGTAACTATTTTTATCTGTTTGTTTATTTTTGTTTTTATTGTTTCATTGTTGTTTGGCATCTTTTTGCTTATGTGACAGGTAATTTATCAGTTGGTTCAACTCTTCAGCCACTCACTAAATGTTTCTTTATATGAAATTTTGAGTTATTATTTTTTTGTTTTGTTTTGTTTTTTTGAGACAGGGTTTCTCTGTGTAGTCCTACTTGTCCTGGAACTCACTCTGTAGACCAGGCTGGCCTCAAACTCAGAAATCCACCTGCCTCTGCCTCCCAAGTGCTGGGATTACAGGCGTGAACCACGATGCCCGGCAGATGAGTTATTTTTTATTCCATTAAATTTGCTATTTTATTTTTGATTGGTTTTTATCTTGTTTTAGTACCAGTCTCTCATTTTTGTTGAGAGAAACAAGGAAAAAGAATTTGTTTATACCTATACATTTAAAAGATAAATCAGCTTATTTCCTAGAAAGATCAGGTATGGTGGTATCAAGGCATCATTAAGATTTCTTAGAAATGAAGATAATTTGAATCACATCAAATGGCAGGGATAGTGCTAAGCATCTTATACAGGTAAGGTAATTTACAGAAAAATGAAAAACAGTAAAGAAGGCAGGTGGCTAACAAGAATGGTTTGCCAAGATAATATAGGATTATGAAGGCAAGCATCTACATCTACATGGGTTTGTTTTACTTCTTAGTAAAAGCTCCCAATAATAAAAAGTCAAAATGGATAAAAAAAATTACTTCAAGTGAAAGACCATGCCAAGATGAAAGTTTTTAGAATTTCTTTTCAGAGATCACACATGATAAAGTCATAGTGGGACTTTAATGATTAGTGTAGGTTGATTTTCCTTTATTTGAAAGCTCTTGTAAAAATGGGTTTTTAAAATTCTGTTATATAAATATAGCCTATATTTAATTACACCTTGTAAATATACTAACATGTTTCCTAACACACTTTTCTAGATTATCAAACCTTTACACTGGTCAGTTCATTTTAGTTTTACCTGAATATGCATTACAAACCCTTCTGTTAAAATATTTGCTATTCTCTGCTACTGATCATTTGGTGTGTGTGTCACCTGTGCTGCTCTCTGTTATAGGGATTGTTTTGGGTAAAGATCTAAGCTATTTGAGAATTTTTTTATTACCCTTAAGAATAAAAGTGGTAAGCTACTCCTTTGCACATCCAGTGATATTTCAGCATTAGATTATTAATGAATAAACTAACACCTTACATTCATTCTCTGTAGTAGTAGATCTCATTTGGAAGGTAGTCTTGAACTAGCAGTAGATTTCTTATTTCCTTAGAGTAACAGCAACAAGAGTTATTACTTTATTCCATACTAAGTTGAGGCAACATTCTAAAGAAGTCAAGAACTTCTCCAATCAGTTGCTAATGTCTTCTCTCATTCTCCGCATGGTAAATTTTAAAGTTTGAAGTTTTATTTGATATGATGTTTTAATTTCTGTGGCTTCATTTTTCTATAAAGAGAATCAATGTCACTATTTTGACATCACATTGATTTTCCAGTGATGCACAAATGATTGCACTTTTATGAAATATTCTTTGCCATATGCTCTAAATTTATAACAATATTAATTTACTGATTCACATGACAAAAATCAACACTATTTCTTTCACAAATAATACACTTTGAAAACTGTATTGAGTTTTGCAAATTGTATGTATAATAAAAGAATACTCTATGGAGCATATTTTATGCATCTCTGTTACTTAGTTTCCTGACCAAACAGAAATCTTGATATATTAAAACATTTAAATCAACGTTTCAAGCGTCCTACTGGGTAAAACCATTCGCCCCCTTCCTCCTGATCATCCCTTTCTTGTACTGCCTACACCCCACTACCATAGCCAACTCAGGTCTCACATCTAGAGCCCCAGTCACTAGGCAAAGCCTAGCCCATGGTGCTACCACCAGATCCAGCTTTCTTCTCCAGACCTACAGGACCTTCCTCCAGAGTATCTTATCTCTCCACTAAGCTATATCCTGGATTGAATTTACATATCCTGGCAGAAAGCATGTAGAGTTATCTGCTGCAAATAAATTCTGACTTAATAGGATCAATATGAACTAACTGAAAGCATCATTGTGCTGACTATTTTTATATCAGCTAGACTCAAGCTGAAGTCATCTAAGAGAAGGAATTATTAATTTAGAAAATCTCATAGCCTGTAGGCAAACCTGAAGGACATTTTCTTAATTAGTGATTAGTTTATTGTGAGTGGTGCCATTACTGTGCTAGTGGTCCTGGTTTCTATAAGGAAACAGGGTAAGCAAGCCATGAAGAGCAAGCCAGTAAGCAGTACCCCTCCATGGTCTCTGCATCAGTTCCTGCCTCCAGGCTTCCTTCCTGTTTAACTTCCTGCCCTGACTTCCCTCAGTGTTAGACTTTTACCTGGAAATGTAAGCTGAAATAAACTCTTTCCACCAAGTTGCTTTGGTCGTGATGGTTCATCACAGCAATATCAACCCTAACTAGGATGATCACTTTTCAGTCAAATGTATGTATAATGAAAGACATGAAAATCTCATGCTAAGGATGTGAATAATACATGAAAGTGAATTACACTGATATCCAAAACTTTCTCTTTTTTTCATGGTTTGTTGTTAAGCCAGTGAAAATTATAAACACTGGAATTAAAATTTCACTAAAAGACTTTCTATTAGTGTATATTAATAATACTTGACAATGTTTTCATTATGACCCTTTTCTTCCTTTTTTGGATTTTTTAAGAAAGGATTTTTCTGGGTATCTCTGGATGTTCTGGAACTCATTCTATAGACCAGGCTGGCCTCAGACTCCAAGATCGACCTGCTTCTGCCTCTAAAAGTGCTGGGATTAAATGTTCATCACTGCCAAGTGCATTATGACATTTTTATATGTGAATATAATATAGTTTAATTATATTTACTTCTCTATCACTCATGTTTATCACCAACTCCATAATCTGTTCACTTTCTCCTATTTTTTTAGTTAATGTTTTTCTGTACTGTGTACATAGTAGATTTGAGCTCACTGTGTAGACCCAGAAAGCTTCTAGTTTGTAACGATTTTCTTGCTTCCTTTTCTTCCTAAGTGTGCAAAGATTTGGGATGGTATTGACTTTGCCTGTCTTTATATGGTGTGTGTTTTGTTTCCATTTAGATTCCACACACAGGAGGAAGACATACATGGCTTACATGCCTATGCTTGACTTATTTTCTTAACATGGTGTTCTTTATCTCCATGCATGTTCCTGGGACTGAAATAAATTATTACTTCTTAATGAATGCCTAATAATCCTTTCAGTATGAACACCATATTTTATTTATCTCTTTATCTCTTGATGAGAGTCCTAGCTACATTTTCTGTTGCTGAGACATGATACCTCAGAGAAGTAACTTAGGGAATGAAGAATTTATTGGCTCACAGTTTAGCATGCCATCCAGCATGGAAGCAAAGCACTGCAGAAGGATCATGTTGGGGTTGGATGCATGGCATCTGTTCTCAGAGAGCATCGATTAATGTCAATGCCCAGCTGAGTATTCTCCTTTATATTCAGTCTAGAAATACAACCCATGGGAGAGTAAGGCCAGCATTGTGGGTAGGTCTTCCTACCTCTGTCAGCCCAATCTAGACTCTTTCTAGTAGATATGATCAGAGGATTTTTAGAATTGTTTGAAATATTTCTAAATTTTACCAAGTTGACAGTCAATATTAACCATGCAAGTTCCACCTCTCATCCATTATTTGACACTCAAACGCAGCACTGTTAAGTCATAATTTTCCACACTTTGTCTTTATTGACCCATGATCAATGTATAATGTGAAAATGCATTCAGTCCAACTTCAAAACGCCCTAGTCCTTAACACTTCCAATACAGGCTAAAAGTCCAAAGCACAAGTCTTACAGACAGACATGATCTCTTAATTGTGAGCTCCTACAAAAACAAGTTACATATTCACACTTTCAATATGCAAGGTTAGAGAGTAAACATTACCAGTCTGAGGGGGACAAATGAAAGCCCAACAAGTAAAGATCAGCGCAAAGTTAGTCTGAACTCTGCAGAGAATCATCAAATTTTGAAGATCCATGTCCATCTTCTGGGGATGATGATGGAATTGTCTAAGTACCAAAGAGATTGGAGAACCTTACCCAACCAGTCCTGTAATGGCACAAATAGCATCTTCATTGGGCTCACTTCACCTTGTGTCAGATGCTCTTCTCAGTGAATGTAACATGGTGCTGGAATCTACCAAAATACTGGGATATTTATTGTAACCTAAGTATTGCCTTCCCTTCTTCATTCAGTGACCTGTCATAGCCATTTCAGGGATTTGAGCTGTGCGACACATTGCCCAGCCTCATTTGATCTTTGGAACCATGATTTAAGCCTCCATGATCCACTCAGTCTTGGACCTTTCACGACAGCACATCAATGCCAGATTGATGATGTTGCCAAGTTCTTTTGTCAGTTTGGGGTGAAGCCTGCCCCTCAACGCCCCTTGAAGCACAATACATCAGCTTCTGTGCGCTGAATCTGGGAAAACAGATCCTTAGGGAGTTTATTATAGCAGGTAACCCCCTATCTTCTCAATTTGCACTTTCTTTTTTAAAATGAGTTCGTACTCTCAGACACCTTTCCTTGTGTTCAATGCAGAATGCCAGGTTTCCTTTAAACCTGTTTAATGATTACAGCTGCCTGTGAGTCCTTCCACTGGCTTTAAATACATACCCCCTTCCTTGCAATATGCACATTTTTAATATAATTCAGTCCTATCTTTTGTTCTCTCAGTGTACATTTGAATGAACACACTAAGCATAACCATGGGTCAGTCTGAATGCCATATGTCTTGATAATTTCTCTACCAAACAGATTAATTACTTGTTAATTCAGTCTCATTTAAGTTCTTAAGTTTCAGAAATGATGCATCTGATTTTTTTTTGAAAGAATATACCCTGAACTGACTCTTGTCCAGGTCTTCAAAGAGTTCTTGCCTGAGATCCTATGAGCCACAAGACCATCATCTACATGTGGGTCAGCATCTGGCCTGCTGAGATGCCACTAGAACAGCACAATCAGCTCTATTTGTATCATGTATAATGCTCTAAGGATTTTCTCCCTCAAATTTTAAAGTCTTTGGTATTCTCCACTCTAATGGCTGAATCTAGTCTAGAACTCCAGTCTAAAACTGACTCTAATTACTATGAAACACATAGGTTTAAGAAAACCATTGCCCCATTTCTTGATACAAAATTTCAGTATTGCTTTTTTTTCCTGATACTGTGACTAACAGAGGTGTGTCTAACAAAACGCCTTAAGGACAGATGGAGTAACTACTGGGTGGTCAAGAATCATGGTTACTGTTCCAAGGGACCTGGGTTCAAGGCCAAGCACCTACATAGCAGCTTACAACTGTCTTTAACTCCAGTTCTCAGGGGATCTGAAGCCTTTTTGGCTTCTGATAAGCATCTGCATGCATCTTTGACACAGAGATACATACACAGAGGCAATGCACTCATACACATTTAATTATAGATAAATAAAATTATTAAATACAACTTAAAAAAGAATTATACTGATTCACAGTTAAAGGGTACAAGCATTGTAGGTACCTCCATCACCACAAGGAATATGTTGAGAGAGGCATAGGACATGTGGCAGGGATATGATGCATCTAGTCACATAGAACTCATACTCAGGAATGATGAAAGAGCTCATGCCTAGCTCTCTCTCCCCTATCATTTAGTCTATATCATAGTTCACAGAATGGTGCCACCAATTTTGAGGATGGATATCCCTATCTCACCAAATCTAATCTAGAAGCCCCCTTACAGATATGCCCAGGTGTTTCTTTCCAAGGTGATTCTATTGGTGATTCCCTTCAAGTTGACAATCAGGATTAATCACTGCAGTAAACAAGTAAACTGAGTTTGTAAATTGGGTAATAAAAATATCCCTGTAATGAACATTTGGATGCCTATATAGCTGCAGTATCTCCTATTACTTTCGGTACATACTCAGAAGAGTTATACCTGGGCTATCATATGGCATTTGTATTTTTTGAGGAACCACAAAACCGATTGCACAAATTTCCATCCCCACCATCAATGCTTACTAGCTGCTTCCTTCTTCTCATCCCTGCATCCTTTTCATGGTGTTTTTGCCTTCATTATCATAATTATTCTGACCAGAATGCTATTCAATCTCAATGTAATATTGATTTATATTTCCCTAGTGCCTAAAGATACTGAACATTTTCTCCATGTAGTCATTGGACATTGTATTTCTTCATTCAAAGTGTCCCCTCTGTTCTCTAGTTATTGATTTGATTATTTGTCCTATGGATGGTAAATTTTTGAAGTTATTTGTGTATTTTAGACATTAACACCAGGTTGGATGAATAGTTAGAAATGATTTTGTACCACTCTGAGGGCTGTATAATTAGTTTTCTTTGCTGTGTAAAAGGCTTTTAGGTTGATTCAATCAGATTTGCCAATTTCTAGGATTACATCTTGAGTTTATAGCACTTTTTGAAACTCTTTGCCTACACTGAGCTCTAGATTTATTCTTAGTAGAGTCAAAGCATTAAGTCTTTCATTAAAGTGTTTGATCCACCTTGATTTGAATTTTGTATATGGTGAGTGTTAGGCATCAATTTCCAGTCTTCTGCATGTTCAAGCTAAGGTTTACTTCTCTAAAAATGAATAACATGCTTGTTGAAAAGTTACTAATTCGATTTTAAATTAGCTATAGCTCACAGTGATATTTTCTTGATTATTTTTATAGATAATAAAACTCAACATTTCTAGCACATTAGGTATAATTTTAATCTTCTTTGAAAATTATACTGGTTTGGTTCATTCATTAACCAACTATGTATTGACTATTAAGCATTATTTTTTTATAGTCAAAGCTATCCTATCAGCACTGTGCCATTTTTTATGTAAAGAAGAAACAAAACTTTAAGTAGCTCTAAGTCTTTTGTCTGTTTTTCATAAACATTTAAAGGCATTCAAATGTTTGTTTCAAGCATAGCAAATCAGAGATTTTTTAACAACAAATACAAAATTACATATGTAGTTAAGTCATTGAGCTAAGCAGACTTCATAAGCTTCAGAGTTGTTTACCATTATAAGATGATGAAACAGTAGACCAGAATCTATCATATATTGACACCCTAACACTTCAAACAGCTTTCTTTAAATAACTCTATTAAGAGATCACTAACCATTGATTTTCTTCACAATACTTGACTAGGATATCTAAAACGTGTTATTATTAAGCAGATAAAATATTTTACATGGAGATACTGTCCATCAGTAAAATAGTGTAGATGGCTGTAGAGAAATCACATCTTCATCTAGTTAGTAATTAATATTGTATGTATCAGACTATATTCCTTAATTTTATGTCAAAGCAATATAGTCTTGAAATTCGATTTTGAACATAAATAAATAATAAAAATTTCGCAGGATACATGTGTTTGACCTATTTTAAACATTATTCAATAAATGTATTATGGGGCATATGGATGAAACTTTGACTGGCTTGCTAACAATGCTTTCCATAGCAGTTAAAATCAAAATGGAAAGCTTCTATTATAAATCTAAACTTGCAAAGGAAGGTTAAAGCTTCATAAACACTGTCAGGTATGAACTGCAATGGTTCACACATGATTAATATTTTGAGTGTGTGTGTTTTATCATTTTTCTCAATATGATAATATTAAGCCTGGCATAGCTGTCCTCTGAGAGGCTCTGGCAACACCTGACTAATACAGATGCAGATACTCACAGCCAACCATCAGACTGAGCCCAGGAACCTAATGGAAGACTTAGGGAAAGGACAGAAGTAGTTGAATGGGATTGCAAGCCCATAGGAAAAACAAACATGTCAACTAACCAGATCCCTCAGAGCTCCCAGGGGCTAAACCACCAACCAAATAGAATATGAGTCAGTTTATAGCTCCTGCTACATATACAGGAGAGGATGACCTTTTCTGACTTCAATGAGAGGGGAGGCCCTTGGTCCTGTGGCGGCTTGATGCCTCAGTGTAGATGATGGTAGAGGGGTAAGGGAGTAGTGGGTAGGTGGGTGGGGAGCACCCTCTTAGAGGCAAAGCGGAGGGAGGATTTGATGGGGGGATTGTGGCGTGGAGACTGGGAAGAGGGACATTTGAAATGTAAATAAATAAAATAAATATATAAATATAATATAAATGTAAAGTATTTCATATATATGAATGAATGCAAGCCAACCTTACAGCACAAAATAAAAGAAGATCAAGATGGTAACATTGTATGCCTGTGGAGGTAACACCATTTCACATGGGTCACTTACTGGCTCAGAGATAAAAATTTGTATCTAATGTTGAAGAAGCATCAAATTCAAGATAAGTGGCATTCTAGTAAAAAAAATAGAGACCATGTTATTCAGAACTACACATTTTAATGTTTTAAAGCTAAGATGCTGTTCACTCTGTTCAAGATTCAAAAGAATGAAGAGAAATAAGAACTTATAATATATTAAAGGAGTGATCCTAGTTTAGATGCCTCAATGTAAAAATGAATTGCAGGAAAGAGCTTTGAGTCAAATGACAAAAGGATAGTTTGGATGGCAGACAAAATATAAGTGTTAATGTAATATTCGCAATCTGATCAATAAATTGTGCTTGAATGCAAGCGTCCTACTGGTAAGAAATGCTCCTTGCAACCAGGAAGGGCAAGTTTCACAAGCAAAGAACAGTACGATATATTTTACTTTCAAATGGCTTAATGTTAAGCATTATTAATACCAATTTTTCTTGATGTTTAAGCTATTGAGCATTGTTTGGGTTATTTTGTATCACTGTGATAAAAATACTTGATACATACAAGTTTGTGGAGGAAAGATTTAACTGTGCTGGTAAATTTCACTTAATGTACCAAAGAAGGCATAGAGATGCATTCTATTCTGTGGTGGCCACATCCTATGCCAGAGCAGTATTCTGGCAGATCAAAAATCAAAGAGACAATTCTGAAACCAATGACAAGTAAAACCTTCCAAGTTGGTTCCTCTCTTAGAGATGATCTACATCTGCATGCTTAAGCCCCACCCCCTGAAGGTCCCTCAGCCAGTCACCACCTGCTATGGAATAAACATCATTATATGAGTCAGTAGAAAATGTTCTAAGTTCAACTACAGCAGAAAGCAAAAATAATGCTTCCCCCAAATTTAAGATATAGTAAGGTAGACATCTATGTATTATAGGGGACTTTTGGATAATAGTACTGGAGATGTATTTGTTTATACATGTATTTGTTACAAGTTATAGTTTTGTATAAAAGTTACATTGAAATACAACGAATGTCACAAAACGTAAATAAACCAAAATGAAAGGGAAATAGTGAAATATTAAAATGTGAAACAGTACAAATTCCAATAGGACAAGCTAGATAGCACCTTGGAGTATTTTGTCAGCAAAGGCAATGTGATTTGTTTTACTTTAACACATGTAAAGTGGCTCTAGCCCATTCCCAGGCAGGTCCACTCTCTGCAGAAGGTGTCGATCTGTGTTCCTGGAGGGCAGACTGTTAATGGAGCAATTTGGAGGTTAAAAGTTAAGCCTTTGCCCCCCTCCATTGCTATAATTTATTCTCCAAACTTTTACATATACACATCGGTCCCGTTCTCTATTATTAACTCACAAAATATTGATTGCATGAGATAAAAATGAGAAAAGGAGATCTCACTAGAGGTTTTGGCAAAAAAAAAATGCAGTGAACTTTGTTGCTACTATTTCCTATTTCCAGGAGACCTTGACATCAAATCAGGTACAAGATACATTCTCCAAAAGGTTTATTGTAATTCAAATGCTTTCTGAAGCTTTTCTGGCTGTTATGTTATATCCTCTGATTTTCACTTTTTATGTGAAACATTGACTTTGACATTTAGAAAGTTAATTAGACCCTCTGGTGTAAGGTAGAACTTCCCTAAATAAAGTCTTAGGCTATTCTTACTAAGCAGTGACATGGCTGCTAAGGCTAGAAGCATCTGGAGCAGACTTATGCCAGTAGAAGAGTCATTAAGTTTGAAACTTCACCAAAGTAAAAGCAGTTGAGGGCTACCAAATTATCCAGGGCTGAAGAAGCAGATTGTAGAACAGAGGGAATAGAATTGACATTATTTTCTTAAGTAGGATTTCCAAAGGGAAAGATCTGGATGTGAGTTGGAGACCACCGATGTGATAAAGCAGAACTGGGTAATTCATCTGTATTTTGATACACTTCAAGAACATTGTGTGTTCTGGTGCTTCTGTGCTTTTGTTAACTTGTCTAAAGCAAGTCAGTAGCTAAAATAGGGGAGCAAAGAATAAGTTACTGCTCTTTTTTAATCCATAGTTGATACCCATCCTCTTCTTCCTCAGCAACACCTAGATTTCTTTCAACCTCAGCCAGTGCTTTTGTTGGACTGATGGAGAGACAGGGACCCAGAACACAAAGATACAATGTACTTGGTTGCCATACAATTTTTGGATTGTATTTTCTATCCCAGGAAATCCTTAAAGTTTATTATATACCTGTTTCCCTATATTAGACAGAGGTTTCAAGGAACATCAAACAACAAAGTAGCAAATCACACCTTAATACTAGACCTGGTAAAGGATCTCTGCCTCATTCTGCTTCCTAAGGAGCATAGGAGCTTATCAGAGGAGTATATTAAATTTATTTAGATAGAAAATAAAACTTATATGTACTCTTATAGTTACTCTTGCTGACACCCTCTAGATTCCAGGTGGCGGTATGTTGACCTTAACTACACTAACTTCTGCAAGTCACATCCGTTGGGAATATTTTAGCTGCCTCTCTCAGAAGTATACCAACCTCTGTCATTCCAGAGATAAATAGCTAATACAAATGTGGATGGACCAACGAATCCTTTAAGATGTTGTTATGTTAATGCAGGATTATGTGATTATTAAGACATTCTTTGATAGCTAAACTTAGCTAACCAAGACTTCACAGGTAGAAAAAGAAAGACATATATGAAATACGCATCAATCTCAGTTAAAAAAAAAATAAAGTTACTGTTCCCTCAGGGAAGAAGAGGGAGACCATTCGCCTGGCTGACTCGAGTAGCTGGTAATTGCCATTTCACATTAGACACACTGCGCTGAGTACTTCTGCTCCCTTTCTCCCGGCTCCTATGGCTGTTTCATTAATGAATCCATTGTCCAAATGAGGGCATGAAGTCAGAGGATCTCAGCTGTTCAGCCCAATATGAGTCAGCTTATAAAACTGACTCTCAGGTTCTCTGCTGAGCATGTGCATTTAAAAGGGTAGTGAACTGGGATAGAATGCAACAATAGATTTCTCACCTTCTCTTCTAGACGATCTTGAGAAAACTGTAATTATGGCACCTGGCAAAGGTAATAATGCCCAATTTTTAAGAGCATAGAACCTTAACAAGAGAAGGAAGAGAGACCTATGTAAAAACATATGATAGGCAGAGAAAGGCAGCTTTAGAAGGAAAGACATGATGCAAGATACTTTGTTGAAAACTTAGCTCATGGCTGACCGTATGCATGTGAAAGCCATACCATGCTATGAGATATGTCACCCAATCGCTACAGAGCTACTGAAGAAGTAGAAATGGTATTCCAGATGGGCAGATGTCCTTTCAAATGCAAATTCCAATATCTGTTTACTTCAGTAGCATTCAGGATGGTTTGCAAGTGTCAGAGCTGGACAACTAGGCTTAGGTTTTTACCTCTCTAACTTATCAAGAATATTTAAAATATGTCAGGCTCCTAACAGAGATACACAAGGTTAGGGACTTGTTAATTGTTAGTGTATATTGTTAATAGTTTTATCCATCATAGCCCAGAAGAAATTTAATGGAGACTTAACCAATTCCAGCATCACTTCTGTGTATAGATAGTCAAGAAAAAAATTCTTCAACCTTTCAGAGGAGAGTTATTTTTATTATTTTTTTTTAAAAATAGATTAAATGTCACCATTTACATGTTTTGTTCTGACATTTCCAAAGGAGGCATACTTGGCCTGAAGGTTCCCAGAAAATTAGATTTGTACATTATTTATTTTATAGTTCCTGCTCTTTTGGTCAAATCAGCTGTGTATCAGTTGCTGTTACTTCATCAGGGATAGTTTATTCATCAGACCAGCTTGACAGAGCTCAAGACTGACATTCAAAATTAAGAAAGGCAGTTAATGTTCTTTCCACAGTAATGCCCACATCAATATTTCAGTCATTCACTCAGGTTATGTAAACCTGCATTTTAAAATTCCCAACACATTGTGGTTTAGACATTTTAAGATCGCAGGCATTCAGAGCGGTTGACTTATTAACCAAAAGAAAGCATTTAACCTCTTGTGGTCCTCAGCATGAAGACACATTATGCCTTGTCAAAGTCACCATTTAGTCTTAGACTCTGAGAATTAAAAAAACAATAATGTGTTTTACCAAAATACAATGGCTTCATTATTCTGTCAAAAGTGGAATGGTGTTAGCACAAACATGTATATATACATACATATATATTACAAATATCAAACAAAAACAGCACAACTCTTTTTTTTTCTTTATGTGTGCTACTTAACTGCACTGCTTTCATAATCATGGAATATTTTATATTGTGGACCCATAAATCATAAATATATTGCCATTGTACTCAGGGTTCACTTGCAGAAAGTAGAATGCTCTGAAACAAATTAGAACAAAATTAGATTTATTACAGGGCATTTAAAGGTTTACCAAATCATCAGAGCTGCCAAAGAAATAGTGTTAGTAAAACATAATACATTGGATGAGTCTCCTGCCACCGACAGAGACAGAGGAGCAGCAGATGGACTGGATGGGGATTGCATACACTCTCAGCCTATGAAAGATTATAAACTGGATGGGAAGCTGGTGTATAGACTTTCAAAAGAATCAATATTTCCTGGAATAATGATAAACAACAGAAATGGTACAACACATGAAGACAAGAATGCTATACTGTTCCACATGCTGTTTGATTTTTAAAAAGAAATGAATAGGGTAAGAAAAGTGATTTATATGTAAATATTTACATCAGATTCTTACTAATCTGCTACTGGAAAGATGTCTATATTAAGCCTTTAAGTATTGCAAAGTGAATAGAAATTTTAAGATTAATTTTCATAGGATTACTTTTATTCCTGTGTATATATAATATTTTTCATCAAATCAATTTGTCACTCGAACAGCATAAACCCCCAACTTTAACTGAGGCATCTCATTTATGTGTCAGAATCCCAGAGATTAATATTAAAACAGTTACTATCTAGTTATCTACAGGAGATCTGGGCATGTCTCTTTCTTCAGTGATCAGAAACAATGAAATATAAAGACACAGGGTCCCGAGAGAAAAACTGGAAGATTGAGTTTTTCTGGCTTCATCTCCATCAGGGATTTCCAGTTCGGGCATTGTTATCGTTGCAACCGTGAACAGAATAGGAGGCTTTAAAAGTGAGCTATTTCTGAAATTAGAGCTGGAATTTTTAATTTTAGATTGCTACCCACAGCTGCTTACCATCCCCATTCCTAGGAATAGTATCATTGATTAGAAATCAACTAATGATTCATATGGCTCCACAGATAGTGAACATCTCTCCATGTTAAGCTTATAATAGAAACTACAGTTCGCTAAAAAAGAGGAAAAGCATTAGGAATATTGATAAAATCCTCAACCCCATCTATTTACTCTGTTTATGACCCTCCTCCCCACCACTGTCCTAAGCCCTCATGAGCAAGGCATTATGTTAGCATAAGAGGCTTGGACGTGTTGAAATCAGTAATGTAGGAACAGAAAAACTACAGCAGTATCATAAGCTACTGTGACTAATTAACAGGTATAAATTTCCTGGCTATTGCAAATAATAATTTGAGGTAAAGATCCCTTGAAACCTTTCTGATTCCCATTCTCAAGTCTTGGATTGAGAAATTAGATGTCCTGTTTTTTCTCTCTTTGAATTATCTCTAGCCTAATAATAAAGTAGTCGGATTATCTGTCGGGCTGAAAGTGTTACTGTCATGCTTGGCACATTCTAGGGATACTAAACTTTCTAATAAGCTGTTTTTATTTTAATTCTACCTCTTGTTGCCCATGACAATGACGTGTTATACCACAGCATGATGCATATTGCTAATATCCCTTCTTTGCCTCCAGTCTTAATATTGCTTATTAACTTACCCAATAAATAAGCAATTCCACCCAGTATTTCTCTTTTAAGTTAAAAAATAGGTTTTTTTGATGATTTTATGTAGTGTGTTTTGATCATATTTACTCCCCCTCACTGCTTCCTAGATACTTCTTCCTTACCCAACCATCGGCTTTTTCATAGTTTATGTTTATCAGGTCCAATTTGTTATATCTATATTTTTTGGGTGTGTGGTCTGTGTTGAGGTTGACTTACAGGGGCTGGTCTTCCCTCTTCTGGCATCTATTAATTGTCAGTACTCCTTGGCTAAGGCTGGTACTTTGAGCATACTTCACCTCTTCATGTTGACATTTAACCTGATTTGTACAGATACGGTGCACCCAGTCATAACTGCTGTAAATGTACAGTTGCCCTGTTGTCTCCAGAAGATACCAATACCTTTCAGTTATCCTCTATCTCTGATGCTTCTCTTTCCACTTCTTTTTCCACAATGGTCCCTGAGCCAAGGCAGGAGGGAATTAGATATATTTGTTCCATTTAGGACTCCACATTCTATAGTCTCTTATTCTTTGTTTTGTTTTGTTTTGTTTTGTTTTGTTTTGTTTAGTTTTTTTTATTGGATATATTCTATATTTACAATTCATTTCCCTTTTTCTGGTTCCCCACCCCCCAAAGGTCCCACATGCCCTTTTCCCTCCCCCTGCTCCCTCATCCACCCCTTCCCACTTTCCTGTTCTTGTATTCCCCTACACTGATGCTTTGATCCTTTCCAGCACCAGTGTCCACTCCTTTCTTCTTGTCAGACATCATTTGGTATGTGAATTGTGTCTTTGGTGTCCCAAGATTATAGGCTAATATCCACTTATCAGTGACTGCATACCATGGGTATTCTTTTGAGACTGGGTTACCTCACTTAGTATGTTCTCCAGCTCCATCCATTTCTCTAAGAATTTCATGAATTCATTGTTTCTAATGGCAGAATAGTATACTATTGTGTATATAAACCACATTTTTTGTATCCATTCCTCCACTGAGGGACATCTGGGTTCTTTCCAGCTTCTGGCTATTATAAATAAGGCTGCTATGAACATAGTGGAGCATGTATACTTATTGCATGCTGGGGAATCTTCTGGGTATATTCCCAGGAGTGGTATGACTGGGTCCTCCAGAGGTATCATGTCCAGTTTTCTGAGGAACTGCCAGACTGATTTCCAGAGTAGTTGTACCAGCTTGCAGTCCCACCAGCAGTGGAGGAATGTTCCTCTTTCTCCACATCCTCGCCAATACCTGATGTCTTCTGAGTTTTTAATCTTAGCCTTCTGACTGGTGTGAGGTGAAATCTCAGGATTGTTTTGATTTGCATTTCTCTAATGACTAATGATGATGAACATTTTTTAAGGTGTTTCTAAGCCATCTGAATTTCTTCAGGTGAAAAGTCTTTGTTTAGCTCTGTACCCCATTCTCTTATTCTTTGTACCACGACCAGTTGTGGGTTTTTGTGTTACTGAAGATGGAAGCTTCTATAATAATGGTTGAGAGATGTATTAATCTATGGGTAGAATGATAAGTCATTAAGATCTGGTTGAATACTATAGCCATATAACAACAACAACAACAAAACAACAACAACAACAACAAAATAGTAGTAGACTCTTCTCTAGGGCCTTTGCCTTAGTCACAAGTTCTTGGTCTGACAATGGTACCACATATGCCTTTCATTATGTAGTATGATACTTCAACAAAAAAGTGGATGCTTTCATGATATTCATGCAAGGATTACATCAGTGGGTACTTCTTGAAAGGCCTGTGGTTATACTTTTTATGGTTCACAGGTAGATTGACTTTTCTCCTTCAAATAGTATGCCTAACACCTTCCAGCCAGTAGGGACTGTCTCCATGTCAGCAACACTTCTGTCTTGAGGTCAGTTTTTAGGAAACCTGCTGCTGTCAACCTTCTGTGTAAATGAGATGAAGACTCCAGAGGATATAGCCACAGAGATTAAATCAATCAGAAAAACAGACAGGAAATGAAAAGATGATTAAGAGCTCTAACCAGAGTTTATTGAGAATTATGGTAGTGAGAAAAATCTGCTTTCTGCAAAGAGTGGTCTCATGTAGAGATATTCAAGTGCTAGCTATCCATGGCTAAGTACAGATGGAGCTGGAAGAAATAAATGTTTCGATTTTTCCCCTTCCTTCTTCCTTGGATCCCTTTCCCTCTAGGAAGCCAATTGAATGGTGATGCAGATCACTGGGAAGAGTATTTCATAGTTCAAGGTTATATGTAGATAGGTAAAACCTAGATCAGGTAAGATAAATAAATGTTCATGACAGATCTCCATGAACAAGACCCAAAAGAAACTCTCTGAAGAGATAGTATCTTTACGTTCTTTCTGGTCCTGTCCCTTGCAGAGTAACCAAGGGATACCAGATTCCTCATGGCAAATGGTACACTTCAGCTACTGTCAATTTAGAATCTCATTTCCTACAGAACTTTGGTGACCAGCATTCTTACCTCTATTCTCACCTTCAAATGAGAGTGTCTGCAGTAAGATGTAGAGTTTTCTCAGGGATCTTATTAAATTAAACATCTGCAGGCTCTCAAATGTGTGTGGTTCAGCATAAGTAAGCAAGTCCTGTTGATAAAAATTGTTCAAACTTCCTATTTTTGTGAAAGTTTACTCTACTTTCTTCATGTCCAAAGGGCTTCTGTCCTTTGAACTCCACTTAGTGCCTCCCCTCTTTATGATAAGGTTTTAGGTAACCAAGTGAGAAAACAGAGAATTGTACAATGACTATAACATCACAGGTACTAACTCTTCTATTAGTACATTTTACTCAAATTAGAAATTGTTTTCTCCATTGGGACTGATGTTCCCAAGAACAGATCAATATAAATTAGCCAGGTTTTACAAATTGGTTTGTAAGATCTTGTCAAGATGTTATTGACGTAGATTCTTTATAATGAATACAAAATTCCTCATGCTTCAACCATCCCCTCATTGATTGCAATTTAAAATGAGAGTCAGACTCGGTTCTGTTCCTTAGGACATAGTGTTCAGATGGCTGTTTTTAAAAGAAGCTCTTTCAGCATTCATTACTAATGCTTAGCTTGTCTGCACAGAATTGTATATTCACACTTTCAAGCCACAGTGATTATTGAGTTCTCTTTAGATTTTCTGTGGCGTGTTACACCATCTTCAGAACAAAAGCAAAGCACCACTTGAGTTCCCCATGATAAGAAAATCAATTAACAGCAGAGACAAAAAGGCAAAGCACTCATATTTCAAAGTAGATGCTCTACTCCCATTTTGTTCCATTAAAACTTACTCTGAAGCCAGGTGTGGTGAAGTATACCCATGTATATCCAGTAAACCCATGGAGGCAGAAGCAGGAGAGGAGGGTCAGGAGTTCAAGTTTAGGCTACCAAGCATGTTCAAGGCCCTCAGGGCTGTGGAACACCTTAACTTAAGAAAAATAAAACAAGTTATTCTGAATTTTTATTTCTAGAAAATTAGTTTGGAATCTATTGATTTACTGCTAGTAGAAGTTCTAATTCAATAGGCTTCAGCTATTCATAACTGCTACTGTTATGAATGGCAGTGTAAATATCTGTGTTTTCTGATGATCTTGGGTGACCCCTGTGAAAGGCTAATTCAGCTCTCCTCAGAAGCACATAGAATAATACAAGGAACAGTAAGAGAAAGAACTTGGTCCATCAATTAGGCATGCACTTGTCTTTCTGGTCATGGCTTATTTCACTTAATTAATATCCTTCTGGAGAGTTAGTAGTTAGTATTTTGTTCACATGCCATTGCATGTATGTGAGTGAATATGCATGCCCAGTGCATTCACCCATTGGTAGGCATGAATTCGCCTGATTTTTACATCATGTTTATTGTGAACAGACTGAGAAAGGTGTTTCTTCCAATCATATGCTATATACAAGAAATATCAGCAAGTTTAAAATTGTTGAATAGTAAAAATTAAAAGATAGAGGGGGAAAGACCCCATGAGCAGGCTGTAATAAAGCAGTCTTATGACTTGGCATATAGAATTTCTCCAAAGTACAGCAAAAACAATGGTGGAACCAGGATTCAGTCCTGAGCAGACTGGCTCCACTGTCTGTACTTTTCCTGGATACTCTTTCCATCTTGCATAGAATATAGTCTAAGGGGGTTTAGCGCTCTCAGGGGTGTGTGTTGAGGACAGGGGTTAAAAATCCTAGCTGAATTTTCTCTCAGAATCCAATTGATATAGAAAAATTGAAGAATACAACAGGATAATAAATAACCTGAGAAAATTATAATTTTGCTAATATTTTCATAGAAATCAGCTGTTCTCAACCTTCCTAACACTGAGACCCTTTAATATAGTTCCTTATGTTGTGGTGACCCTCAGTCATAAAATTATTTTCAATGTTACACTATAACTACAATTTTGCTACTGTTATGAATGGTAATGTAAATATCTGTGTGTTCTGATGATCTTAGGTGACCCCTGTGAAAGGCTCATCTAATCCCCAAAGGAGTAGTGACTCACAGGTTGAGAAGCACTGCTATAGATAAATTGGAGCCGGTTTCTGTATTGCTGAAAGAGAATATAATCTATACTAGTATCAGTTGCATCATTGCAGAATGTCTATTGAGATGGCTTTATATGTCTTGAACAACTGTGTTAAGATTCCACAGTCCAAGATATGCTTTTGAATTATGAGTTTATATCATAGGGCATTGCCCCACTCCATTGTGAGGTTAAGACTCTCAGGCAGCATGATTAAAAACCAGCCTGTGCACTTACATACATCTCTTTTGATTTCTCAAGAACTTTATCAAGAAACTTGATGAAAAAAAATGTTCAATTATCATATTTTAATTGGGTTCTGAAAAATAATTAGAAAAAAAATTGCAGCAAAATTTAATTTTAGCCTAAAATAACAACCAATTGAAACTTGGGTGAAGACAAAGAAATGAGGACCTTCAAAAATTCTCTCATCCATAAAAGCAACAAGAATGTCAGCAAAACATGTCACAGTTGATCTTTTCAGAACATTAAGGCTTGGGCAAAGGCTTGTAGCAATCTAGGGGAAGTTATTAAAAACAAGACAAAACAAAACAAAGCACAGATGAGTTCCTCCCAAAACAGTGAGCTTCTGAGCACCTTAGTTTGTTCTTTTTTTCCCTTCAATTATTCAATTTCACAATAGACTTCCAAACCAATTGCCTACATCTTTATGAAAATTGGCTTCCTTTAAGTCACAGAAAGAGACGCAAGAATGCTGAAGGTCCTTTACAGCCCCGATACCAGAAGACTGTTCTTGCCCGATGCATCTGGCGATTCAGTAGACTAACCCATTTACAAGCCTGTCTTTACGTGTTTGGGTGGAAAGTTTGCTAAAGTGCTAATAACCCTCTTTTGTAGAGCTGTTTGTCACAGAACAGCATAGGCAATGTTAACATCCTAATCCTGAAGTGGTGGATAAAACTTTGTAAAACATTAGGGTAGCCAAGAAACTTAGAAGAAGAAATGGAGATAAGACCTATAAGGGCTATGGAAGGAAACCATGTATTCCTGGAAAACTGGCTAGAAATGTGCATGTATGGAGCTCTGTGTACTTATGAAAGTATTAATAACTCTTATATCCTAGACTTATCCCAGTGCTCTGTACAAAGAGGAAATGAGGCTGAAGCAGAGTTATTTACTTGTTAGTTGAGTGTTGCCTGACTGCAGGACAAGCACATGAGCACACACACACATACACACACACACACACACACACACGCAACACACGTGTACACATGCAATGTACATATGCACACTCACACACACACATGCAGATGCACACACACGCGCACACATGAGAGAGAGAGTCAGAGAGACAGACAGAGACAATGAGGGGCACAGAAACAGAGAGACAGAGGCAGAAAAAACAGACAGAGACAGAGACAAAGAGGTGCACAGAGACAGAGACAGAGAGATAGAGACAGAAAAAACAGAGAGTTGCAGAGAGACAGAGACGGAAAGAGGCAATGAGACACATGCATACACAGAGAGACAGAGAGATGGAAAAAGACACATTGAGTGGACCTAACAAGAAATTCTGAAAGAATCCTTTCAGTTATTTAAGAACACTTCACAGCTACACACACATATACCAAGAGAGAGAGAAAAAGACAGACAGAGACAGAGAAACAGAGATGAAGAGAGACAATGAGACACATGCACACACAAAGAACCAGACAGAGACACACACAGAGAGCCTAACAAGAAACTCTGAAAGAATCCTTTCAGGTATTTAAGAACACCTTTGTCCAATCACCAGATGAGCTGATGAAGGACATTTTAATGGTCATACATGATACAGAATATAGACTGTATATAAATTATTTCAGAAACATTTTAAAGTGGTAGGATGCTGTCTATGAACTATGATTGAAGTTGGTTTTTTCTTTTATTATTTATTTATTTATTTATTTATTTATTTATTTAAGACAGGGTTTCTCTGTATAGCCCTGGCTGTGTTGGAACTCACTCTGTAGACCAGGCTGGCCTTGAACTCAGAAATCTGCCTGCCTCTGGTTCCAAAATAGAAGTTGGTTTTCTTTATTGTTGTTGTTTTAGTTTTTATTTGGGTTTTCCAGTTTCCTCCCAGAATGCAGCTGTAGCACAGCAGCTGGAGAACTAATTGTCTTTAGCATGAACATTAGCATGATAATGAGGTGGCAACCAGTCTACTCCTTTCCCAAGCTACAGACAGCTGAGGCAAATGGGAACTGGGATGGGGGGGAGCAGCAGTGAGAATGATGGCAGATCAGTTTGTGAAACCTACACTTTTAGGGACTAAAGGAAATTACTGGCTAAGTTGATTTTTACGACTAAATAACAATTAATACATTATTTCTAGCACTTAATTTAATATGACCCAATGCCACTCAAGCCTGAAGCAGCAGGCAGAAGATCTACATGGGTCTGCATCAGGTCCCCTATGTCTATATTATACCTATTAAGGGACTGTTGACTGCGACAACACGTGGGTCCTTGACTATTGTGCCTGTTCTTGCGACTCTTTTGCTCTTTTTGGGTTGTCATGCCCAATTTTGATAGGATAGTTTTTGCTCGATCTTATTACTTTTTATTTTGTCATGTTTAGTTGTTGTCTCTTGGAAACCTGTGAGTTTTTTTGTATGTTTGTTTGTTTGTGTCTGGTTTTGTTTTTGTTTTTTTTCTAGTGAAACACAGATCCAGAGGGAAGGGAGGGAGGACGATGGGAAAGAACTGAGAGGAATAGAAGGAAAGGCAACTATAATGGATATATTATATGAGAAAAAATCTATTTTCAATAAAAGGGGAAAAAGAAGGGATGATTTTTGTAATAATAGTCAACCACAGACCAATATCATATAAGCACTTAAGCATTCGAATTGCATTTTTTGAAAGTCTAGAAATGATTTAATCCTACTGTCGAGTATAACTCAACACTAACAATACAACTGGAAAAACTCAGCCTTTACAATCATGATAATTATCAACTGATCAATGGAATAGGTAAAGGCATAAGGTTTCCCTGTTTCAACAATATCTTCTGCATTATCAACAAAGCTATTTTTAAGAAGTATAGTGGAAGACTGCTTTACTTTGAAGTAGTTTATTAAAAAACATGTTTAGTCTCACTAAACACAGCTCATGGCTATGCCTTAGCAGTTCACTGGTTCTAATGCCAGCAAGAGCTTTCGAGGACCTTAAATTTTATGCTTTTTTTTTCCTACTGGAAACACACCATCGAAAAGAATTTTAGCACATTTCAAAAAAAAAGTAATAAATTCATGCTAATTATAAATGCCCCAGATATAATACTTTCAGTGTGCCATCTAAAAATGTATTTTAAAATATTAAAGTTCTACAAAACATCATGGAGGGCAACATTATCTTGTTGTTATGATTTTAGATAGGCCAAGGCATCAAAGTTGTGTGTTTGGATAATTTGCATCATCCTTTGAAGCTGTTGCCTTAACATGTGCTTTGTAACAGTATAACTTCATCATAGATTTGGCATTTTCAGCTACTATCTCCTGCAGAATGAGCTACCTGTAGGAACAAAATGATGTGAATACAGAATCACTTCACATTCAAAGATGACTAGGGAAGGAGTGTTTGTCTGCTTTGCGCTGTGATCTCAAGGAAGTGATAGGTCTGCCTGATGTACTGTGGTCTTTCTTCTCCCTCTGCTCTTCACAGAGTAGAGGTGGGTGTTCTTCTGCTTTATCTTCTTCCAGTCTTCAATATAAAGTGTGAATATATATATACATATACATATATATACATTCGATTTTGCAGCAGGGATATATATACATATACATATATGCATATGTATATGTATATATATGTATATGTATATATATCCCTGCTGCAAAATAGAATGTTATTACTATAGGAGTTGAGAAAATAATTGATTTGTGGAGGATATAGTGAGAAAGGCTAATATTTAAGAGAAATTAAAAATATAAGGAGAAAATTTATCTTTACTGTTTCATCATAATGAGTAATAATATATTTCATTAAGATATTTTCAGAGAAGTCTTAGAAAGCAAAAATAAATACAGTGGTTTGAAGAGTAAGTGAGAGGGAAGCAGTCATGTTGTAGTCTTAGCTTTTCAGGAGACAGCAATGTTTACAACTTAAATATGGAGCCAAAGAATATTTTTATTGACATGGAGAAGACTAGAGAACTTCTCAATATTTATGTAGTCTCTCTCTCTCTCTCTCTCTCTCTCTCTCTCTCTCTCTCTCTCACACACACACACACACACACACACACACACACACACACACACACACACACACACACACACACAGAGAGAGAGAGAGAGAGAGAGAGAGAAAGAGAGAGAGAGAGAGAGAGAGAGAGAGAGAGAGAGAGAGAGAGAAATGAGAAATTCCTACAAGATCAGGCCCCCCCAAGAAAGTGAGATATTGCCTGCCTTTTATTTGCTGCAGGCATGAAAAACAAAGGATTGTCGGCAGCAGAACCCGAATCTCTCCTTCTGATATTTAGGGAGTTATTCCTCTAAGCACTTATTTGGGACATATCAACTCATAAATGAAATATCCCTTTATTTTACAGGCTTGTGGGAGGTATTTTTTTAAGCTATTTAACAAATTCAGACTTGTTGATTGGACTCTTCACACATAGGTGAGCTCCTTCAGTAGGTAACTCACATTCCCATACCGTTGCATTCGCTTCTCATTCATGACTCGCCATTCATTGATCAGATGCCTAAAGAATTATAATTCATACTCAAGATAGTATTCTATGTGTTGAATTTTGAGGAAGTATAGCTTAGAAATAGTGAACTCAAGAAGACAGATATTTGTTATAGAGTAAAAAAGAATTAAGTGGATTCTCAGAGAAGGGTTAATGGTCACAGAAAATCAGAGACTTGCCTAGCGTTCTAATGCTATACCTAGAATATATAGTATTTGTCAAGTGGATGAATGAATATTGAAGTAAAACAAGTGAGTATTCCTCCAAAGGATACTAAGAGTATTTGAACTGTACAAATTGAACTCAGTGGGTTAAAAAACAAAGAAAGAAAGAACAAGAACTTGTATTAAATTCTCAGAGAATTTGTATAAAAATACTTTAAAAATAAAATAAATGTGGCTTTATATACTATTGGTCATTTTCCAGCTCTCTGAGGCTATTGATTGCCTAAGTATTCAAGTATTGATTTAGTATTGTGAGCCTTGAAGGTTTTCATTAAACAAAGGAAAGGTGCTAGATACATATCTATTTTTTTTATTCACATAAAACCACTAAGCCAGTTTCTAGCATTAATTCATTTAATTAAAAATCTCATTTTAATTACATTAATTAAACTAATTAATAGTAGAATCCTATGTCAATTCTTTTTATTTCGAGAGAAATGTATCACTACAAAAATTCTATAAAACCTACCCAGGAGTTTTCTTTCCTAATTAGGCTTATTTTTTTTCCCTTGCAATATACTAATTGACTAGAAAGAATAATTTTCTCTTAAGTTTGGTGAATATTGTGGAGAATAGTGCTACTCAGAGAAATCCAGGGACTTGAGCTTACCTTGCACCTAGTCATTTTTAAAAAAATTTTTTTTCATTTTCATCTAAATGTTTTAATATGTTAGACTATTGAGATAACTGGTCAAAGACATTTTGACTAGATGAGAAGTCCTTCTAACACTTTGAAGGGACGTGAGAACTACAGGCTAAATTCCATTGCTAGGCAACCTTGAGATCTCAAGCATACTGAAGGGTTTTCCTCAGCTATGAGACAAGAAATAGAGGACTGCATCCATCAATCCAACAATCACACACTGGCTCTTTGTAGGATAGCTCTTCTGAACAGAACAAACCCTTTCACAGGCGTCGGGCCTAAGCCTGATGGACAACTGAGAATGTTATAGTGTCTCCCAGTAGCCATAGCTCAAAGAATTCTTTTCACTGAATTATTTTCAGGTCAGGAACTTGTAAGCCATTAATTCAGACAATTGTTGTACCTCTTCTTTGCCAAGCATCATGTCAGAAACTACAAATGTTGAAATGGGTAAGGGATTAACATCTAAATCAGATTATGACAAACCAAATTTAAGAATACATCAAAAAGACCATTCACCATAACCAAGTTGGTTTCATTCCAAAGACACACATGATTGGTTTAACATATGTAAATCAATAAATGTAGTTGATCACAAAAATGATCTCAAGGACAGAAATCATAGAACCATCTCAACATACACAGATAACTCCTTTGACAGAATCAAACATCCCTTCATGGTAAAAGACCTGAGGAGATTAGAGATGTAGCGATTTCTTCAATAACCTAAGAGATATGTAAGACAACCTGATAAATAGTATCATCCTAAATACAGAAAAACTTGGACCATTCCCACTAAAATCAATAACAAGGTAAGGGGGAGAGATCCATCCTCCCCATGGTTATGCAATGCTTGAAGTGCTTTTTTCTTTTAGCATTTCCTGATTATTTTTTAAAAAAACATTTTATTTATCATTACCCTCCCCCTTCCAGTCTCCCTCCTACAGTTCCTCATCCCATTCCTCCTCCCCCTTGCCTCCAAGAGGGAAACTCCTTCTTAACAGGAGCAACAAGACAAGAGATGAAGGTAAGAGGGACACACATGGAGAAGGAAGAAGTGAAAGTATCTAATTTTGAAATGATTTGATTCTATACATGACAGAGTAGAAATGATCTCTCTTTGTGTTGACTCGGACTTTCACACATTTGTCAAGAGTAGTAAGAGGGACCAGGCTTGTCTGGCTCCAGAGCCTTGTTTTAAAGAGATAGAGGGTCCAATTGCTCATCATATATCTTTGATTGATACTACCTATCAAGTTGAGGGAGTGAACTCTCAGCTTCTAGTATACTAAGAGGTTTTATTTCTTCAGTAATTAAATGAGTGTTAATTTCTTATCAAATGCTTCATTCATGTCACCTGTTCAGATGATGATGTTAAAATTTGGTAGAGTAATTAATATTTAAGTTTGAGCCAACCATTCATGCCAAGAATAAGTACTTTGTCATCCTCATTTGCAATGCTTTTTACATGTTGTTGGGTTTGATTTATAAAAAATTGTTGTTAATTTGTTTGGCATTTATGTTCATGACTTTTGTAGATTTGTATTTTTTTTCCTTAAAATGTTTTTACCTGATTTTAGGGTGATGTTGACCTCATCCAATGAGCTGAGAAGTACTTTGCAGCTTTAGTCTTCTAAAAATGTTTGTAGAGAAGTATTATAATCGCTTATTTGGAAATTTTGCGTAATTTTCCAGTGTGCACATCTGAACCTGATGCTTTCAGTGATAGAATGTTGCTAATCATGGACTAAAAATATTTTTAACACATATATACCTAATTAGACTATTTATTCTTTTTTGAGATTTGGAATATTGACTCTTCCAAGGAATTGTCCTAAGCAAAACATTGTTCACAGCATCCTTCCCCATCATTTTAAGGTCTACTAGATTCACAGAGATCCCTATCTGGTCCCTGGTATTAATGATTTGTGTCATTCACTTTCGTGTAGTTACCCTAGCTAGAGGTTTATTCATTTTGTTGATTTTTTTTCGAAAAGCTAGTTTTCATTTTATTATCTTTATTTTCTCTTCTCAATTTAACTGATTTCTTCCCCAATTTTTGTCAGATTAACATTTTAATAAAATATTGTACTCACTTTGTATTAATACAATATACATAAAATTGAAATTGACATTTCACCATGTAACATTGTTCAATATTGCTGAAATAAGTTTGTATAAATAGTGACAACACTATTTTCAAAAATTTTAGTGGTGATTTTTCAGATTACAATGATTTGTAGATATAATTTTTTAATTTTGATTTTTTGAAATTAAAATTACTTATTTAACTCCTTCATTTCCTCTCTCCAAACACTCCCTAATAACTTTAACTTGCTCTTTTTCTAATTCGTGGTCTCTTTTTCTGTCAGTTTTTTTTACAGATGCACATATTCCTAAATACCTACCTAAAACTTGCTCAGTCTGTATGTTATTTTATGTACGTTATCAGGACCATCGAATCACTATTGGATAACCAGATGGTGTGCGCTTGCCAGGAACAATTGCTCTTTTGCCCCGAGCATCCTTAGTTTCCTGTAATCCTTTGTGTAGGGTTGAAGCCTCGTAGAATCTCATTCTTCCACATTGTTCTGTCTCTTATTGTCCTTGTTCAGCTTGAGAAACCACGTTGGTCAAACGTAACTAATGTAGATTCCTGATGTATCTGGGAAACACAGCCTCACAACAAATTCCCTGGTCCTCCACTCATACGATTTTTATTATTTTTAAAAATTGTTTAAGGCAAGACATGCATGTTTTTGTCTTTTATTTTAGGAGTATATATTAGTTACATGTTGTACTATGGTATATATATGTCATAGACATCACACACACACACACACACACACACACACACACACACATATATATATATATATATATATATATATAATGTTTTGATAGCTTTATACTCTAGATTTAATTTTCTCTTCTACTTCCACTGTTCTTGGCATAATATTTCATTGTTGTTATTTTTTTAATTTTTTATGCTAAATCACTGAAATTTATAAATTTTCTTCTACGTACCATTTGTCACATCCTAAAATTTCAGATGTGGTTTTATATAATTCATTTCTTCTGTGACTTACTTTTTGACCCGTGATTAACTTAGAAGCATCTTGTTTAATCTCCAATTATTGCGGGCATTTTTCAAGTACCTTTCTGCTATTGATTTTTTTAGTTTAATTCTATTGTGACTTGCCAACAGACATTGTGTGATTTTTTTCACTTAAGTTGTACTTCAAAGATTAGAATGTGATCTATCTGGGAGGATGACTCACAGACAAGCTTGAAACTAATATATTCTTTGGTGTTTGGTCAATAGTCTAGTGAATTCAAGTGTATTTAGTCAAGTAATTGATAGTATTGATTGTAACTATGTCTTTATTGATTTTCTGAGGATTGAATCTCTATATCTCAAGGAATGTAATAGTTATTTCAATTGTAATAATCATTTTCCCTATTTCCTTTGAATGTTCTACCTGTTTAAGGCACACAGTGTTTTTTATTTTAATGTCAACTATCATTAAATATACACCAAAAAGGTTGTGCCTTCTTTGAGAAATAGTCCCTATATCACTATATAATATCTCTTATAAATTTTCTTTTTTAAAGGAGTTATTGCTTATTGTTATTAATAAGTATTGTAATAATAATTTTTGTTAATTTATTAATTTATTCTTTTACATCCAGACTGTAGCCCCATCTCCTCCCTCTCCTCACCCGTAAATCCCTCTTCCATTACCTCCTCCCTTTTTCCTCAGAGAAAGGGAAGTCCCACTTTGCTACCATCCCACCAAGAGATAGGAAGTCAAGATAGGACTACATATAAATTTTCCTATTTAACCTCTACTCTTTTTGAAATTAGCGTACTTAACTCTTTGTGTTGGCATGCGATATTGCCCTGTCTCACTCATCTGTTTCTTAGTGTCATTTACAGCAGATACTCTAAAGCACTGGTTTATTTCTCACTACATATGCATAAAAGAGACATACAATTTCATATGAGTATATATACATAAAAATATTTAATTGTGAAATGGCACCTATAATTTGATTTTAGACATTTAATTACAATTTAAAGAAACAATTAGGGTTAAATTAATATGATAAAAATAAATACTGTAACATTATCCATATAGTAACTGAGTTACAAATAATACAAAGCAATTCCAGCCGTACCTCTCCTGTCTTTATTTTTTTAATTTTTCTTTTTTTACTTAAAACAGTTTAATGTTTAAATTGTTTGTCAGCAAAGATGAAATATTAAAAATGTGGGCAAAAGTATTTTAACTTAAAGGTTTCTTTTTTATTTAATATATTCTTTATGTACATTTCAAATGATATCCCCTTTTCTGGATATCCCCCACTCCGCCCCAAAATTCCCATAAGCCCTCTTCCCTCCCCCTGTTCCCCAATCACCCTCTTTCTGTTTCCCTATCTTGGAATTCCCCCACACTGCTGCACAGAGCCTTTCCAGGACCAAGGGCCTTTCCGTCCTTCTTCTTGGGCATGATTTGATATGATGTTTCTTGGATATTCCAAGCTTCTGGGCTAATATCAGTGAGTACATACCATGTGTGTTCTTTTGTGATTGGGTCACCTCACTCAGGATGACATTCTCCAGTTCCACAAACTTGCCTAAGAATTTCGTAATTTTTTTTTTTTTTTGGATTTGATTTTTTTGCGAGACAGGGTTTCTCTGTATAGCCCTGGCTGTCCTGGAACTCACTCTGTAGACCAGGCTGGCCTCAAACTCAGAAATCTGCCTGCCTCTGCTTCCCAGAGTACTGGGATTACAGGCATTCGCCACCACTGCTCGGCAAATTCATTGTTTTTAATAGCTGTAATAATAGTAATAGTGTAAATATATCACATTTTCTGTATCCATTCCTCCGTTGAGGGATATCTGGGTTCTTTCCAGCTTCTGGCTATTATAAATAGGGTTGCTATGAACATAGTGGAACATGTGTGCTTACTACATGCTGAGAAATCCTCTGGATATATGCCCAGGAGTATTAAAGCAGGGTCGTCTGATAGTATCATGCCCAGTTTTCTGAGGTACTGCCAGACTGATTTCCAGAGTGGTTGTATCAGCTTGCAACCCCACCAGCATTGGAGGAGTGTTCCTCTCTCTCCACATCTTTGCGCACATGAGCACATGCAAGCATGTGTACACAAAGTACATTTCAACAGTTAAATAAAGACTTGTTACTTGTTACTTATAGTATACTTGGAGTTCAATCTATAAAAGAAAAATCATTTAAATCCCATACATCAATTACATACACTTCCATGCATCTTTCCAAATAAAGCTAAAAAGGGTTTTTAAAATATTACTTGTAGCCTGTACCTACATTATATTATGTTTTACTTTGAACACAGGTATAGCACAAGTCTATTGCTGGAGGAAAGCTACAGTGATTTTGAGTTTGGCAGAGGTTTTCTTTCATACATCTGGTGTGAAAAAAATCTCAAGAGTTAGTGTGCTGGATGTTCACACAAAACTCCCACAGTGTCTGTGGTCTCTGAGTTCGTGTCCATGAAATTTGGCTACCAAAGAGAGTTAGTTATATTTTTCTTATAATTTTTTATTTCATTTTTTAATGGTTTTAATTTTTATGCATTTGAATGTACATATGTGCAATGGAGTCAGGGACCCTTGGAAGACATTTCCTAGGGTGAATAGGAAGTATCCTCAAGAGGAGAGATAAGGAGAAAGCAGACCTCTACTCTGGTCTGAGAACCGGAGACATTTGAGCTTTGTTCTCTCTCAGTACCTCTGACCTTCGGCAAGGACTCAACTGCGGATGTAGATCTTCTCTAGTTTTGAGCCAAGGAAAATCCATTTGTTCTTTGGATTCTCTACCCTAAAACTGGCTGGCAAGTTTTTATTTCCTGTTCTCACCATCAGTTTACCTATTTAAATAAATATCTGAAATCTTTCAAATCGTCCCTAAAGGTTAATTCAAAACAGAGGTTTGGGCAAGGTAAGCAGAAAAGGATCAGGGGCAAAGTTAGCAATAGAACAGAATACAGCAGGGTTCCATCCCAGAGATGATCCCAACAGAGGAAACAAAGAAGATGGTCCAAGGTCAATTGGACCACTTGGCTTCCAGACAAGGATCGATCCTTAAAGAGGGGAAGTGTGCACTCCAGGAGAGCCATTCTTGGGAAAGCTTGCTTCTGGGAGGAGAACACCTTGGAAAGAGAGGTCTTCTTTGGAGGTGAAAAATGAAACTATAGGCATGAAGGTTCCAAGAAAAAAAAAGTATCCTCGAGGATACCTTATTAGAGGAAGAAAAGAGAGGAAAGCACACTCCTTACTAGAGGTCTCTACTTTGTTGTAGAAACAGAAGAGGGAGCTAATGAAGTAAACATTTAGTAAATATTAGGAGACAATGTTGTCAACTCTACAACTATTTACAAGCCTCCTCCCCTTAGAGTCATCTGTTGTCATTTGTACAGTTCATCCCACAGTACATCCCACAGACGTCATGAGTGCATTAAGAAAGAACAACACTCAGAATGCATTTAAAGGGTCTTTGAAGAACATGGGGAACACTGGAAGAAGGAAACGTGAGTCTCAAACTTACACTCTAAGAATAAACTTTTCTGAAACCTTACTTTCCCCTTGAACTGTTTATAGTTGGATAAGAAGTTCCTCAGAGTCCTTAGGGCTCTAAGACCTGGTTTAAGATGTAAAACTCTCTACTCCTAAGTTGTCAGCAGTGGAGTTTGTGCCTCCCTGGAAGAAATACCAACAATCTTCAGAGAACTGTAATAGAATTTAGTATACATGCAGTAACAATCTCCATGTATGAGGTTCAATTCAAACTGATTCAACATATGGAGAATTATGTTTCTGATTATGATTGGTGCATTAAGTCAAAGGTAACGTAGGTGTCACAACTTTTATCAAGAACTGAAACGCTATTGTAAGATGACCAAAAGGATTTTTATGAAAATTTTATGAATGAGAATATTGAATATTTTATCAAAAGTAAAAAATAGAAGAGGCAGAAAAGGGCATTTTATAGGTATATTACACTTTTGTGCTACAAATAATTATAAGAAAAATATTTTTAAAATGAAAATAATAAGATGATGAAATTGAGTACAATTCAAAGAAATTGATAAAATAAAAATACAGGGTAGAGAAGTATCTAAATTTATCAGAGACCTGTGTAGAAAAATGTAGTTAGTCTTTATAGAGATGAGATAATAGAGTAAAAATACTTGAGGATATAATGAAGGAAAATCTTGGAGTTTGATGAAAGGCATAAATTTACAAATATAAAAATGTAAAGCAGTTATATCAGTGAGCTCAGAATCAGGCCTGTCAAACTGTGCCTATGGATTTTCATCAGGACAGACCAACTCGCTGCAGTCTGATGGGCGCCAGTCACCTGTCTGTGTGAGAACAATCTGTCCTTCCAGACCACCCAGAACTCTTTCCAGATATTTCTCTTTCTCCTCTGACTCTATTAAAGCTTCGGTGGTGTGGGAATTTGTCTAAATCTGCACATTTATGTTAAAAGTATACAGTATCCTAAAAAAAAAAAAAAACCATGACCAGAGCAACTTATAGAAGAAATGGTTTAGGCTTATTCTTTCGGAAGGGTAAGCATGGGGAGCATGAGAGCAAGCGTCATGCATGGCAGCAGGAAGCTGAGAGCTTGTATCTTTAAATGCAAGCCATAAGCAAAGAAACTGAACAGAAATTGATGTGAAACTGCCAATTCCCCTCCCCAGTAATATATTTCCTCCAACAAGGTTTCACCTCCCAAAGGTTCCAGAATGTTCTCCAGAATGTTCTTCAAACAGTACCACCAACTGAGGAACAAGAATTGAAATATGTGAGCCTCTCAGAGACATTTCTCATTCAAACCACCACACCCACCAACCTCCAATAAATATAGTCACTGTTTTATATTTCCTGATAGCATTGATCTTTATCAAATACCCTTTACTGTATTCCTATTTATCGTCCATCTCTTCCCAGTAGAATCATCATTTGCTGAGAAAAGGGGTTTGTTTATTTTGTTTATAACTGTGACCTGGCACCTAGAATTGTGTATGATACATTATAGATTATTTATAAATGTTTGCTGAAATATTGACTGGTACAAACACTAGTTTTTATTACATCTGTTTAGTTTGTGCATGTACATATGTGGGTGTGCACATGCACAGGTCAGTGGGAACTTATGAGAGTCAGTTCTCTCCCTCCAGAGCATGGGTTTCAGCAGTCAAACCGAGACTGTCAGGGTTGGTGGCAACAACTTTTAGCCACTGAACTAGCTCACCAGTTTTGATACAAATACAGTAAGTTCGTTTGTTACACTGAGTCAGATCAACTTCCTCCACTTATCGATAAAAAAGCTAATTTACTTTTTGACCAGTTTTATCTTACTGGACCAAAGACTTGATAATGATGAAGAATAAACATTCATGATGAATTTAAAAAAATGTAAAGCAGTAAGTAGGAATAAAGATATAGATATGACCATTCCTAAGGACATGGCAAACAATTTCCTAAATGAAAATAAAGAAGAAAACATTCTTCAAAGAAATTTATTTGTATGACTATATATTTCATATTTCTCAATAAAAATAATTGGAGCTAGAAAACAATAGAACAATATCCTTAAAGTGCTGAAACAGAAATAAAACTGACCTCAAATCTCCAAATCTTAGTAATCAATATGAATTAGACTTTGCTAGATAAAATATGACAAAAAGATGTTTTATCTAGTAACCCTTCACAGACACGAGGGCATTTTTTAAGTACAAAAGGAAACTATACCATATTAAACAAACAAAGAAACAAACAAATCTCCATGAAAAGAATTTACACTAGAAATAGCAAATAGTTTATTAATTCTAAAAGAATATGTTTTCTCTTAATTTGCAAGTATATGTATGTGTTAGAGCATATTCTCTGAAAAAATGAGATTAAATTATATATCAATGGCAATATGTAACTTGAGTAATCTGCGAATATTTAAAATTACCACATTTTAATAACCTGTGAATTTTATCTAGAAATATTAGAAAGTATTTTTATTTTAATAATAGTAAGACTGCAATTTATTACAATTTGTACTATACTCCTAGAAAACAAAACATATCTCTCAATCATGTCTTTAAGTCCCAGTACACAAAACAGTTTATGCAATACTTGCATCTCCCATCAAGAGAAGAACAGAATCTGACTCAAGGATTACATACCAATGGGTTTTGTTTCTAACCCATTGTCAGGATATGCAATCAAATTGGTAACATTTATAAAATGATTTTTATTAAAATCTTTGAAATGCTCAAGACCATACTTTCACTTTTTCCACATTTTCAGTGTTCTTAGAAAGCAGGTAGGAATGAAATACAAAAATTAAAAAATGATTCTGTGACTGAAAGACTATGGAAGACAGTTTAGGATATGGACAAGAAAGTCAGCAGCATGCCTCAAAATTGAGCCAGGGTGTTAATGTTCTTTTATATTTCTTTCCCATTTTTCTTTTCTTTTCTTTCCAGAAGATATATTAAAGATGAGAAACTCAATAATTCAAGTAAAAAAACACGAGGAAGTCCTCACCAGTAATAAAGGCAAAGTAAAAGGAAGAATAACAGGAGGTGAAGCAAACTGAGGAAACAGTAACTTCTAATAACTCCCGGACATGATCAGCAATAAATAAATAAATAAATAAAAGTAAAAATAAAAATAAATCTAAGAATCCACACAGCAGAAATACAAACTGATGCTGAGCTGAAATACAAACTAGCGCATAGAAAGCATATTCAATAAAACTGTAGCAGAAAGCCTCCTAAATAAAGGGGAAAATGCGACCGTCCAAGCACACTAGGTAGGTAATTATAATCCCAAGCAGACACTCTCAGAAAAGAGCCTCTTCCTGAAACACCAGTTCACAAGCTCAGGGTGCAGGGCAGAAACTCTATCAAGTGCAATAAAGCACCAACAAGCAAAGGCAGACTCATTACAATAACAATAGACTTTCTAGTGAAATCAATAACAATGAAAAACTGAAAGCCAGAACAGCATAGGAAGATATATTTCTAGCCCTGAGATGAGTACCTGCAAACCAAGATTATTATAGTCAATAAAGTTATCTTTTAAAAGTGATCAGGAAATAAAGACATTCCAAGATAAACATGCATCAAAGCAAGTCAAATATACTAAAGCAACAGCGCAGAAAACACTAAGATATCTTAGACATAGAGGAAGGAGAAAAATAATCATAGACCGGAGATACAGGAAAGAATGAATTTAATGAATTGAACTAATTAGGACTATGATAGAAAGCTCCTGAGCCATGTAAGAGAAAAAGAACAACACAAGTTACTAGGAACACAAGGAAGAAGTTACGGGATTTAGTAAATAACACTCAACAATAAATCCAAATGTTCATAATATTAACTCTGAAATTGAAAACCATAGACTGAATCATTCAGTTAAAATCACAACTCAACTGTTGTCTGCAAGAAACTCATCACTGACACAGCCATACAAACTGAAAATCAAATGACTTTCAAAATAATCAGAAGGAAAGAAGCAGTAGCTATTTTATAACAAAAAATTACCCAGAAAAGATAAATTCACTATGTATGGGTGAAGGAAATACATTGATATACAATGATTGTGTGTGTGTGTGTGTGTGTGTGTGTGTGTGTGTGTTGGGCATTGAGCACTTAGTTTCATAAACACTAGTGGACATAAAAAAGATCTACAGATATTTCAATATCCCACTTTCATCAATAACTAGATCATCCAGAAAAAAATATCAACAAAGAATCTTTAAAGTTGGGGGTTGGAGAGACAGCTCAGTGAGAAAGAGCACTGAGCGTTCCTTCAGAAATCCTGAGTTCAGTTCCCAGTGACTACAGTGACTCACAATCCATTATGGCATCTGATGTCCTTTTCTGGTGTGTCTGAAGACAGCTATATTGTACTCATATAAATAAAATAGATAAATAATTCTTTAAAAAAAGAAACTTCAAAACTACAGCATAGATCAAATGGACTTCACACTTCCACAGAAAAGTCTATCATATAGCAATAAAATCTACATTCCTAGTAGCTCATTGAACATTTTCAAAAATAAACTATATTTTAAGACATGGAGCAAACTATAGGAGATAAAAAAGTTTGAAATAATTTATTATCAGATTATTATAGAATAAAACTAGGATTCAAAAGCAAGAGATATTGTAGAAGTTTGGAAACTAAACAATAAATAATAAATAATGATAATAAATAAATGATTAGCAGGTCATTGAAAATTTGAGGAGATAATTTAAAAATTGTATGATCGAACAAAAGTCTAAACAGAATATATCAGAATCTGAGTCATACAGCAAATCTAGTTTTAAAAGCTAAAAATAGAATTACCATATATTCTGTTATACCATTTCTGCTCATATGCCCAGTATTTTCTACAGAGATAATTGCACACCCATGTTTATTGATGTTCTATTCATAATATCCAGGGAATGGAATCAATATGTCAGTTAGTTGATGAGTGGGTAATGAAGATCTGGTATATGTACACAGTGGAATATTACTAAACTGTTGGGAGGAATGAAATCATAGAATTTTCAAGAAAATGAATGACACTGTCAAAGGATATATAGTGAGGTCACCCAGGTCCCTAAAGGTAAATGTCACATGCTCTTACATTGGACTTGGACAGAAAAGACATGGGAGGGTTTGGGAGGAGGTAAAGGAAGAGGAGATACAATATAATTTTATTCTAATTAAATGAAAATTATTAAGGAAAACAGTCCAGCAGAGAAGGGTGATTCGTCTTGCCCCTCCCTAGTTGGGGAACTACTGATAGTTGATGACTGCCGAAGGAGAAAGAATTACTTTTCTTTGGCTGAAATGGCCATTGGTAGGTTGCCCATGCTTCATTGGATGACCATACACATGAACATATATACACAGCACTAGCCAGTCTTAACAGGAAAAAAAACAAAGCTGTGAGATTGGAGAGATATGAGAGGTATGTTGGGAGTACAGGGTAAATTAAGAATGGAGGGTGGATATGACCAAGACACATTGTGTACTTGTATGAAATTTTTAATAAATAAGTAAATATTGATGTATTTTTGTACAAATACTTTTTTGGTTTTATATATGCTACACTTTTGTTTGTTTGATTTTTGATACAGGGTTTCTCTAGCATTGGCTGTCCTGGAACTCACTCAGTTGACCAGTCTGGCTTCAAATTTATAGAGATCCACCTGCCTCTGTTTCCCTTATGCTGGATTAAACATGTGTACCACTAACGTCTGGCTTTATATATACTTTTTGATTATAATATAATATGGCAAATATATAACTTGACTTTGACCATTATATGTGAAGAGAATATCATGTGTAGTTATGTAGCTAGTTAGTTATATGTAGTTATCCATGTTTCCAGTACTCCATTAAATACTTAAGCAATACTAGTATCTACTAATATTTCCCTTCCAATGTTGACTAGTGCTTTTCTCAAAGGCAACTTCAGCATTTCAGGAATTTTTCATTAATTTTTATGACAGACAAACATTTTATTTTATGTGTATGAGTATTTTGTTGCATATATGTCTGTGTGTTTTGCAAGGCTTGTAACCAGAGAGGATAGGAGAAGACATCAGATCCTCTCGGACTTGTGTTAAAGATGGATTTGAGCCATTAAGTGGGTGCTGGGAATTGAACCCATGTCACCTGGAAGTGCAGCTGTTATGCTTCCATACCAGGTATTCTGAGGCATCTCTCTAGGTAGTCTTAACTGATGGCTGTTTTGGGGTCATGAAATACTTAAATTATTAAAGCATACTTCTGAAAAAGCTCATGTGATGCTCTTTGCAGAAACAAATAGGTCAAGACCTAATAAGTGGGTTAATATAAAGTCACACCATGAGAATGTTACTGGAGGGTGTAGTTAGAGAATCTGGGCCAGTGGATCCTGGACACTGAGGTCTGTATCCATCTTGTATCCTGTATTTACTCTCTCTGGTACTTTTTTTACTCACCATGTCAATGAGAAAAGTAGCTATACAGTCTCAAATTTACCTTTAACTTCTCTCTTTACAACAACCATCTCTCAAAATCCTTATTGTTTCCTCAGTACAATAGTCATTGAATCCATATTTTTTTTTGGCCTTCTTTGATCTTTTAGTGACTCAGTTACTAACCATTCAGTTATAATTGGAAAAAATAAAAAGATTGGGAGGGGTTATAGCATTATATCCAACTTGGCTCTTTTGGCCTTAACAGTCATTAACATAAGTATAAATAAGTATATACTACCAACATACCCACAGCCAGGGTCCTAGCACTGTCAATATGCATGAAGAAAGGACCTACAAACGTACAGAAAAGCAGGGACCAAGTGGGCTGTGTTTGCCCTGATAAAGGGTACTAACTACACAATTGGGAACGTCTGCTCTTTATTGTGTCTAGCCCACAAGTAGTTAGATAGTCTTGGTAGGATGAGTCTGCAGATGAGCTGTCTCATGTTGTATACATCCAGAAGGAAGAGATCAGTCTTTATACACGCTAGTCACAATAAGGCTAGTCATGCTAGTTCACAAGCATTCATACTTGGAAGTACCTTGTGGATTAGGACCTTGGGTCCTTGATATGGTCAAAATATCATGTCAAAAATATGTAATTCATTCAAGACTTGAACTGCTCTTGACACATTCTGTCAAGGCTTCCTTGGTCTCCTAGAGCATACTGATCCATGATTTTCTGTATATGAATCTATCCTTTCTACCTCAGAGGGCTAAAGCTTCAGAATTACCACATGAGTAGGCTTGGTCATCCAATAAGATGAGACCAGGTTGGCCATATCCTTGTATGCAACTTTCTATGTTATTTGTATCAAAGCCATGGCAGCATTCCTAGTATTGTAAAGATTATTGTGAATTCTTGGAGCAATTTACAGTTTGTAGAAGAACTGGGTTGTTAATGACGATATTTCAATTTGTAGAATGTTTTAACCTTATAGGAGTTATCTTGTTTAAATTGATCACATTTGTCTTGTGGGATGTTCTTATAGATTCTGTGAACCATGATTTATGCAAAGGATTCTGGCGTTTGGAAAATCAGAATGAACTGTCAATACCTTTTCTTACTAGAAGACGCTAATGGAGCCTGGAGATTCATCGGCTGTAACTACAGGGACTCAGTGGTTTGTCTTTTTACAAGTACTAGGTCACTAAGTAGAAAACACAGTCCAACAGCCATACTTTAAGGATGCCCCCAAAAGAAAAGAACCTAAAAAAGTAAACACCAGTGAAATTACAGAGAGATAGGAAAACATATATTATACAAATAATATTTTTTTGTTCTCAGCATGTTTTCTATAATAGGTCATATAATGTTTTATGATTTGTGGGCCATGCACTGTCATTAGTAATTATTCAACTCTCTCTCTCTGTTCCTCTCTTAGTGTTATGAAAGCAGCCATTGATAATATGTCAATGAATCGAATGACTACGTTCTGAAAAAGTTTTATTCATAAAAATAGACCTCATTTGGGTATACTTTTCCAATCTTTAGTATAGCTGGTATGCTCAGTTTGTTCATCATCTGAGAAAAACAGAAAATTCACTGAGTTGTTAAAGATTGTGGAGAAATGCAACATGAATATTAA
Organism: Apodemus agrarius; assembly: GCA_964023405.1. NCBI lineage: Eukaryota > Metazoa > Chordata > Mammalia > Rodentia > Muridae > Apodemus > Apodemus agrarius. Next base: position 28,848,127 of record OZ030006.1, read on the forward strand.
TAAGGAGATTAAATTATCATATAATCTTTTCATATTATAAAATAAAAAATAAATTTGTATATGAAAGTTTCAACCAAGAGTCTTAGTCATTAAAGTACAGTGTTAATCCTTAAAATGGGAGGAAAAAGACCACCACTCCAAATCATCTTTGCCCAATTAATTAAAGTAAATACCTAGTTAAAGCAAGCTTTTTTATTTGTGTGCACAGGCTGCCTCTTCCTGCCCAAGGTTGGATTTGAGAGGTCAGCATTGGTGTGAGGAATACAAGGTTTTTACAGCTTAAGGATAGTGGTTGTCCAAATTGGAATTGGAACTTGGCTGGCAAAATAAGTGGAGTTACAGGAGTAGAATGCAAACAGGTGGTTAAAATAGGCAGCTGTAATAACCGTTTGAACAAAGGTAGGGTTGCAAGACTGTCATTAGAGTATTCGAAATGAAGACGTGATTGCAAGGTGGTCATAATACGGTCACAACAACAGATGGTCATAACAACAGGTGATCATAATAACCTTTGAAAAAAGGTACGGTCCTGGAACAGACAGGGTGGAGAGAGACATTTGTAGTGGAGGCTACAGGTGAGTTATAGCCCAATCCTTGGGAAACAGAGGTTTAATAAAAAACAAGAATGAATCTAGTTTGCTTTTCTGTAAGATGGCTTTTGAGGCTAAGATGGAGGCAGGTTGGTTCATTCAAAGAACAATTAGAAATGTGTGAGTAGATTGTTGTCCCCGAAAGAACAGGCAGTTCTTGTGAACAGCTTCCAGCAGTCATAAAATTAAAGAATATACCATGAAAATGACATTTGAAGGAAAATTAAGTTTTAAACTTAAGCCTAGAGACTATCAGAAAGCTTCGTATCTGGGAAATGTCTGGTTAAAACATAAAGAGGTGATCGGCATTTTTTGCATTTATGCTAAAATGCAAGCACTTACTTCTTGGGAAAAGGTTTCTGATTGCAGGTTCAAATGTATCATCTGCACTCTGAGGTCGAAGGTTAAGAGATGTTCCATGGGATGTGGTTAGTAAAATGTCATGTGGCAGAAGTCTGATCACAAAATGCTGCACAATGAGGGGTCATGGCAACCCGTGGTGTGAAGGAAAATGTCAGTAATGGAACGGGCAGTAAATAACAGCTCTGGGCTTGTTATCTAAATGGACATTGGCAATTCATTTTTGCTTCCCTTGATCATTTCACTTCCTCCTCCTGTTCATCTATGCATAGGCAAGCGCCTGCTCTGCCTCACTCTCCTTTCCCACACTCATGTTAAGCAGGCACTCTTTGAGTGACTTTAAAAATGAACAAACATGATATTACAACCTCGAAGTCCGTCAGGCTCAAGGCTGGCAGTTCTTACTCACAACACACTCTTTGAAATAAAATACAGTAAAATGAAGACCATAAAATGGTAGAGAAGAGTCCTTGAACAAGGTAGATTTGGAAAAATGATTCATAGTTTTTCAACTTTAAGGTCGAGCCCCAAGTCTGCTGCCCTGTGTTCTGCGATGTGCAATAACTTCACCGTCTTCTAAGACAGTGCATCTTACAGGAAGAACTTTGTGAGATCTTGCAATCTATTCCTCTTACTACTGCTGTCAGTGAGACTTATCCAGCTTGGCAGGCGTTAAGCCGGTTTGTGTGAGCTTGGTAGTGTCTTTGGAAGTGGATATAGTTTAGGCAAGAAAAATCAATTTTCTAGATTGGCAGTTAGTGATCCAACCTCCCTGTCTCCCAGTGCTTTTAACCTCATCTAGTCTCCCATCCTCAACTGCTCTTGAAATCTTCTACTCATAAAAATAAATTAGAAGTAACATTGTCCCCATTCTATGATGAAGTCAGAATTTTTTTGCTTGTAACCTTTAAAACTGCTTAAACTTTATTTTTTGTTTTTTCTTTTTTTTCTTTTTTTATTCAATATATTCTTTATTTACATTTCAAATGGTTTCCCCTTTCCTAGATGCCCCCTTCCCAAAAGTCCCATAAGCCCTGTCCCCTCCCCCTGTTCCCCAATCAACCCCTTCCCACTTCCCTGTCCTGATATTCCCCTACACTGCTGCACTGAACCTTTTCAGGATCAGTGGCTTCTCCTTCCTTCTTCTTGGGCATCATTTGATATGTAAATTGTTTCTTGGGTATTCCAAGCTTCTGGCCAGAGAGCCAAATAACCCTATTAAAAAAAAGGTTACAGAGCTAAACAAAGATTTTCACCTGAGGAATATAAAATGGCTGAGAAGCACCTAAAGAAATGTTCAACATCCTTAGTCATCAGGGAAATGCAAATCAAAACAACACTGAGATTTCACCTCACACCAGTCAGAATGGCTAAGATCAAAAACTCAGGAGAAAACAGGTGCTGGCAAGGATGTGGAGAAAGAGGAACACTCTTCCACTGCTGGTGGGGTTGCAAGCTGGTACAACCACTCTGGAAATCAGTCTGGCGGTTCCTCAGAAAATAGGGCGTGACACTTCCAGCGGACCCTGCTATACCACTCCTGGGCATATACCCAGAGGATTCCCTGGCATGCAATAAGGACACATGCTCCACTATGTTCATAGCAGCCTTATTTGTAATAGCCAGAAGCTGGAAAGAACCCAGATGTCCCTCAAAGGAGGAATGGATACAGAAAATGTGGTATATTTACACTATAGAATACTACTCAGCAATTAAAAACAATGAATTCACGAAATTCGTAGGCAAGTGAGTGGAACTGCAGAATGTCATCCTGAGTGGGGTGACCCAATCACAAAAGAACACACATGGTATCCACTCCCTGATAAGTGGATATTAGCCCAGAAGCTCAGAATACCCATAGAATGATTTTGAGCTTTGTACTGACACATGTATGAAAACCTACCTGCTATAGAAGAAGGCAAACTAACTTCTTGATATTCCAAATAAAACACAGATATATGAAGATTCAAAGATAACATCAACAAATGAGGCACAACACCCAGCATTGTCTTTCTGTGTCTGGGTTACCTCACCCAGAATAATTCTTTCCAGCTCTGTCAATTTACTGTGAATGTAATTATTTCATTTTTCTTAATAGGTGAATATTATTTCATTGTCTAAGTGTGTCATAGTTGTCTATTCACCAGTTGGTAGATATCTAGCTTGTTTCCATTTCATGGATATTGTCAGTAGAATAGGAATGAACATGAATGAGTAGATGTCTTTATAGTAGGCTATAAAATTCTTTGGGACATTACCAATGGTGTAATAGCTTGTGGTAGATCTTGTGGTAGGTATATTTCTAGTAATTTGAGGAAATTGATTTTCACACTGATTTCACAGTGGCTGCATCAGTTGACACTACTACCAACTGTAACTGTTCCCTTTCCCCACGTTCTGCCATCATTTGTCATTCTCTAATAACGTCCTCATTTTTTCAATCTTAGCCATTCTGACTGGGGTGTGTTTTAATTTGCAGTTTTTCCTGGTAACTACAAAAATGTTCAAAAATGATCCTCAGGCATTTCTAGTTCATCACTGGAGGGTTCTGATTAGTTCCACGCCCCCTTTTAGTAGGTTGCTAGATTTCTGATATTTAGTCTTTCTTTGTCACTTTGTTTGTTTGTTTGTTTGTTTACCCTGGATATGAATTCATTATCAAATATATAGTTGATAGTTTTGTCTTCATTCTGTCAGCTGTTACCTCATTGAAATGATAATATTCTTTACCAAACAGTAGCTTTTCTTAGTTTCATGAAGTTATATTTGTTAAAATTGTTGGCTTTAATGCCTACGGTACAAGGAGTCTTGTTCAGAAAGACCTTTCCTGTGCCAGAAAAGGTAGATCATGTTTTCATCTTCTGTTCTACCAGATTCAAAGCACCTGATCTATGTCCTTCACCTATTCCGAGTTATTTTGTATAAGCTTAGATATACAGCCATCTATTTAGTTTGTGCAGCACCATTTTTTGAAGATGACTTTTCTTCAGTGAGTTTTATTGGCTCCTTTGTCAAAAATCAGGTGGATCCAAAAATCAGGTGTGTGTTTATCTATGGGTCCTCAATTCTGTGCCATTGATCAAGGTCTATTTTTAACCCAATATCATGACATTTTCTTACTATAACTGTATAGTATAAGTTAAAGTTTGGAATGGTGAAACAACCAGAAGATTTAAGGTTCCGTTTTTCTTTGGTTACCCTGGGTATGCTGTATTTCCATATGAAATTTACTCAATTTCTGTGAAGAAATGCATTGTTGTTTTTTAATGGAGGTTTCATTAGCTCTGTTGATTGGTATTTCAGATGGCAACTTTTACAGTATTAACTCTACCAGTCTATAAGCATAGGTTTACATCATGATATCTTCATGTCTCTCTCTCTCTCTCTCTCTCTCTCTCTCTCTCTCTCTCTCTCCTCCCTTCCTACCCCCTCTCTCCCTCCCCTCTCTCTTTTTCTCTCTCTCCCTTCCTCCTTTCCTTCCTTCCATTATTCAATGTCTTAAAATTTTTTACTGAACAAATCTTTTACTTCCTTGGTTATATTTATTCCAAGATCCCTTTTGTTCGGTTTTGACTGTTGGGCATGGGATTGTTCCCTTGGTTTATTTCTCCTAATGTTTGCTGTTTGCATGTATGAAGGCTGCTGATTTTTCAGTGTTAATTTTGTATCTTTCTACTATGTTCACATGCTAATCAGCTGTAGGAAATTTATGATAGAGTCTTTGGGGCATTTTATATACAGAATCATTTCATCTCCAAATACGAGTTCTTTGACTTCTTCCTTTCCTATATGTATTCCCTTTATCTTCTTAGTTACTGTAATTGTTCTTTTGAACTGTCAACGTCTCTGGATTTGGAGACCTCTAAAATAAAAAAATCCAATAAAACATACGTCTCTGTTTGGATAAGGGTCTTTCAAGATGATTGACACATGGGCCAGGGAATTGAAGGGGAAGACCTGTTCTTATGTAGACAGATGGGGACTCAGACTCAGGTAAACTAAAAAACAGGAGAGAATCTTATGCATGTATGCAATCTAATCCCTGAGTGTGTGCCTTTTCTTTTCTTTCTTTTTTTTTATTCTGCTTTTATTTGATTGTTTTATTTTGTGCTGCTGCTGTTAGCCTTTGAATTTGTGCTTAACAGGTGATTGTTCAGGGCTCTTCCAGTCTTAAGACCCATATGAAGCTGTTTCAATGATTTCTATGGGCTCAGAAATTCCCAGCTTCTTGGAAAGATGTTATTTGTTTTCTCTGGTTCTCTAGATCATAGATGGTTGCAAGACTATTGAGAATTTGATTGAGTAAGCTAACAAAATACATCCTCTTTTATAACTAAAACTATAACTAACTATAATTCTATCTACAATCTATCATCATTGATCTGTGTATATGTTTATAAAGTACAAGGAGTACTCTGACTCCTTCCTTAATTACTTAGAAAGATTAAAGCATATATTTTACTGTGTTTACAGTAGTACTGATAAGCTTTGTACTTAGTAAATGTTGATTGAATTGGATTTTAAAATAACAGTTATTTCTTCTCGTTTTACATCACCTGCATGAAAGTCTTAAGCAATTAAAAGTGTGTGGGCATTGATTTTCCTCTGTTAAAAATTTCCATTTTAAATAAGTTTCACATGGTGGTAACTGGAACTTAAAAAGATTTGCTCCCTGTGTTACTGGTTTTTGTCTTGATACCAGTGCACACTGCTTCTTCACTGTGTAGGGTGGATGTTTTCCAATGTGACCAACTGTGTACAAATAGTTTAATAATTTTCTACTGTTTTATGGTTGCCTTGCGGATGTTTAGTAATTTACTGGTTTTTTATTTCTTGCTTTTGTTCAGTTTCTGCATTAATTATTGTTCAACAAGGTTCTCTGGGAAGTTGTTGCTGAGGGAATGCACAGCATTGTGATCTTCTGCCTACATCATACGTCTCTTTGTTTTCGTTCTGAATCTTAGGACTGTCTTCTCCATGAATGTCATGAATCTATGTCTTCAAATGATTCATAAGTCCTATATTGGAACATCTGTTGTATAACGAGTTTGTATTGCAGTCACCAAGAAGGAAAATACATCCTAAGATTGTTTGGTACCATAGGTCATTGTAGTTATCCTGTTTCTGTCCAGGTTTCACGATGCCGGGTTTCACACACAGCTAGACCCAGACCAATGGTTACCAAGTTTGTTCACATAAATATGAGCAGAGCATGACTGTCACAAGTCTCTGATGCAGGAGACTTGGTTATATTCTGTCACCTAAAGCTAATCTCCTAGGTTCCATGACAATTTCTTGCTGCTCGATTCTATTCATGTATGTATTTTAATCACAGTATGTTTATGTCTAAGACAAAAACATAAGGCTCCCACTAAGAAGCTTTTAATGCTTTTGAAGTTCCTTTTTTTTTCTGTCCAGTGGATTCAAATCTTAAAATATAGAAGCAACCTGTGATTTCATATTGACTCATCAGCTATCAGATCAAACCTTAAAGTTCAAAAACACTTCCATTAGCCTTTAAAAAAAAATCACAGTTTGGTGAAGCACGGTCTTACTTGTAATCTTTAACTTGATTTTCTATTTTTCATCTGTGCTAGTATTTCCTCTTTGAGCACAATTTATTGAGAGAAATATTTTCATTGCATTCTCTGAGTCCTCTGTATGTGCTTCTATTCTATAAACAAAAGGTATGTGCTGTATGATTCTTATGTCATATTGTGACACATTGAACAGTGTAATTTGCAGTGATTGTTTTTATGTTTTCTTTCCCCCTGCCCCATTCCTAGAGATTGAACCCAGGACCTCATATATGCTTGACAAGCTCTTTATCACTGAGTATACCCACTATACCCACAGCCATTTCATGTGCTTCTTGAAAATGTATTCTGTGCCATTATTTCCTGGAAATTTCTTAAACTCAAGAGTTATAGCTATCATATCCCTTCCTACATTGTACTTAATGTAAGAGGGTCATAGCAGCTGTGTAACTATTGGCTAAATTGTTCTGAGCTAGAAATCCAAAGGGAAATGTATAGTCCTTCTGATTATATATATATATATATATATATATATATATATATATATATATGTGTGTGTGTGTGTGTGTGTGTGTGTGTGTGTGTGTGTGTGTTTCCTCGTGGCAAAAGAGAAAGGCAAAGCCATCTGGTCGGTTAGATCCATTTTAAAGATTCAAAATGAAACCTTGAGAAAAATTGGAGAGCAACTATTTTTGAAAAATTTTCACAACATTATTAAAAACTTTATTTCTACTGGAACAATGTGATAATAAGCTTCAATTAAAGTATAAGAACAATAATTTCTTTTCAAGGTTGCTGTTCATTAGCCTAGTAGTAAAACACACAAATGTCTCTCATATTCCTTTTTTACAATATTTATCAAAGATAAATGGCGTACATTTAGTAAAGCTGGCAGCTATTTCTTCCTCTTAGTTTTCATTTGCAATAGTATCAATGACAGATTATTTTGAACAAATATGTCCAGAATAAGACGGAGACAGAATAATATTTGGTTAAATTAGCGAACCACCGCTGAGCCAGGAGGATGTAATTAGAGGCTATTTGAGGAAAGAACATTTAGTTATGGCAAGTTACAAAGACATCCAAAAGCTCTTTCGGGCACTTTTCCTTACAGAAGTGATTCAACTCTCTGCAGACAGGCTGGAAATAAGGTTCATTCTGGCAAGACTCCATGCTGAGGAGGTGTTGCTATTCATAGCCCCAAGGGTTTTCATATTTTACTCCATTAGATGAAACACATATTATTAAAATGATCACAGGCATGTAGACTCAGAAATTTTTCTCGTTCAGCACAGGGCTCCTGGAGTTTCTTTATGTGGGAGCATTGCATCCTTGCCAATGGCCTGAAGCATTAGGTGTGAATGCCACTGATGTGGTCCCGCAGAGTGCCCACATTTTCATCCTTTTGTCTATGAATACCATCTTCTGACACAAAATCACCCCACAAATCCTTTAAGATGGCACAGTCTTTATCATATTATTTCCTTTCCATCACAAGGTCTGTTACTTTCTGTTGGAGATAATTACCTCTCTGAGGAGAATTTAAACTTCATTTTTATCATTTATTCTAGCAATGGCTTTATTGTTAATCATTATATTAATATAGAGAAGCATTCTTAAGTAAATTGCATCAGGCTAATCACTGGAATAACTAACAAGCTTTGCAAAATAACCAGATTGCTATTGATATCCACTAAATGTATGGCAGGAAGACACTTCTGTGAGTGTTTACACACAACATCTCTCCCTAAGGAAGCTCAATGTGTACCAGGAATCCTTTGGGTTTCCTTGTAAATGTTTATTCCAATTCCTCCTGCCTCCCATGGTGAACATTTCCCAAGAGAGCTGCCATTCACTCATTCATTCATTTACTCATTCATTCATTTATACATCTAACATGAAATGTGCACCATTACTATGAAGTATTATTTTCAAGTTGTAGAGTTTGATTGATACAAATAGAAACAGTCAATACTTAGAGTAAAGTTATGGCCTAATCAGGAAACAAGTCAAACAGCTCTCCCTCAGGAACATTAGCACATCACCATGCCACTTTATTTCTTCCAGAAATGGGGTCTATCTCTCCTCCTCTTGAATAGCAGCTCCCCTGTAACTCATTTTGATCAATAAGGTGTAGCATCCATTGTACTATGTTGATTCTGGCTTACTCTTTAAGTGTAATGACAGTTTTGCTTTCGATTGCTTCCAAATAAGATATTGGATCATTTTCAGGTCAGTATAGTGGGAGGGATGTCAAGACAGGCTGGCAGAGAGGCTGTTTGGACAGAGATACTCAGTTACCCCAGATATCCCATCTCATCTCCATTGAGGCATCAGAACCACCCAGTCCCAGAGAATACTGTTAGAGATGAAAGAATGGTTGATTCCAGTTCAGATTAGAAAACTTAAGAGAAAATCAAGTTGCCTTTTATGTTCTGCAATTGTTTTATGTAGCAATATAAGGATAAAATATGTATAATAATTTAATTTAGTCACATATTATACATTGCAGAGATACTTATGTTGGAGTATGAGAAAATAGAAGTAAGCCTCTGGATGAAACCGTGAGAAGCCCTGCAGAGGACGTTTTGTGGGCTTTAAAATAAAAGTATCCTCAGTAAGATACATAATTGAGAAAGAAAATAAAAACTCTTAAGCACATTCTACATTCATAGTGTTTGAAAATCTATACATGTAGTGCTTTATATGTCTAAACATACGACAACTCTGCTATTATAAATGCCTTGCAGTCTCGAGCATGTATCTAAATAGTGCTCTTAGCTTTAAATGTTACTGCATAGTTTTTATTGTTGGAAATATTACAGGATTTTAGAAGGCAGAGTCGCATTAACTTGAGCATAGCTGATTATCTGTGAAATGAGTGTGTCCCAAACACAGAAGTCTGATTATCCCTTTCACTACCTGAGAGGCATTTTATGCCAGTTATTGAGTTTAGTCATTTTAGTTAGAAAATGCTAAGGAAATGTGTTTATAGAACTTGTCAACATTATGTTTTTCATACCATAGACATTTTATTTTCTATTATGAGAATATTTTCTCCAAGTATGTGACAGAGACACCAAATCTTCCAATTATTAGTCTACATCTTCCACTTCCTATAGCCATGAGGCCATTCAATTGCTCTAGTCCAGGGAATTACAATGTGAGTGGAATTGAGATGATTCATTTCTCTTCAAAATAATTAGAAATAATGATCATCCCAATTATTTGGATCCTAAACCCTAGACACAGCAATTAAAATGGGTGTTAAAATATAAATGATGTAACTATAAAATATTAGACTCTAGCTTGCATAGTTCCTTAAAAAGAAGGGCTTCAAATATGTAAAACAAATAGGTCAAATTCCTGTATTTAATAATGTGGAACTATCATGCATCATAACCTAGTCCACTCTTCTAATACAACATATTATAATTTATAACAGAGATAGTTCATTCACTCATTCATTCATTCATTCATTCATTTATACATCTAACATGCAATGAGCATCTCTTACTATGAAGGATTTTGTGATTGTAGAAATTGATTGTCACAAATAGATGTACTCAATGCTTACGATAAAATTATGGTCTAATCAGGAAACAAGGCAGACAGGATTTCCATCAGAAACACCTAGCAGGTACCTAGCAAATGTTCCAACACTACTGTGCTCTGGCCATAATATGTACTAGTGATTGGTGATTTCCTCAGGCTTGGGAGAGTGGGGCTTAGCTGAGGTTAGATAGATGAGTGCAGGATAAGGAAGAAGGCTCAATGCTTAGGTATGCTGTGCTGTTACCTAGTAACACAGCTCTTACGAAGCACTCAACTGAGTTGAAGCTTGGTGCAGGAGTGCTGATGACAAGATGCTCTTCACCATCACTCACCACATGCATGAAAAGCAAGTTTTGATAATTTTAAGGTATGACGGTTATGTGCAGCTATTACTGTAACAAAACCTACTTTATTCTGAGATACAGAACCTTAAAACTAGAGAATTGCTCATGCCAAATGACCTAGAGGCTAGAGATGTCACGGTACAACATCCTTACTACAAATCTTCTGACAGAAGGGCAGCAGAGAGATATAGTTAAACAGGAGAGAGTGCAAAAGGCCCTTCCTGCTATGTTAAGGCTTTTCTATCTTATTCTATAAGAACACACAAATCATAATTGGGGAGCAGAGATATCTAAGGTGTAATGCTTTAGAAATCTACCTCTGTTCATGTCTGTATGACCCTGTGCTAAGATGGCCCCCGTTTTAAAAGGCCACAGATAAAGATTTAAAAATTTTCAGTTGTCCCATTGAAACAACCATTAGGCATGTTGATAACATAGCACTGACAACTTTTTGTTTTGTACTGTCCAAAATGGGTCGTTATCAAAGCCTTAAATCTACTGTCTGTCATTGCCCCATACCTTGTTTGGGGGATGTTAATATCTGCTAAAAGGTAAAAGTGAAAACCTTCCCTTTTTTAAGATTTGCTTGAGAGATGGAGTAACACGTCGATTATCTGTGGCAGTGGGGAAATGAAACTGTCACATCAATTACAAAAGCTGCTAAGTTGCCAGCAGGAAAAGCATTGATTCACAGTGAGTTCAGATCTGTAATTTCAGATACCTTTGTCATCTTACTGAATGGGAAACTTTGAAAAGAAAATCACTTCTTCCATTCACAACAATACCCATCATTGGAGTCTTTGAAAGGAACTGATAAGATGGAGATTTCGTTTTGAGATGTTCTCAGTTGTTGTTAATTTTTTTATTTCTAATTTAATTTTCATTTCTCCTGTCGGAGATATCAATCCATCAGCTCACCGGATTCTCAGAGGGGCTCAGAACGAACAACACAGGTCTTCTCAAAAGTGAACATTTTTATGTTGGTATCACCATACATAAGCACGCATTTTTTATCAAAAACTGAAATTCTGCATGTATTTTTTCTACCCTCCTGCCACATTTACTGCCATGATTAGATTTTTTTTATGAAGCAGAAACTTGGAATTTCTTAAAAACTTGTAAAACTTTTGGATCTGTAGAGATCCAAATTAGCCCAAATGGACACCAAGAAAATACTAAGAAAATGGGCATGTGAGGTAGACTAGGTATAAGTGAAAGAAGAGATGTCCGAGAACAAAAATTGAGAGCTTGTTTGTTTGTTCACCATTTCCATGTGTTCTGCCTGCTAAAATTCTCTGTCAATGGAAACCCCTTGTCCATGTCCAACAACCAGCTCCCAGGATTCCTGTGTCGTGAAGCCATGGTAAGGACTTGCACATGTGTTATTTACTGATTTCACAGAAATAACTACACACTCAGCATTCCTCACAATTATTCTGTCCCTTTTTCAAACAGACCAAAAAGTCAGTGGTTTGGGACTCAAGTGTGTGCCTAGCTCTGTCATGGACCCAGGGTACTAGGTGTTCGGTGAAAATAGTGAACCTATCTTTAAAGTATATATGCCACAAAAATCTCCAGTGCTCAAAACATACTCTTCTTTCTGAAATGACTACAAAGGCCATGATTTCAGATGCCATTGAGACCAGATGGAAGGAACCCAGTTTTCTGGTTCAGTGCTGTGGAGGACAGATATTTTTGAAATGCTCTCAATGGTTGTGTATTTTTATTTCTCATTGAATTTTCATTTTTTTCTTCAATACCACCTAGACCATGGAAGTTTGGTAATTACTTATTCAAGTGGGAGACCATTTCTTGTTCTCATAATATGAGATATTTCTGGAATTCAGGAAACATTGCCTAATTTGGGAAAGAATGGGAAATAGCAGGATCCCAGAAACTCAAGATTTCTGAATTATTCCTCTGATAAATGCTAGTCTTACCTTACCTCATTTTTAAACTTCGGTTAGAATATTAACAGAGCCTTGATGTATTTTATTATATTATAATATTATATAAATGAAGCAGGTAAAACACATTCTAACAACCAAAACAATATGATATAACTCTGTAAAGGGAATTTCTCTCTCTGTTTGTACTAAGGCACATTTTAAACAACCCATTTGCTCAAGTAAGATAAACAGATCAGTTGAATAAAATGGTGGTTTTCCCACCACCAAATGCAGACTTATTAGGATGGAGGTGTTTCTATGTCTCAGTTTTTAGAGAGGCTTCATGCTTTCTCAGGACCTGTTTATCCAAAGCCCAGACATTCCTTCAGCCTTTTGCATACAACTCAGATATTTGAGAGCTTGACGTTTGGTATAAGGAAGTGTATGTATGATGCATTGATGGTTTTGAAGGAGCAGACTTGGTTTATGGGAGCAGCCTTGTTATAAAGAGAAAAACAACATTCCCCTTATGCTATGTTGGGTCAATAAAAAAATACCATTAAGCTGAACAGACATTGATTTTTGACCTTTATTTTTCAGTTTTTTTGCTTTTGCAACATATAATTACAGTTTTTAACATTTCTTCCTTAAAAGCCCAGTTTTATGCAGAGACAAAGGGTTATTGATTTATTTGTAGAAAAAAATGCAGTTTTTAACAATTTGATTCACCAACTATTTCCTATCTGGTATGCCAGAAGGACATTGTTAAAAATCCATTAGTTGCTTCCTTTAACCTTAAAATCTTAAGTACATCCATGCACTAGCAAAGTGAGTCACTGTTACAGCGTGGGATGGAGAGTTTCTACATTTGAACCAGCACACCAAGAGAGCTTACCCACCATGCCCCACACATCCATCAGGCTTGTGCATTTGTAAGCTTCTGTTGATGGAAATGTTCGTGGGAATCTGGAACCTGGACTTTTTCTGACTTTTGGTGACATTGAAAAGATCATGCAGGATGGTAACTAACTTTTGCATGGTACTATTATCAAGAAAATATTTTTTCATAAATATTACATCATCCTCTATCTGAACAAATTTAAAACAAAATTTAGCCTACCACAGAATATTCTGAACTAGCTAACTTTAGAGAGTAGCACGTATCATCCCCATTCAGGTAAAACTGGTGGAAACTTATATAGTACATCATGTGCCTAAGTTACTTGTCTATAAACAGAGATACTAAAGATATTAAAGAATAAACACAACCTAAAGCATACTATCTTAAATTTCTATATTAAGCAGGAGAACAATGGTTAATTTGACAAAGGTCTCCTACCTGTTATTCATTCAAAATGACTAACTTGCTCATACTATAGGCACTCTTTGATTCTGCAAAGAATAATTCTCTAATCTCACGCATTTGTGTAATAATAGTTCTAAAGTCATACTACGTTAGACTTAGAGAAACCTGTATTAGTAAACCAAATATTGAGAAATTTTGATATCAAAGAAATAAAAGCCAATCATTTTTCAAAAGTGCAGTTTTGCACATAAAATCTAGAGATGTGTATCTTAAAAGATTCATATTTTATTTAGAATAGAGATATTATTTTTCTCATATTGTTGTATACCTAGTCCCTAAAATATAATAGATGCCTAGTAACTATTACTGATTCATTCTTTTCTTTTCTTTTTAATTTATATGTTAATATATTTGTTGATTTACTGCATTACTGGGGATCAAAACTAGAGCCATTTTTTATGTTAAACAAGTACTCATCAATAACTTTCACTGAATGAAACAAACCATCTTTCTTCTATTGGCTTCCAGGGTAACTAAATCTTTTCATTTCTATTATTGATCTAAAAGAAAAGAAAGGAAGAATATTGGGGGTTCTGTAAGTAAGCTAAGGAGTGAAAATGATCCTAGTACAACATGAGGGAGGTACCCCAGAATGATCCTCTGTCCCAGATCCTCCTCCCCTATTAGACTTTGAGCTATCTTCCTGGGAGGATGCTGAGTGATAGCACTCAGTGCTTAGTTTCTATTTCAGTGTCTTTAATAAGGGACAGTGGCAAATCAGAAAGCTCTTCGTCACAGTGAAATGAAGGAACACTGGAGGGAAAGGTAGATGTTTCTCTCAGACCTTACTTGGTTTCAACAATGACATTCATTTACTTGAAAGTCGATCAGTTTGCTAGTTACAGTGATGCTGTTTCTTTTCTGTGGTTGAAAGATAAATTAATTTGAATGTTATCTCCTTCCTTTTCCATTTTCTTCTTTTAGTTATTAAATCTCTTAATCTAGTACCACAAGACAAGCAATACACCAAAGAAGGAATAGTTGGAAGGACCTGAACTTAGAGATGAGAGTGATCTCTGGACCTCAGGATTGGAATAGTGACTTAATCTCTGAAGATTTGTTAGATCCTGACAAAGTGATTTGGTTTCATTAAGTCTGAATTCTATTATCTACAAAGAGAAAATGATAATGCTCCACTACCTATATGATTAAATAACCTATAAAATAAATGTTCTTAGGAGAGGAAGAATAAATAATAGCCTCACTCTTCACAGTAAACAAGATTCTCAAGTGTTGGATTACAAAGATGTTTTAGATTCATTGCACATGTTAATGGATGAAAATTAACTCAACATTATCTGTGAGTCAAGATAAATCCCACCTGAGTCTGCTTTGCATAAAGACACAAGCTTGGGGAGGGTGAAGCATCCAGCATGTCAGAAATTAAACTTCTGTATCAATTTACAGCAGTTGCTTATCAAGAAAACAGAGCTCACTCAGAGGTCTGTAGAAGAAGATTAAGAATATCTGTTCCTATTGACTGTTTCCTTTGCCTTACAGAAACTTTGTAATTTTATGAGGTCCCATTTCTCAATTCTTGATCTTAGAGCATAAGCTATTGGTGTTCTGTTCAGGGAATTTTCCCCTTTGACCATGTGTTCAAGGATCTTCCCCAGTTTCTTTTCTATTAGTTTCAGTGTGTCTGGTTTTATGTGGAGGTCCTGGATCTTCTTGGACTTGAGATTAGTACAAGGAGATAAGAATGGATCAATTTGCATTCTTCTGCATGCTAGCTGCCAGTTGAACCAGCACCATTTGTTGAAAGGGTTATTTTTTCCCCTCACTGGGTATATTTAGCTCCTTTCTCAAATATCAAGTGTGTGGGTTCATTTCTGGGACTTCAGCTCTATTCCATTGATCTATCTGCCTGTTACTGTACCAATACCATGCAGTTTTTAACACTATTGCTCTGTAGTACTGCTTGAGGTCTGGGATACTGATTCCCCCAGAAGTTCTTTTACTGTTGAGAATAGTTTTAGCTATCCTGGGTTTTTGTTATTCCAGATGAATTTGCGAATTGCTCTTTCTAACTCTATGAAGAATTGAGTTGGGATTTTGATTGGAATTGCATTGAATCTGTATATTGCTTTTGGCAAGATGGCCATTTTTACTATATTAATCCTGTCAATCCATGAGCATGGAAGATTTTTCCATCTTCTGGGGTCTTCTTCGATTTCTTTCTTCAGAGATTTGAAGTTCTTGTCATACAGATCTTTCACTTGTTTCGTTAGAGTCACACAAAGATACTTTATATTGTTTGTGGCTATTGTGAAGGGTATCATTTCCCTAATTTCTTTCTCAGCTTGTTTATCCTTTGAGTATAGGAAGGCTACTGGTATGTTTGAGTTAATTTTATAAATGGCTACTTTGCAGAAGTTGTTTATCAACTATAGGTGTTCTCTGGAGGAGTTTCTGGGTTGCTTAAGTATACTATCATATCATGTGCAAATAGTGATAATTTGACTTCTTCTTTTCCAGTTTGTATCCCTTTGACCTCCTTTGGTTGTCTAACTGCTCTAGCTAGAATTTCCTGAACAGAATTCCAATAGCTTAGGCTCTAAGATCAAGAATTAACAAATGGAACCTCATAAAATTACAAAGTTTCTTTAAGGCGAGGGACACTGTCAATAGGACAAAACAGCAACCAAGATATACATAGAATTCAAGAATTTAGACTCCAGAGAGCCAAATAACCCTATTAAAATGGGGTACAGAGCTAAACAAAGAATTTTCACCTGAGGAATATCAAATGTCTGAGAAGCACCTAAAGAAATGTTCAACATCCTTAGTCATCAGGGAAATGCAAATCAAAACAACACTGAGATTTCACCTCACACCAGTCAGAATGGCTAAGATCAAAAATCAGGAGACAGCAGGTTCTGGCGAGGATGTGGAGAAAGAGGAACACTCCTCCACTGCTGGTAGGATTGCAAGCTGGTACAACCACTCTGGAAATCAGTCTGGTGATTCCTCAGTAAACTGGGCATGATACTATAGGAGGACCCTGTTATACCACTGCTGGGTATTCCCCAGCATGTAACAACTGCTCCACTCTGTTCTTAGAAGCTCTATTTATAATAGCCAGAAACTGGAAAGAACCCAGATGTCCTTTCACAGAGGAATGGATACAGAAAATGTGGTATATTTATACAATGGAATACTACTCAGCTATTAAAAACAATGAATTCATAAAATTTTTAGGCAAAAGGGTGGAACTGGGAAATATCATCCTAAGTGAGGTAACCCAATCACAAATGAACACACATGCTATGCACTCACTGATAAGCAGATATTAGCCCAGAAACTCAGAATACCCAAGACACAATTCACATATCAAATGATGCCCAAGAAGAAGGAAGGAGAGGCCTTTGTTCCTGGAAAAGCTGGGTGCAGCAGTGTAGGGGAATACCAGGATAGGGAAGTGGGAGGGGGTTGATTGGGGAACAGGAGAAGGGGAGAGGGCTTATGGGACTTTTGGGGGAGGGGCAAACAGGAAACAGGAAATCATTTAAAATGTAAATAAAGAACCCTAGTTCACCAAGCCTGTTTTGCATTAGCCCTAGGATAAAGTGTAACCTGTAGGTAGAGCACCATAGGAGATGCAGAACAACTAGTAAAAGCATGACTATAAAAATATAAGAAAAGTCAGGTGGATATAAACTCTATTGAAAGAATCAGTACAAACAATATTTTTGGATTCTGGTTGAGTGCAGGGAACTGAAATAGTGGAAATAGAAACACAGAGGAGAGGAGGAGAGAGAGCCTAGATAATCACTGTGTACTCTCCTCTCAAATACTACCAGACTTCTCTTGGCCTTCCTACTTTTTGTGAGACAGGATCTTGCTGGGTAGTCCAGGCTGGCTTTGGCTGAGATCCTCCTGCCTTAGCTTGTCAAGTGTTGAGGCTACAGGTGTGTTCTAGCTCAGCCAGCTTCCCACCCTCCTTCTTGTGCCATTGTTCTTGCTAATCTGGCAGAACTGCTTTGTGGAGCTGCCCCAAGTTGGCAAAAGTTAGCTAGCGTTCCCCTCAAGAGATCCCCTCTGACTCCTTCATGGATATGACCTTACCATAGTCTTTCAAAGGAAATTTTACTTGATGGTCAACAATTTTAAAGCACAGCTATTATTTTAATTGGAACCTGAACGTCTAACAGTTAAACCTCTACTATGTGATGCTCGTGGGTAAACTTTGCTAAACAAAGCAGTCTGTGAAAAGATCCTTAAAGTAGGCTTACACACTTATCTATAGAATTAAAGAGATATGTATGAAGTTAAGACATAAACTTAAAATAACATATATGAGTTAGTACATCAGTCTTCATTTTGAATTACATTAGCTGGTTTCAACCTAGATAGAATTGTTAGTACTTTATTTTCACTTTTATTTGCCCAGCAGAACTACATGAACATTGAAAAACAAGTGATTAAGGAAAAAAAAAACACAGGACATGGTATGGAATGAAAATACCCATACACTGACTTGACTTTTTAAGGATGAGTGAGTTGAGTAATTACTTTTCATTACTACACGAATCTTAGCATTTTCAAGAGGCCAAACCTTTGCCGGTCTATAACTTTCGTCAATGTGTAAACACTGCAGCTCTCATCTGAAAGGAATAAGAGAAAACGCATTCTGGAGCCATTTGAGCCACCATCCTTTGGAACCACATATTTAGGTACCTCAAACTCCATGTTCTAACACGAAGACGGTTCTATGAAGTTTCATAATTTCACGTAATAAGAAGGTCAAATATCAAGGCAAGGTTAGAGTAGGTTAGTGTGCATTCCAGAGAGGCAGTGAGTAATAATGAAATGGGGAAACTTTTCTGTAGGCTCAGGATGCTAGCTGAGCTGTTGGGTTGACGGAAGTCGATCTATTAAGTTAATGGGTTCTAAAAGGTTTTCATCCATGAGTGGTAAGTTCTAACTCAGAGGTGGGCACAGAGTGGCCTTTCCTGAGTGCCAGAAATAACCCAAGATAAGTTAATTTGCCTCTGGATAAGCAACACTACAATCTCCCCACAGGGCTGCAGTTCTAATCAGTCTGCCAGTCTCTGCAGACCCAGCTCCCTTCTGTGATTTTTTTTTTATTCATGGAATACTCATTCATACTTATTAGTTTGAATCAGGCTCGAATATTTTCTCCAGAATAGTCTGTGGTCCCTTATAATTTGTTATATTGTGGTGCAGAAGAAGATAAAGAAGTCAATAGTCTGCGCACAGAATAAGGGTTAGATTGTCAGCACGTACAAGGCCTCAGAAAGCTAACACAGGACACAGCTGTAGTTTGTTCTCTTTCCGTTCTGCACTGGCCTGGCCTGTTTTTGAGGATCCTTAGCTCTTCTTCCAGAGGGCTCTTACCCACTGCTATAGATCATGGCATGATCATATGCTGCTGCCTGCAGCTACTGCGAACTGGGTTCCTGGAAATGGAAGTGGAGGGATGGATGGGGAAGGGCGAAAAAGAACGAGGGCCAGGACGATAGCTTACCGATCAAGGCCAAAGTTTAGTAGAGCTCAGACAATTTAACAGTTTTGGGGGGAGCCCCTCCTCCCAGACTCCTGGGTGGCTTCTTTGGGTGTTGACTCCACTGCTCAGGAAGCTGGGCGGGTCACCTGCTTAATTCAGGAATTCATACATCTGGAGGAACTTCACCTTCACAATGAGCACTGCACCCTAGGTGGGGCAGGATTGTGAATAGCACAGGAATCTCTGCTCAAAGGCTGGGAGAGGAAGTTCACCTTGACCAATGTCAAGTTCCTGCCTTGTGGCAAGACACCGCCAATATGGCTCTGTACAATCATAGATTATAGAACATATGCAAAGAAACTCAGATCCACTGAAAGAAACCTAGATCTAGTGAAAGAAACACAGATCTACTGATAGAAACCCAGATCTGAGGAAAGAGGTTGTCCTCAGGTTTGCAAAACTAGTAATTTCTCTTTTTGTAAATACTTCCATTGGTATCCTGGAAAGAGTGCTACAAGGTGCTCTTGCCCTAGCTATTTCTTTCCTTGAGGTACTTGGGAAACTGAATCTGGAGGCCTGAATTCTTTATAATGGATAACCTGCTAGATGAGTATGTTCCTTAAGGTTCTTTCAGACATAAATATCATGCTACTTTTAGTTACAGTAATGTATCTTAGGCATGAAAAGAAACCTGACTTCTGAGACCTACAATCAAATAGGATGATTTAACTTCCCTAATTCTGGTTCTCTGTCACCTTGCTAGTTATTTCAAAATTGGGGTGGAATGGGTTTGATTGGTTTTCAAAGCAAGCAAAAAAAAAAAAAAAAAAAAAAAAAAAAAAAAAAAAAAGATCCCATGCCAATGCCTGGGGATTTACACATATTCCTAAAGTTCTGAACTCCAGCTTTCTCCTCCATAAGGAAGTTCATGGGATGAATGCTTTTACCAAGGCTTTCTTTGTTTTGAGAGCTTTGAAACAAACCCTGCAATCCCAATGCTGTTCTGAATTTCTGGATGGCATTACAGATTGTAGCCATAAGATGCTGATTTGCATATTGTACTCAATAGGACCAGGCAGGCTGGACTTCAAGTTCATGTAGGGATGGTTTCCATCTTGTCCATGAATCGTAAACAGCTAGGCAAGTGCAATCGTTGACAACTTGAATGTTGAAAGGAAAGAGCTGTAGGGGGGAGAGGAACAACAGAGGCAATGCTGAGATGTCAAGTTTGCTACACATCCTCAGACAGCAGGCTTCTGACCTCAGTCTCGTTGACTGAGCACAGAGGGCAATGAGAACATTCTATTAACTTTTTCCATCAATCATTTATTAATTCTCATTTATTTCTTGCCTAATTATCAACTTTATTTAGTGTTAGCAAATGTCATTTTTTACACTTCTGTAATTATGCTTATCCATAATTCATATGTACCAGCAGAATTCTATAATGAGTATTTTTCATCAACCAAGTCTAATTGGCTGCATTGTTTACAAAGAAAAGTCAAAGGGTATAACTTTATGTGAATCTCTTTTTCCACTTTTAAGTATGTTCGTAATTATTTGAACAATTTAATACATGAATATCAACATTTACATCACTTCTACCTTTCCCTCTCTCCATTCTAATTCCTTTCTACCTCTATACTCCAGTTCAGACTCATGACCTCTTCTTTCATAGTAATCATTCTCTCTCTCTCTCTCTCTCTCTCTGTCTGTCTCTGTCTCTCTCTCTCTCTCTCTCTCTCTCTCTCTCTCTCTCTCACACACACACACACACACACACAAACACTGTTCAACTGATAATCACATAAATGGCAAAGGGGAAAACCATAGACCCAAATCGTGTCCAAGTTAACTATAACAAGCAATTAATTAAAGCCAACTTTTTATATTTGTGTACATAGGCTGTCTCTACCTAAAGATAGGCTTTAAGAGATCAGCAAGGGGGTTCCAAATATCGATTTGACAGGCAAATAGGAAGGGTTACAGAAACAGAACATGAGCACAAGTTGGTCATTACTTCCGGAAACAAAGACATGGTTGCAAGGTGGTCTTAGCAGAGTAGTCATAGCAACAGGTGGTCATAACAACTTCTTAATCCAGATGCAGAGTTGTGAGGTGGTCACAACAAAATGGCCAGTATAACCTTTTGAAACAAAGGCATGTTTGCTATTGCCAGAAACAGGCAGTACAGAACCATTTGTAGTTAAGGTTATAGGTGGGGCTTGAATACATTTAATCATAAACAGAGATGAATATAGCTTGTCTTTACTGTAGGTGGCTTTCAAGCATAAGATGGAGGCAGGTTGATTAATCACAATCTATTGAGTCCACTTAGTGTTGCTAGTAGGTATACATGTTTAGAGCTAATGATTGGTACTAAATAGCCTATCAGGGATCTCCATTCTGAGGAAAATTGATCCTTACCCTGCATCCATTAAGTGCCGATGGCTTTATATCTAAGGTTGGGGCCTTGTAAAACTTTCCACATCTACACTGGCCTGTCAACTAGTATAGTCATTATGCAGGTTTTATTTAGACAGCCATATTTGAACAATGTCTTTTAAAATCACTTGAAATAATGTTCTTTTCTCTTTGAAATTAAGTTACCACCTTATATAATTAGGCTAATTTAATTTTGCGTTTTACATATTTATTTATTTGTCATTTTAACTTATTTTTATTTTTTTCTTTTTTTTTCTTTTTTTTATTGTATATATTCTATATTTACAATTCATTTCCCTTTTTCTGGTTCCCCACCCCCAAAGGTCCCACATGTCCTTTTCCCTCCCCCTGCTCCCGCATCCACCCCCTCCCACCTTACTGTTCTTGTACTCTCCCACAATGATGTTTTGGTCCATTCTAGCACCAGTGTCCACTCCTTTCTTCTGGTGAGACATCACTTGATATGCGATTTGTGTCTTTGGTGTTCCAAGCTTCTAGGCTAATATCCACTTATCAGTGACTATATACCATGGGTATTCTTTTGAGACTGGGTCACCTCACTTAGTATGACGTTCTCCAGCTCCATCCATTTCTCTAAGAATTTCATGAATTCATTGTTTCTAATGGCTGAATAGTACTCCATTGTGTATATATACCACATTTTTTGTATCCATTCTTCTGTTGAGGGACATCTGGGTTCTTTCCAGCTTCTGGCTATTGTATATAAGGCTGCTATGAACATAGTGGAGCATGTATCCTTATTGCATGCTGGTGAATCTTCTGGGTATATTCCCAGGAGTGGTATGGCTGGGTCCTCCGGAAGTATCATGCCCAGTTTTCTGAGGAACCGCCATACTGATTTCCAGAGTGGTTGTACCAGCTTGCATTCCCACCAGCAGTGGAGGAGTGTTCCTCTTTCTCCACATCCTCGCCAACACCTGATGTCTTCTGAGTTTTTAATCTTAGCCATTCTGACTGGTGTGAGGTGAAATCTCAGGGTTGTTTTAATTTGCATTTCCCTAATGACTAGTGATGTTGAACATTTTTTAAGGTGTTTCTCAGCCATCTGAATTTCTTCAGGTGAAAAGTCTCTGTTTAGCTCTGTACCCCATTTTTGGATAGGGTTATTTGGTTTTCTGGGGTCTAACCTCTTGAGTTCTTTGTATACTTATTTTTTATTACTTTGATTTAATATTTTAAAATATAAAGCATATGGTTTAAATTTTTTTGAGCAGAATACACAGATTAGTTCCTTTTACATTCTTTTTACACATCCTTAATGAGCTGGATTTAAAAAGAAGTTTCAAGAGAATTGGCAAAGGAACTGCTGATACCAGTCATGGAAAGGTCTTCAAAAGTGAAATAACTTTATTTAATGAGAACAGAGGAGAGTGAATAGAGAGTAAGGGGGAGGCAAGAGATGGAGGAGGAGAAACTGGAGGAAGACAAGGAGGACAGAAAGAAATTTCTTGCCTGAGGAGGTGGGAGTGAGGCCACACAGACTGCTAATAAGCAATAAAGCACTGGGGCGCTGCTGCTGTCCCAGGCGGCAGAGGACACCGGAGGAAGAGGAAGCTGACTCAGGGATTCTTTACAAATAAGTATGAAGTACATGGCTAGGGAAAATCAGATAAGACAATATTTTCCCAATTCTCTTTAGATCACTCTAAGGGCCAAATTGATGCACTAGGCATCTTGGAGATTAAATTTGCTTCCATAACAGCGTGGGCTGTAGATTGTCATCCTTAGAAGCAAACTTTAGGCTTAGTTCAGGATCAGCAATGCCCCAAATATGTAACCTTATTAAAAAATCAGTCAAAATAAGACCATGTCTCTCTACAACATCTATATCTTCGGCATTATTTCAATCACATGCATATTTTTTCTTTTAACATATTGGCAGGGCCTGATATTGTTCCAGCCATAAAATTATTCTGTTTTACTTGATGAAAAGCAGTGTTTTTAAGACTTCACTGTCTCTGAAGACAAGTTTAGGATTTGTTGGCAAGATTGGTTTTTGGAAGCCCTCTCACCATTTAAGCACTGCCAAGAAACGGTTTGGAAAGGACGTCTCCACCAGTGTGCGCATCAGGTTAGAGGGGTCAGCATGGAGAGACACCGGAGCCACCTTGATCAACTGTTAAATGACGAAATCCTTCAGGACACACACCAGACACTTCAAAAAAATTCCATGACAGGTAGAACGTAAAACAAACAAACAAACAAACAAACAACCACACAATCTCTCCTTTGTCTGAAGGAAAGGACAGACCATATAGGATTCCATATGGAAATAAAAAAAAAAAAGGAATTCTAAATACTGTAACTGGGAAACCAACAGATAAGGCAGTGTTTGTGTTATTCATGCCCAGTCTGTGATGAAAGCTTAAGGGAAGGCAGTAGCTTATTACATTGTCATTCACTAAAATGGACAGTGTTGTGCTCTGATCATAACGTAAGATGACCAGAATGGTGGGACTTAGGCCTGCTTATCACCTAGATTTTCCCAACAGTTAGAAACAGTGCGTTCTGCCCTTTCTGATCCCAAGCCCTTTGCCTAGGGTATACCTGGCTTTGAAGGACCAGCACTTTGTCAGAACGATTTTGAACGAGGTTATTGATTCAAACAAACATTATTAAGCCTAAACTAAGCCTAAAGTTTGGTTACAACAATAAAGGTCTGGATCCCACACTGATGGGAGCATATTTAATCTCCAAGATGCCTAGTGCTCTTAGAGTGATCTAAGGACATCTGGGAAAATACCATCTTATCTGATTCCCCCCTCCCCGTGATTTATTTATACTTTTTTCGTGAGGATCTTTCTCTAGGGTGAACAAACCCGGACGCATTTTGTCAATCCAATGCTACATAGCTCACATCTCTCGGCATCCTTATGTCACTGGTACAGATCTGCAGGAAAGAGAGAAATTAAGCAAACGAGAAGACTGATCCTTCATTTTTAAAATCCCAGAGAAGATGCAAACAATGCGCCATGCACGAAGAGTATGATGCATGCTGTCTGAGACTGGGCTCCAGTCCGCCATCACCCGAGCACTGGACAGTTGATAGTTGCCAGAACCGACTGAAAAGCCCGCAGCAGATTCTCATGGACTTAATGGACCCCTTTTATTCCCTCCCCTCTCACCCAGACATGGCGCTTGTACTTTCGGGAGGAAGCATGGTCCTCCGCAGATGGATACACTGTGAAATGCTGCTGTCAGACTTTATTTAGAAACAGGATCTGCCAATCTTGCTTGTGATTTTCTGCTTACAAGGAATCTGCTGAGACTCGCTCTCACTCTATTAACGGCAAATTCTAACAGGTGTTATTTTCCTGTCAAACTTTTCATTCCTTTCGTGACTCCTAGACAGGTTTGAAGCCTCGCCGTTTATCTTTTACTTTTCCCTACCTTGAATTCTATGCCTTCTGCCTTCCCCATGGTATTCTGATAGTTGTAAAGTGTATACCACTTTCTGCAATGTCCTGAAGTGGCATGTGTGTGTGTATGTGTATGTGTGCATGTGTGTGTGTGTGAGTGTGTGCCGGTACATGGGCATATGTGTGTGCAAGTGTAGCTTCATATGTGTGTGTGTATGTGTGTTTGTCTGTGCATGTGTATGTGTGCCAATGCGGTTCATATATATGTGTGGGTGTGGGTGTGTTTGTGTGTGTGTTTGAGTGTGTTTGTGTGTGTCCATGTGTGTGTGTGCACGCCCACATGTGTGCGTGAGTGTATGTGTAAGTGTGTGTGTGTGCCAGTACCTGTGCATATGTGTGCAAGTGTAGGTTCATATATGTGTGTGCATGTGTTTGTGTGTGTGTTTACCTGTACATGTTTGTGTGTGTGCATGTGTTTGTGTGTGTATGTATGTCTATGCATATGTTTATTTGTGTGTGTGTATATGTGTGTGTGTGTGTGTGTGTGTGTTTCTGTGTGTGTACCAGTGCATGTGCAAATAGATGTGTGTGTGCATGGAGGCCACAAAGTGCCTTCCTAAGTCCCTCTTCTCCTCATTTTATTTAACTTTTCACATAACATATTTAAATCTTATTCCTCCTCCTTCATATTACATTTGCGAAGCAGAATCTTTCACTGAATCTGGAGTTTACAGATTTAGCTATACTGGATATCCTCTGAGTTCCAGGATCTGCCTGTCTCCATCCCTATCCTAACACCAGGGATACAGACATGTGCCACCATTATCAGTTTTTGCATAGGTTCTGGGGACTGAAACTCAGGCCCCTCAGCACAGATGATGAACTCTGCCAACTCCCAAGACCCCAATATCTACTTTTATTTGGTTATCTCTGGGGGTTGTGTCTATCTTTAACAGTAAATGCAGCAATTTTGACCTCCTTTCACCTTATACTCCTTAAGAAAGGAAATTCTTCTCTGTTTACATCCCATGTTTACAACTTTAATGTAAAAAGGACACAAGAGATACTTTGTTATTGCATTGGAAACACATGTGAATGGAGAGCTATATTGCTTAGCAAACGTTAAGGTTCCTTTACCCTTCTTGCTTGATCATGACAGTTGGGTATCTTAGAAGTCATCTTGCTGTGCATGTGTATGTGTATGGGGATGTGGGTTCCATACTCTATTTTCGGCGAAATAAATAAATAAATAAATAAATAAATAATAGATAGATAGATAGATAGATAGATAGATAGCAACAATATTCTATTTGTCATCTCTCAAATCTGCAGTGGATTTTGTCTGAGCACATGTTAAATTCTTGTAGAAACAACACTGTAGTCAGACCCAAGAGCTTCAATATGAGCAACTATATGTGTGGGTAAGCATGAAACTTATTCATTTATCAGAAATACACTAAAAATTGTTGCTTTACAGAAGGCTGGACAAGAAGTTCCATTTGTCTTTTGCAGGGGACAATGACCTCTTCAGAGGATATTACCCCTCTGGCACTTTGTAACCATTTCTCTTGGCTTTGATAGGTCTATGTTGCTTCCACTGTGATTATGACTTATAAGCTATCTGTGTTGACTATTTTGGTCACATATAATGGGGCTTTTATATTCCTTCATTCTGTTTTATTTGTTCATTTTCATCTCTTTTAAAGTTGGGGGTGTTGACCTAAGTTGACACCTATAATTATGATAATGTCATGGATTAGTATATACTTCCTATGCATTTAGCATTTTTTCTTTCTGCATTTAAGGTCACTGCTCCTTGACAATAAATAGACACAAAGCATTTTGGATTTTTTTTTAAATCATGTTCATTATTTTAGTCTTGAGTTTATCTTAAATATTGCATTTGATTTGGTCTTTAAAATATTTTCTATTTATGAGTAAGAAAGACGTATCCCTAAACACAATCCACTGTCATATATCCAGATATTCAGAATTCCAACGAAAATTGTCTTCCAGACAGAGGATGTATAGCAGGAAGGTTTTTGAGATCTCTAGAAATTTATTCAGCAATGCAATCTATTCTAAGCTGAAGTTTTAGTCAGCATGGCAAAGCTATTTCTAGTTGCTGAAAATGTGACACAAAGGTACAATTCCACGATTCTATGTAAGTCATACGAACCTACTAGGTTTGTCTCTGTAGTCATCACAGAGATTCTCAGTGTACTGTGAAAATATTCAAAAGAAGACAGTTTCCTCCTTTGCGATTCTCCTAGAAACTTCTGTGTACTTTCCTATTAAAACATGATTTTGTTCTTTTATAGTTTTCATATTTTGTATGCCCAATGATTCCTAAAGTGTCTTCTGTTTTCTTTATAATTTTTATAAAGAAAATAGAGAAGGAATTTTCTTCTGCTGAAAGAAAGAAACAAAAGAAGGAAAGGGGAAGAAAAAAAGGAAGGAAGAAGGGAGGGAAGAAGGAAGGAAGGAAAAGAATGAAAAAGGGAGGAAAGGAAGGAAGGTGGAAGGAGGGAGAAAGGAAGGAAGGAAGAAAGGAAAGAAGGAAGGAACAAAGGAAGGAAGGAAGGAAGGAAGGAAGGCAGGAAGGAAGGAAGGCAGACAGGAAGGAAGGAAGGAAGGAAGGAAGGAAGGAAAGAAGGAAGGAAGGAAGGAAGGAAGGAAGGAAGGAAGGAAGGAAGGAAGACTGCCTTCTTGAGTATGTTGTATACATCATCTGTAGAGAATTACATTTTCATCATAAGCATGAGGTTTTGCAGCAAGCACCTGAGCCCATCTTAAGGAGGAGGGACTAATTATAAGAAGGATGTGCTTGAAGGTAAAGAGCAGTCACGCCTAATTGCTTGACTGCATGCTGTAGCCCACCTTTCTTACTAGCAGTGGAAATCAAGCGTGTGTTGGCACCTGCATCTGCTGCTCTGGAGATCGTGATTCTGTGAAGAAGCCACTTTGCTTTCCTCTGTTTTGCTAAATAAATAGAATCATAATTTTATGCAACTATAGAAAGTATTTGGTATTGAGTATTTTTCAGGGATGCTCACAGTAAAAATTGCACCAAGAAAGAAAAACATAAAAACACCATCACTTCAAATTTGCTATCTCCCCAAATTAATTAATAGGCAAACGATTCATTTGGAATAAGTCAGGCAGTAAGTGTTAATTATTTTTCCTGTCTTACTATTTTGGATAGTTAAAATTAAGATATCGGGTCACTTTTTTTTTTTTTGAAAAAGGCTAGCATAATACTCAAAGACCAGTTAATTTCATGATGTTTAATAAATTTCAAATTTACTGGAGACCTCCTACAGACTCATTCAAGTGTCTTATTAGACATAATAACTACTCATCATATGTCTCTGCAAATTCTATAACATATCCAAAAGCGAACTTTTTTTTTCTGAAGTGTTAAATATCCAATTGTTTCAGCAACTGGAAAACCTACCTACTACAGTTAGTTTTGAAGAAGATCTCATCCCTCCTATGGCATTTCATTCTTCCTAATTAACTTAAATCAGCAGCTTAATGAATTCAAATAGATCAAAATATTTAACTATTAAACAAGTAATCACAGATTAAAAATTAGTATATGTGATGACAGCACTGTGATTAACTAGGAAACCCTTTTAAAGAGTATTAATGTGTGTGGATTTTTTAATTGATATAAAATTGCTAATTTTCCATGAGTGTTGCATAAAGTTTACATGATATGCTGTGGAAACAGATATAACGACTGAGTTTTTTTAGAACAGATTTACTATTTAATTATATGCATCCAAGTCTCTAATAGTTCCCTGCTTTCCTGTTTTTTCTTCTATGTCATCTGGCTGTGATGACTAAGAGTCTGAAGCAACACAGCATTTACCCTGTCCCATGAGTATCTATTTATATATTACCTCTCTCATTCAACACATACATATGTATTCAACATAGCTGGCACGCATACATACCACAGACTGTTTGGGGCATGTTTTTGTACAGTTGTTTCTTCTAAATTAAAACATTCCCATCTGGAGGTAGGAGGGGTGTGTGTGTTAAGATTCAGAAGGTGAAGGAAACTAGCTAGGTTCCCAAATTCCAGCATGGCTGTGAAGAAAGCCACTTCTTAAGGCTACAGAAGCAGAAGCCCTTGCTAAAGATAAGAGTCTGAGCAGCTGAGCTGCCTTCATGTCATTTAAGAAGTTTCAGTGAAGCACCATGCTGAAGTGGGATTTATGCTGATCCGCCTGCTTTAAGCTGCCCACGGTCTGTTAAGTAGCTCCTCACCTATACACCTATAAATTACCCCCATGAACTCATTCACTGAGATGAGGGTGCTTTGGACTATTTCTTTAGTCCAAGAACAGATTGCTGTCAGCAACCTGTCTGGAGTGGATGGATGTTCACATTCTTATTGTCCCTAGGAAAAGTCATCTTACAGACACGAAGACTGTGATGGGAAAATCTGGAAACTCGTAGGAACACTGAAAATGAAGCCAAGGCGTGAAGATAGAAACTCCATGATTCCATTAAATGTGGATAGAGTGTAAAGGCAACACTTGTTACTAAAAGTACTAGAGGAATGTCTGTTCAGAGTGACTCCTGAAAGCCTCTAAACAGGGAGAGAGGTTTTACCAGAGCCATGAAACTTGAAACCATTGACTTGGTCAAAAGGAAATAATGCCACACCACCACTGGGCATATTCCCAGAGGATTCCCCAGCATGTAATAAGGACACATGCTCTACCATGTTCATAGCATACCTATTTATAATAACCAGAAGCTGGAAAGAACCCAGATATCCCTTAACGGGGAAATGGATACAGAAAATGTGGTATCTTTACACTATGGAATACTACTCAGCTATTAAAAACAATGAATTCATAAAATTCTTAGGCAAGTGGGTGGAACTAGAGAATGTCATCCTGAGTGAGGTGACCAAATCACAAAAGAACTCACATGATATGCATTCACTGATAAGTGGATATTAGGCCAGAAGCTCGGAATACCCAAGACACAATTCACATAGCAAATGATGCCCAAGAAGAAGGAAGGAGAGGCTCCTGGTCCTGGAAAGGCTCAGTGTAACAGTGTAGGGGAATACCAGGACAGGGAAGTGGGAAGGAGTGGATGGGGAAAAAGGGGGAGGGAAAAGGGCTTATGGGACTTTTGGGGAGGGGGATCCAGGAAAGAGGAAATCATTTGAAATGTAAATAAAGAATATGTCAAATTTTAAAAAAAAGGAAATAATGGAGACCATAACAATGTTGAGAAGAAATATTGAGGGTCCTCTGGACTTTTCTTTTACCTTCCTTAACTCCTCAAAGATCACAAAATTAAATACTAAATAGATACCACTCAATACAATTATTAGAGGATACCAGCAGATATCATTATTGCTGTCAGAGATAATTTTTTATTTAAACTTTGGTTTCATTTAAAACCTGATTTACGTGTCTACTGATACAGGTGCTGTTGTTGAAGAGAGTCTTGCATTCTAGATCTCTCCCCACTGTATCCCTTTTGAAGCCCCTGTAGCTTTGACTCACTGAACAAAATTCAGATGGACTCCTAAGTTATCCTCTACACTTTCAAAGGCCCAGTTTTAGAAGGAAAAACCTTATGTTTATTTGTTTAAGGCAATATCAGCCACTCAGTAGAAATTATGGCTTAATATAGAGAAAAATTCTCCTAAAACACAAGTCTATGGGAGGAAAAAATGATGGGAAAATATTGTACAGAGTGGAAAATTTTAGAAAAGAATTATGTGTTATTTAAAACTTGTATTGACAAAAAGTGTCAACAGCTTGTCAGATTCTGAAATTCAGCCTTACAAAGAAGATGATTGACATCTCTTTACATTTAAGATATTTTGCAATTATATACATTAGAGTCCTGAAGGAAAGAGAATACTGACTAAATTTTCACCTCAGGTGCTTGTTTCTAAGAAATAATGGTTCTGAACAATTTAAATCCCCCAAAGTCAATGAAATGTAATATCTGATGGATAAAATATGCTCACTGAACATCCAGTCAGTTTCTCTCCCCAAATCTGCATATAGAAACAAAATAACATAGCGGTGTATATGAAAAAGTTACACTGTAATGCTTTGAAAGGTCACAAATTATGAAGACTGAAGTATAAAATGTTATCCTCTTAGCCTCCTCCATGTTCTTCCTCTAGTAGCAACTAAGACAGGGAGGCGTGAGCACAGGCATTACTAAGCACTAACCACCACCAGCAAAAGCAGCTGTTTTTCAACAAAACTGAGTCTTTCATTATATATAAAGGATAATAGAAGATCCGTTGACCCAAGAATTGATCATTCAGTCCAGTGTATTGTGCCCCATAATCAAGAATAAAAATTTGTTAGACAGAAACAAATTTGTAGATGATAAATTTTGCCTGTCCATTTTTGCCCCTTATTATTTTTTTTAGTGTATTTACTTTTTAATTTATTCTGTTTGTGCATGTGGAAGTAGGAAGATGACTTGAGAGACTTAGCTCTTTATTTTATTTTATTTTATTTTATTTTATTTTATTTTATTTTATTTTATTTTATTTATTTTCTATATTCTTTGTTTACATTCCAAAGGCTTTCCCCTTTTCCAGTTCCCCCTTTGCCATATGTCCCATAAGTACTCTTCCTCCCCCACCCCCCGCCCATTCCCTAATCACACACCCCCACACACCATTTCTCTGTTCTGGTACTCTCCTACAAAACTAGATCCAGTCTTTCCTTTTATTTTTTTGAAATTCTAAAAGAATTTAAAACTTTTATTTCTTTTTTCTTTTTTCATTTCCCTTTTTCTGGTTCCCTGCCCCCCAAAGGTCCCACATGCCCTTTTCCCTCCCCCTGTTCCCCCATACACTCCTTCCCACTTCCCTGTTCTGGTATTCCCCTACAGTGATGCTTTGAGCCTTTCCAGAACCAGGGTCCACTCCTTCCTTCTTGTCAGACTTCATTTAGTATGTGGACTGTGTCTTTGGTGTTCTAAGGTTCTAGGTTAATATGCACTTATCAGTGAGTGCATACCATGGTATTCTTTTGGGACTGGGTTACCTCACTTAGTATGATGTTCTCCAGCTCCATTCATTTCTCTAAGAATTTCATGAATTCATTGTTTCTAATGGCTGAATAGAAACTAGATCAAGTCTTTTTGGGACCAGGGTCCTCTCCTTCCTTCTTCTTGGGAATCTTTTGATTTGCTAATTGTGCCTTGAGTATTCAGAGCTTCTGGGCTCATTAATATCCAACTTATCAGTGATTGCAATTCATGTGTATTCTTTTGTGATTGGGTTAACTCACTTAAGATGATATTTTCCAGATCCAACCATTTGCCTACAAATTGCATAAGTTCATTATTTTTAATTGCTGAGTAGCATTCCATTGTATAAATATATCACATTTTCTGTATCCATTCCTCCTTTGAGGGACATCTGGGCTCCTTCCAGCTTCTGGCTATTATAAATAAGGCTGCTATGAACATAGTGGAGTATGTGTCTTTATTGTATGCAGGGGAATCCTCTGGGTATATGCCCAGGAGTGGTATGACAGGGTCCTCTGGAAGTATCATGCCCAATTTTCTGAGGAACTGCCAGAATGATTTCCAGAGAGGTTGTACCATCTTGCAGTCCCACTAACAGTGGAGGAGTATTCCTCTTTCTCCACATCCTCTCCAGCACCTGTTGTCTCTTGAGTTTTTAATCTTAGCCATTTTGACTGGTGTGAGGTAGAATCTCATGGTTGTTTTGATTTGAATTTCCCTAATGACCAATGATGTTGAACATCTCTTAAGGTGCTTCTCAGCCATCTGATTTTTTCTGGTGAAAATTCTTTGTTTAGCTCTGTGCCCCATTTTAATAGGGTTATTTGTTTTGGGGGGTCTAACTTCTAACAAAAAACCCAGGATAGCTAAAACTATTCTCAACAATAAAAGGACTTCTGGGGGAATCAATATTCCCTGACCTCAAGCAGTACTACAGAGCAATTGTGTTAAAAACTGCATGGTATTGGTACAGCGACAGGCAAGTAGATCAATGGAATAGGATTGAAGACCCAGAAATGAACCCACAGAGATATGGTTACTTGATCTTTGATAAAGGAGCTACAACCATCCAGTGGAAAAAAAGATAGCCTTTTCAACAAATGGTTCTGGTTCAACTGGAGGTCAACATGCAGAAGAATGTGAATTGACCCACTCTTATCTCCTTGTACTAAGATCAACTCCAAGTGGATCAAGGACCTCCACATAAAACCAGACACACTGAAACTAATAGAAAAGAGACTGGGGAAGACCTGGAGGACATGGGCACAGGGGAAAATTTCCTGAACAGAATACCAATAGCTTATGCTCTAAGATCAAGAATTGACAAATGGGACCTCATAAAATTACAAAGTTTCTATAAGGCAAAAGACACTGTCAGAAGGACAAAACAGTAACCAACAAATTGGGAAAAGATCTTCACCAACCCTACATCCAACAGAGGGCTAATATCCAATATATACAAAGAACTCAAGAGACTTAGCTCTTTGCTGCTACCATGTTGGCTCCAGGATCAAGCCAGGGTCCTCATGTTTGGCAGCTGGTTCCTGGGCCCTCTTTGTTTTTATGAAAACATATTCCAAGTTAGAACCAACTAGAGTTGCAAGGATGAAAATCAATTTCAAAGACATGTAAAGGCAACAATAACAATTAACATATTTGAAATGTATAGAATCTGCTCCAGGTTAGCAGTAGGATGTTCTTTATTGCTTCTCCTGATTCTTCCCATGTGGTAGTGATATGTGCAGTAAAACAGAGAAAGGTAAAATCCCTATGCTGCTGTAATCTCGCTGCTGGGGAAGTGGAGATAGAAGGTCCTCGTGATTTACTCTCAGCCATTCAAGCATAAGGTTAAGTTCAATGAGAGACTCTGCCTCTAAAATAAGGTGGATAGTTATAGAAGAAGACATGCAATGTCAACCTATGCATATTCATGTAACGTGTGAAAACATATGCACACACACAAACACAAACACACATATGAATGCTCATAGACAAAATAAAAGTAAATACCTTTAACATTCATTTTATAAATATTTATAAAACCAATAAATCAATACCAAGATCAATTTTATATATAAAAAACAGAATAAACACAAATGTATTTGGCATATGCAAGACTGAAAATCATAAGGTAGGAAGTTTAATGCTTTATAATATGAGTTTTCAATATATACCATTTGCCAAAAACTTATCAAGAAGTTTAACCATAAATCTTCAAGAAAATATTTAAAAATTTTTCTTTCCCATCGATGAGGTTTTTTAATCTGTAAATAGAAAGAAAAAGTATAAAATATAGGAAACCTGATAAATGAGACAATGTGACACTAACGCACCACCAAACCCTATATGGGAATGAGCAGTGAGCCAAAGTCTAGGAAATAACCCTGCATGTTTTGTGTGTGCAATGAACTTACATCCAGAAGACACAGAAATTCCTTTAATTCAACAATAGAAAAAAAATAATAGAGACAGCGGTCTTCAGTAAATACTTCAGGAAGGAAAATATAGAAATGATCTAAGCAGAGGTGCTCAGAACCATCCGGCGGCGGCGGCAGAACCAGGTACCCGACACAGCCCGAGCTTAAGACCTTCGGGGACTCAGACCTGGAGTGGGAATTGGGCACAGAATAGCGGGTGCACTCTGCACTCGCGCGCGGGGCGGACCCCGAGCTCCCTGCAGGCAGCTGCCATATTGCCTGCAGCTTCCCGCCCAGCTGGCGGTGGGGAAGCCGGAGGGTCACCCAGCGTCCCAGGTGCTCAGAACCATCCGGCGGCGGCGGCAGAACCAGGTACCCGACACAGCCCGAGCTTAAGACCTTCGGGGACTCAGGCCTGGAGTGGGAATTGGGCACAGAATAGCGGGTGCACTCTGCACTCGCGCGCGGGGCGGACCCCGAGCTCCCTGCAGGCAGCTGCCATATTGCCTGCAGCTTCCCGTCCAGCTGGTGGTGAGGAAGCCAGAGTCAGCCAGTGTGCCAGGTACCCAGACCCAGCTGGAGGCCGAACCAGCCTCCCATCCAGCCAGTGGCAGGGAAGCTGGAAACCGGACCCAGCCAGCTTCCCAGCAGCTTGGGACCAGCAGGCGGAACCAGATAACTGAGATATCCCAACTTTAAGACCCCTGGGGAAACAGGATATCAGACAGCGAACCCTGAGCAGGAGCAGTGCAGAGCAGCCGCCCAACAGGCGGAACCAAATACCTGGGATATCCTGAGGTTAAGACCTCGGGGGACTCAGGCCACCTGTCAGCAATCTGTGAGCAAGAGCCCCGCAGGACAGTGATTCAGGTATCCCAGTCACTGGGAAATAGCCTTACAACCCCACAGGAGGGTCAAGCACCAGCTAGTATCTACAGGACCAACTAACACCAGAGTTAACCAGATGGCAAAAGGCAAACGTAAGATCGCTACTAACAAAAATCAAGGCAATATGGCGGCATCCGAACCCAGTTCCCCAACAGCAATAAATATTGGATACCCCGAAACACCAGAAAAACAAGACTCAGATCTAAAATCACTGGTCAGGATGCTGATAGAGGAACACTTAGATAAATCTCTTAAAGTAATACATGAGAAAATAGATCAAAAGCTAGAAGCCATTGCAAGACAAACACAATTAAATCCCAGATATCTCAACACACCAGAAAAACAAGACTCAGATCTAAAATCACTGGTAAAGATGCAGATTGAGGATCACTTAGATAAATTTCTTAAAGTAATAGAGGAGAAAATAGATCAAAAACTAGAAGCCCATACAAGGCAGACACAAAAATCACTTAAAGAAATCCAGGAGAATATAGAGCAAAAAGTGAATCCCAATAAGGGGGAGAAACAAAAATCACCCAAAGAAATACAAGAGAACATGGGTCAACGAGTAGAAGTCATAAAGGAGGAAACACAAAAATCCCTTAAAGAATTACAGGAAAACACAAACAAGCAACTGAAAGATCTGAGCAAAACCATACAAAATCTAAAAACAGAAGTAGAAACAACTAAGCAATCGCAAAGGGAGACAATGTTGGAAATAGAAAACCTTGGGAAGAAATCAGGAGTCATAGATGCAAATATCAACAATAGAATACAAGAGATAGAAGACAGAATCTCAGATGCTGAAGATACCATAGGAACCATGGATTCAACAATTAAAGAAAATGCAAAATGCAAAAAGCTGGTAACCCAAAACATTCAGGAAATCCAGGACACAATGAGAAGACCAAACCTAAGGATTATAGGGATAGATGAGAATGAAGATCTACAACTTAAAGGGCCAGCAAATATCTTCTACAAAATTATGGAAGAAAATTTCCCCAACCTAAAGAGAGAGATGCCCATGAATATACAAGAAGCCTATAGAACCCCAAATAGACTGGACCAGAACAGAAATACTTCCCGTCACATAATAGTCAAAACCCCAAATGTACTAAACAAAGAAAGAATATTAAAGGCAGTAAGAGAAAAAGGACAAGTAACATATAAAGGAAGACCTATCAGAATTACACCAGACTTCTCACCTGAGACCATGAAAGCTAGAAGATCCTGGGCAGACCTTATGCAGACCCTAAGAGAACACAAACTTCAGCCAAGACTACTATACCCAGCGAAACTCTCAATTGCCATAGATGGGGAAACCAAGATATTCCACGACAAAACCAAATTTGCAAGATACTTATCTACAAACCCAGCCCTACAAAGGATAATAGGGGAAAAATACCAACACAAGGGGGGAAACAACACCCCAGAAGAAACAAGATAGAAACCCCATCTCATCCAACCCAAAAGAAGAGAACCACTCAAATACAAATAATAATAACAATTCCCAAAATGTCAGGAAGTAATAATTACTATTCCTTAATATCTCTTAATATCAATGGACTCAATTCCCCAATCAAAAGACACAGACTAACAGACTGGATACGGAAACAGGACCCTACATTTTGCTGCATACAGGAAACACATCTCAGTGTCAAAGACAAACACCTCCTTAGAGTAAAAGGCTGGAAGACAGTTCTACAAGCAAATGGTCCCAGGAAACAAGCTGGAGTAGCCATTCTAATATCAGATAAAATCGACTTTCAACCTAAAGTCATCAAAAGAGACACAGAAGGTCACTTCCTGCTTGTCAAAGGGAAAATCCACCAAGAAGAATTCTCAATACTGAACATCTATGCACCAAATGCAAGGGCACCCTCATTCGTAAAAGAAACTTTACTAAAGCTTAAAGCACACATCGCACCTAACACAATGATTGTAGGTGACTTCAACACTCCACTCTCCTCAATGGACCGATCAGGAAAGCAGAAACTAAACAGGGACACAGTGAAACTAATTGAAGCTTTGGACCAATTGGATTTAACAGATATATATAGAACATTCCATCCTAAAACAAAAGAGTATACCTTTTTCTCAGCACCGCACGGTACCTTCTCAAAAATTGATCATATAATTGGTCACAAGACAGACCTCAACAAATACAAGAAGACCGAACTAATCCCATGTCTCCTATCGGATCACTATGGAGTAAAAGTGGTCTTCAATAGCAAGAAGAACTACAGAAAGCCCACATACACATGGAAACTGAACAATACTCTACTCAATGACACCCTGGTCAAGGAAGAAATAAAGAAAGAAATCAAAGACTTTTTAGACTTCAATGAAAATGAAGGTACGACCTACCCAAATCTCTGGGATACAATGAAAGCAGTGCTAAGAGGAAAACTCATAGCCCTGAGTGCCTCCAAAAAGAAACTGGAAAGAGCATACACTAGCAACTTAACAGCACACCTGAAGGCGCTGGAACAAAAAGAAGCTAACTCACCCAGGAGGAGTAGAAGAGAGGAAATCATCAAACTAAGGGCTGAAATCAATCAAGCAGAAACAAAGAGAACCATACAAAGAATCAACAAAACCAAGAGCTGGTTCTTCGAGAAAATCAACAAGATAGATAAG